>JALJCO010012407.1:0-318816 GCA_023101725.1 Atherinomorus stipes
TATTTGATACGCATTGGGTTACAAACAAGTTCCTATATTACTGAAATGTTTCTCTTTCTATGATTATGTCTTATATCAAGTATGATGAGATATTTTGAAATTAGAAAATTATTTCTAAGAAATTAGAAAAATATATCTGGCTGGATTTTGAGTTCTGTCTGTTTAGATATTAAAATAGAAATTAAAAATAATTTGCATACTCTGTGGAATGCCTCAAAGTACCCCTCAGGGGTACTCATAACTCATTTGAGACCTGCTCTATAAATATACAGTATTACCACTGAATATGGACACATGACGCGTACTGGATTTATACTGCACAGGTTTTCCCTTGCTTTTAGAGAACTTTTATTTGGAGATGCAATATTATTGGACTATCGATACTGTCAGCCAATATCAGAATTAGTGATACCGGAAAATATCAGTGTCAGTTTTTTTCTCCTTTTTTTTCTACTTTTTTAATGACAAAGCTAAACAGGTGGCCACGCATCGCCAGGGGTGTAAGAAAATACGGATATATTGAAATATCATGATATTTTATGTTGCGATATCATTTCAATGTTGAGAAAGAAAGCTGCATCAATATTTTCACAAACAAAATCTTGCGAGATCTTGAAATTCCACTGGTCCTGGATGTATAAAAGTCCCTGTTATCCTGAAGAACTTCATTTCCCAGCATTCCTTTCAGAGTCATGTGACTACGTGTGCAGCTGCTGCTGCTACAGACTGACTTGCTTTGACGCCGTTGATAATATGTCTGGTTTTAAGTTGTTGGTTAAGTTACCAAGTTGTCAGAAACATTAGAATTAGACACATGTTGGCTGGTTGCAGAAACTAGTATTGGTGATATTGGAAATTAAGAGTTGGACAATATTGTATATGATATCAGTAAAAAAAAAAAAAAATGTAACGCTATAGGGTTAAAAGAATCCAACTTCCCCAGCTCATAAATAGTAATAGGTCCAACCACAGACCAGAGGTGTGTGTGAATAAAACAGAACAAATAAGGATTTATATGTCATTTAAGACGTCAGTACCCTTTTTTACTTTTATGAATACAAGTAATGAGAATAATAAGTTTACTGTTATAGCATATTAAGTAACCATAACAAAAACAAAGAGAATGTAATACTGTATAACACAACTAAACAAGGAAAAATACTGCTGCAGTTTGTTTGTTCAGTTCATCTCTACTTTTATTTTCTATCTTCTGTCTCACTGCTGCTTCAGTGACTCACCAACAATATCTTGTTGTATTTTTACAATAAGAATCAAACCTCTGTTGTATTCCTTTCAATATCCTTTTTTCTTGTTCCTCCGACGCCTTGCTGACCTCTCCCTTCATCTTTAATCTCAGTCTGACTTCTCCCAGCTGACAGTAAGGTCCTGTTTGCTCCGCCTACCTTCATTCTCCCTCCGCTTCAGCGGTAATCTTCTGCATCGCTGGGAAACACTTCTCCTGTTACCTGAGCATTGTTTCTCATCTCCTCATGGATCAGAAGTCGTTACAATCAGGAAGCTGTTGCTTTAGAGCAGATACGTAAGATGATGAAACCACAAACCAAGAAGCAGTGATAAGAGATGAGACAGTCATCTTAAGTATATGTCACTGTCACGTATTTGTTCAAAAGTTAATCTTCATAGCAGACTGATAAAAGACATGAGAGATCTGCATCCCAGGCCAAAGGTGGAGCTTCTCCGCTGTGGTTGAATGTTTCTGATGTCTCAGGCTAACAGGATCATCTGTCCTCTTCTTCCAGGATGATCCCAGCCAACCATAAATACTTCCAGCTGAGTGACCTAGCGTCGTCTCATGATTACGAGCTCTGCGTTCTGGCTGTGTACGATGACGGCATCACCACCCTGACGGGCACCAAGCTGGTGGGCTGCGTTTCCTTCAGCACCGACTCGGAGTATGGACGCTGTCACTCTATACGAGACTCAGGTGGGGTAAACTGGGATGGATAGTTAACCCTTTAGATGCCCTACAGACGTTTTCCAGCATTTCTATCCTCCCTATAGGAGGTTTACAATCCAGCAATTAAGGGCTCATTCACAAAGCTTTTTTTTATTATTATTTATAAAACGGGCAAAGGTAGGTATTTTGTTTCATCCCGCAGGAGATGGGAGGGAAGCGCAGAGCTGAAGTGTAATATTTGGATATATTTGTGTATTTTAAAGTGTTAAATGAAGCGTTTACTGGTAAATAACAGATAATCTCTGTGGAAAAGGTAAAAATATACGGGGAAGCACAAAGAAAGTAAGAAAGAAAGAAAAAAGAAAGAGAGAGAGAAAGGAAGAAAGAACTTTTTGCCTCAGAAAATCCATTTTGTTTGATATTATACATGGGTTATCAAGGGGTTAATGGGGTGTCCACGTTCAGGTAACAACAGATAAGTGAAAAGCAATGAAATGCACAGTTCCATATTAGGTTTTTTTTGTTTGTTTTGTTTTTTTTACAATGTAGCTGAAGGAATAAGCTGAAGGAAAGCCGTACTAGACAGCTATGGAGTCTGCAGTTGCTAGGCACCATGACTGCAGCACTATGGGAAATTCTCGTTAGCTAGGATGTCCCATTTCAGCTGCCTAACGGTTCAGGAGGCTGCTTCGGAGTGCGCAGACTTTGTAGCCTACTTAGTCCGCGCACTTTGAAGTGTGCAGATGCAACATGAGACACAGCTACTGTTAGTGATGATGATGATGATGATGTTTTAGTATCTTTCAGTACTTTAATGTAGGATATTGTACATTATGTTATGGTAAATTTATAATACTACTTTTACATTTAATATTTGAACATTTTTTACTAAAATATGTGAACAACCTTAACCTGTACTTAAATTATTTGATAAATAAAAGATTTTTTTTTATCTTATTTTTGTTTAATTTCTTCATCAATATAATTAATTTTTGTTTTAAAAGTATTTTTTTTTTCCAGTACTTCTGTTCTCAAGTGTTAATATCGCCCTTGAATTCAAGGTATGAATGCAAACTGTACAATCATGACGTTTTCTTTAAAGGTACTAAAAGTATCAGTATTGGTATCGGTAAAAAAGTATCTTAAATTTCTGACATGAAAAATTTTGGTGTCGCCCATCCCTAGTTCCACCTTCAGGATCTTCAGCGTGATCATGTTTTTCTCCTCCTTCCAGTTCTTGGGTGGTACCATGATCATCATCATCGGCGGGATCATCGTGGCTTCTGTCCTCGTCTTCATCTTCATCCTCCTGATGAAGTACAAGCTGCACAGTAACCACTACAAGCAGAAAGCCGCTGCACGCCATGCCAACGTCTGCTCCCAGACCAACGGAGGAGGAGGGGGAGGAGGAGGCGCCAGCATCCTCGCTCTTCCTCCATCCTCCTCTGCAGGACACGGTGAGACACGAAGTCCCGGAGGAGCAGGCCCCTCCTCCTTCATCCTCTGATCTTCATCCGTTTGCATTTCCAGGTGGAGGCGCGAATAAAAACTCTCAGCCGACGTCATCATCAGAGGGGATGGGCGGAGCTTCTCTTCGAGGGACGACCGTAGTGGACTTAAATCCTACTCGTGATGACGACGCCATCTCCCAATAACACACAAGAAACTGTCAATCAAACCCACGTCTCAAAGCCCAAACCAATACTCCACCTCCCTTGTGTTTTTTTTAAAGATTTTTTTTTATTGAATTTTGTTGCCGGTGCCTGGAGCCGAACTCCGCTTTCCTCCGAGGAGCAGCTCCTGTCATTGGTGAGTAAGCAGGAAGTGGGACAGATGATGACATCAGGGGATGTCGCCAGCATGAAACAGCAAATCTGAAACCTACAGTCAGGAAATTATTCGTTTTTCACTGCAAACAGAAAGATGCTTAAGGTGAGACACTACAGGCAAACAGGGTAAAAAATGTAACTTACTGGTATCACCATGAAACTTTCCTCACATTAAGGCTATCATTTTTTGTATTGCAAGTTTTCTGAAAATTTATGTTTAAATATGCTAATTTATATACATTTCTTGGAAAAAAAAATCTAAACACAGGATTAAACCAGGTTCAAAGTTTCTTTTGAATTTTGTTCACATATTAACCTGTTTAAAACCACCTGGGCGCCGGCGCCCAGGCTGTGTTTTTTCTGTGTCACTTTTCTAATTTATATTTTCAGAAACTAGAAGGTGTAAGCTTTCAAATGATGTCTCACACAAGTAATTTGGCCTTACAGTTCCTCTGTTATTTGCATTTCCATTTGGGTATGCAAAATAGGCGAGGATTACTTAAAAAGGTGGGAGTTAAGAGGTTAAAGTCAAACGTTTTTAAAGAGGGGATTTTGGATATCTCTATAGATCATTTCACAATTGAGAATATACTATACAACAACCAGAAAAAAAACTCATTTTTTGGCATATTTTTGGGACTAAATGTTCTATAAATCAGGCTGTGAATGAGATATCAAAAAATCCTTCAATAAAAACTTTAAGAATACAGTCAGGAGCAAAACTTGAAAGTTTGGTTTCTGTAAGTGCTCCTGAAGTGGAATTTTTTACCCAGAGTAGGACAAAAAAGTCATGTTCAGAAAACAGCAGCTTTAGCTGCATTTTTAATGGAATTTGGGTGCATCAGACAAGTATTATGAAATAACTTCTAAAATCCTTGTTTTAGACAGTTTTTTACACTCGTCTGAAAGTAAATATGTTGAAGGAGGGGAAAAAAAAAGTAAATCTCAAAATTGCCCAGGTGATGAAAAAACTGGGTTTTTGCCTGGATAGTGTCTCCCCTTAAATCATTTATCGTCCATCTTCATATTTCATACGTCCCACAAACAGCTGTTTATCCCAGCGTTCCCAGTCCTCCCAGCATATTAAAGATATTCTAACATAGAGGAGAGAGGGATGAAGAGTTTGAGGTGTTATTTGGTTCCGTTCTTACTCCAAACACGTCTCCAGTAGGTCAAAGGTCAGGACTGCAGGCAGGCCGGTCCAGTACCCAGACCCTCCTCCTCCTCCTCCTCCTCTGCCATGCAGCTGGGCTGGATTGATTAGATTTTCCGATATCGCATTTTAATGCCGATTTCGGCAATATTGGCCTACAGCTATTATCAGGCGATATCGGCATTAAAATGTGATATCAGAAAATATTGGTATTGGGTTTTTCAGGCCGATAGTTTTATTGATAAAATCTCACAAGCTCTTGTTCCATGAGCACCAGTCAGCATGTGTCCCTGTTATTATGGAAGAACATGACTTGTATTTGTGTTGCACAGTTTTTAACTTGCTTTTAGAGTACTTTTATTTATAGATGTTTGATATTTTTGGCATATATTGGCATTAAAATGTGATATCGGAAAATAGCAGTATCCGTTTTTACCTATAGTTTTTTAATGGCACAACAAAACCTTGTGGCCACGCATAACTAGGGTTGTTAGAAAATCTATACCCTAAATATATCAATATTTTGGGGGGGATATAGTATTGATATTAAAAAAAAAAGCACTGTATCAACATTTTTCATCTTTTTTAATACATGTTTTTATTTTTATTAAACTAAATTTTGCAAGGTTTTGTTGTTCTATTGGTCTAGCATGTTTTCTACATGCTGGACCTCACAAGGTCTTATTTCATTCCAATATCTCATGAGATTTTGTAAAATTATTGGTTGGAAAAGCACAATACCAATATTGTCCAATATCACATTTTAATGCTAATATCTGCTGATAATATCAGTAGGCTGATAATATTTGACATCCCTCGTTTTTATACAGTTAAAAATTATCAGTTGATATCGGCATTGAATGTGATATCAGAAAACATCAATATTCTTTTTTCGAACCATTATTTTTACTAACGAGATCTCACGAGCTCTTTTTTCCTTAGCATCAATACAGCACGTAAAAAGTCCCTGTTATTCAGGAAGAACGGAGGTAGAACAGTAGAACTCGTATTTGTACTGCACAGTTTTTACCTTGCTTTTAGAGTACTTTTATTTATAGATGTTCAATATTATTGGCAAATATCGGCATTAAAATGGGATCTAGAAAAATAGCAGTATCCATTTTTACCTTTACTTTTTTAATGGCACAACAAAACCTTGTGGCCACGCATAACTACGGTTGTTTGAAAATATCTATATACTGAAATATATCAATATTTTATCATATTGATATTAAAAAAGCACTGTGTCTACATTTTTGTCTTTTTTTAAATAGATATTTTTATTCTAATTTAACTACATTTTGCTAGATTTTGTTGTTCCATGTAGAAAACATGCTGGACCTCACGAGATCTTGTTCCATTCCGAAATCTCATGAGATTTTGTTGGGGAAAATATCAGTTAAAAAAACCAATACCTATATTTTCCAATATCACATTTTAATGCCAATATCGGCTGATAATATCAGTAGGCCGATAATATCGGACATCCCTCATTTTTATACAGTAAATCTATTCAAACTAGACATGTCCAAAATTATCAGTTGATATCGGGATTAAATGTGATATCAGAAAACAATATTTTTTTTGAATCAATAGTTTTACTAATGAAGTCTTGCGAGATTTTGTCCCTTTCTTCCTGGAAGAACTTCATTTCCCAACATTCCTTTCAGAGTCATGTGACTACGGTGCAGCTGCTGCTGCTACAGACTGACTTGCTTTGAAGCTGCTGATAATATGTCTGGTTTTAAGTTGTTGGATAAGTTACAGGGTGTAACATTAAAAATTAGCCACATGTTGGTAAAACCTGCTAGTATCTGATATCTGGCAGCCAAATGTCCAAAATGAACTCCTCTGGCTGAGTTAAGGATATTTTGGGATCTTTGCTCTCGGAGCAGAATGTAGTTGTATCTCTAAAAATATGAGAGACAAAACTTCTCAGTTGTGCAGAGATCGGTATCGGTTGATACTGGAAATTAAGAGTTGGGCAATATCGGTATATCGGATATCGGTAAAAAAAAAAAAAAAAAAAGCCAATATTGAAAATCCTTGCAAAATACATTCAGAACTTTAACGATAAACTTTCTGCTAGAGAAAAAAAGAAATTTAAAAGCTAAACATATTAAAAGACAGACAGAACATGCAATTTTCATGCTGTGCTGTAACTTAAAATATTTTGAGTATGCGGTGGAATAAAGGTCAGGTCTTTCTTGCTTTTCCATCCCATCCCTTTCTAGTTTCTGGCGAGAGCGAGAGCTCGATGCTCTTTGCTGCTGCAGTAAACAGTGATTTCTATTAAACATGGTGCCACCAGAGGAACGCAGACTTTCATTTGAAGTTTGTTTGAAACTGAAATGTGGAGCTGGCAGAGGCTGAGAGAGGCAGTGATGAGAGGACATGCGTAAGTTGCAAACAAAGATTCAGCCAGCATGACGGACCACCAGCCAGAAACATTTCCATTAAAATGCCCTCTAATGAACAGCCACTCAGATATGTGGAGTGTTGCAGGAAGCTGCAGAGATTCCTCCTTAGTAAACAGACTCAGCAGGCAGCAAAGAGTCCAGCTGATTCCATGTAAACACTGCCGTTAAAGTCAATGCAGGACAATGCTGCCTTTGATTCTCTGACACATATAATTCAATAACTCACACAATATGTAGCCAGCCTCTTCATAAGGGCATGCAACACACTTGGAGTTGATATGAAAAAACCCCCTTTTCTGACGTTTTTTGTCTTCGATCTTCTTGGAGGTGAAACAGCTTCTTCTCACAGTTGAAAGACGGTGTTTCGTTTATATGCAACTGGTATCATTGACAACCCAAAGAGTCTTCAGTCTGTTTTATTACTTGGAAGTATTTCTCTGACACTGAAGACTAGAAAAAGAGTTCCAACAGCCATGATTCCCTCCAGAATCACACATCAGCATCTGCAGCTCTGCAGCCTGTTGTCTCATAAATCTGTACATGTATCATATCGGCCTGCTGTTTCAAAGTTTGGAGGAATGTGAATGTGTTTCTATGATGTGGAAGGAGGCTGCTGCCTTGTTCTGATGTGCAGCATACGTGTCTCCTGTGATGTGATTATCTGACTCGTTCATCTCACCTTTCAGAGGTGGAGGTGTTGATGGTGTTTGTGCAGCTACTCTGTTGCTCCTGTCAGAAATCAAGGCAGCTTTATTTCATGCATGTCCTGTACATGATCAGAATAAACAGACTAGAGAGCAGATTCAGTGTGATGCAACCTCAGCAGGAAACATACCATCATCATCATCACCAGCACTGGCAAATAAAAAAAAGTAGGAAATTAGCCGCTATTTACCAGAACTACTGTAAGGTTTGGATTAGCGTTCCAGGTATCAGGAGCAGAAAAACGAAATGTTTAGTTTCATCTCTCAGGATGGAAAGCAAACTTGACCCAGATGACCCTTATAACCATTTTTGCTAATCCTGGTCCTGAAGGCACACTATCCTGAAGAATTTCCATGTTCCCCTGTTGAAACACAGCTGACTCACATTAACGGGTCAGTAGCAGAATGGTGCAGAGCTCATCAGACACAATGTTAAAACAGTTTTGGCTTTTTAATTAGTTTCAGTTTTTATTTAGTTTTGACTTTCTGTTTTACAACTCAGTTTGTTTTAGTTAGTTTTTTTGAGCTGGTTTGTTAGTTTTTATTAGTTTTAATTTTTTTGTAAAATGCTTAGTTTTAGCTAAGTTTTGGGTAGTTTCAGTCCGAAGCCCTATTCTGCCTTTTGACTGGATTATTATTATCTAGGGACGACATGTAATCAGTAAATAACCCCTCGACGTCTGTTTTTTCTGTTGCACATTCACACGGGATCACTGAAGTCTGAGATTTGACTGAAATTCACAGACATCCAGCAGATATGATGTCAAAGTGCAGCGTATTGCGCAACATCTGCTCACACGAGCTGCGTTACCATCAGCGGCGCATGATCATTCAGAGACAAATGTGTTGAAATAACCGTCATTACCAATGCTTTAAGAACTTGCCCCATGTCCGCATGTTGTCCAAAATAAATCTTTCTCGCCGCGGGAAAATGCCATTTACGGATTTTTCATATAAACAGTAGGCCATATGACTGGTGAAACTTCCCCCGATCACTCCGACTCCAAAGTTAATGCTATATAAATTGTTATAGTTATTTGGGAGGAAGACCTATTTTTAGCCTCCATTCTTTGCCTAAAAGGGAAATGAAATGCATCCGGTACTGCCAAATCATGTGTAATTTCTCTCCAAATCACAGAGATGCCTATTTGTACTGGATTATTATTATCAGAGTTCATCAAATTACAGTAGGTCATTTGCGGGGGGAATTATTTCATCGCAAATCACAGACACACGGGACTCGATTCACACGGGATTACTTACGGCGGCGCGGGGCCGCTGCGGCGCCTGTGTTGCTCTGTAAATAAACTTGGCGGGAGTGCTGGCGCCGTGGTGGGGGGGCGAGGCGGGCGGGGAATGTAAGGTGGCGCAGGAGGTGGAGGTGTGGACTGCAGAGGTGGATGGAAAGAGAGAAAATAATGAGGAAAATAAAGCGAGAATAGGTTGTTCTGTATTTGTGTATGGTTGCTGGTTAGTGTTACAGTTGCTATATTGAAGTGGTTGTTCTCAGCCGAGAAGAGTGGTCTGTTGGAGGGGGGTTTGTTTGTTTTTTAAAGATTTGATGGCAAGTCTTGATAGTTTTATTTCAATGGGTGAGGAAATATTTGGAGAGAGGTAGGGTTATTGCTGCTTTATCTTGAAGCTGAAATCAAATCGCTTTGTACTCTGCAACAATAAGGACTGTATCTAAAAACTAAAAGAGATAAATGGTTGCAATAACTTGTAAAGTGTTAGAAGTTTTTTTTATTTGTCATTTAGAAATGTTTTGGTCTAGTTTTGTTAGTTAGTAAGATGTGATGAAAACAATGATTTTGTGTATTTTTAATTATGGATTTTTAGAGATTGAAGTTTTCTGTCATTGTGTTTACTTGTAGTTAAGTTGTCAGATTTAAAAATATAAAACACTTGAGGATCCCCAAGAAATGCCCCACTATGCCCAAAAATAACAGAGAGGATAGACGGGTCATTTCTATTGCAGTTAATAAAGGGTTAAAATCACAATCTCTGTAATTATTACAAATTACACGAGGTCGCTAGATAGTACTAATCCCGTCAGAATAGGGCTTAAGTTTTAGTTTTGGGGTTGTTTTTTCATAAATTATAGCTACATATTTATACGGTGTGACTTTCAAAATCAAAGAGTCACTTGTAGTAATACCAGAAGAGCGAAGTAAATAGATTACAGAAAAATAGATTTTATATTAAGGGGGGTTGGTTATTTGTTTAAAATAAAAAGAAGCATCTCTGCGTGCTCAGGTGTAATGTGGGCATGTTGCTCCCAGCTTACTGTGACATTTAACTACCTCGTCAGAGCAGAGATAAAAGCTTACAATAAGACGTTAGCAGCTTATAAACAGCCTCTGATGCAGCTGCGGTTTGCTGTATTTTAGCAGCATCATCATAATTTTATTCAAACTTATACTAGCTTAATATACGGCTCTTTAGAATGGTGATGAATGCTCCGTTGACTTAAATGGGTTTTCCCAACATTCCAGCGGTCATTATTTTGGTATAATGACCGCTGTCAGTGGCAACAGATTTTTTTTTTTTTTTTTTTTAAACCTGTGGTCTTACGGTGATCCTAATATCCCTCCACATCGCAAGTAGTCTGGTCACTAAATGGCAAAAAAAAAAGTACAGCAAGCAGCGAGCACTTACCGACACCTCGTGACCAAAAATGGATGACTTCCCAATGAATTTGAACGTCTTTGGCAAGTGTGGAGATTTTGAGTGCTGGGTCCAGGCTGAATTGAAGGATTCACCCTCCCCAAAACGAAAAAGACAAAAAGAAGACCAGTGGTAAGACGCATATAGCTAACGGCAGAGAAGGAAATGTCCAGTTCAACCTACAGAAATAGCCGGTGCTAGGCCAAATTCTAGCTGCCGTGACTCAACTAACAAACGTTGCTAAGCAACAGGTGCCCCGAGGCGATCTATTTTATTCTTCGCGTAAAACATCAGAACAGCAGAGGAGGAAATTTCCAGTTCAACATACAGGAATAGTCGGTGCTAGCCAAAGGTGCTAGCACAATTTCCAGCCGACGTGACTCAACTAACAAACGTTGCTAAGCAACAAGTTCCCCGACCTGGCCTCGACTGTGGGGAACTATTTTAATCTGAGCGTAAAACATCAGAAAAAATAGAAGACTAATTTGAATTTTATTTTTTGCAAGTAGCCGTATAATAAGCGGGAAAATGTATGGAACGCAGGTCATTATCGGGAAATACTGACCTTCAGGGCGAAGCATAACCCGACACAAAGCAGAGGGGTCTGCATTCGCCCTGTCAGTCAGTATTTCCCGATAATGACCTGCGTTCCATACATTATGACTTACTTAACAAACTTGTAAAGCATAGGAATCAGAATTGGCAGGAAACTTACCACCAACAAAGTGAATTCTGAATGAAATGTCCAAAACTGTATATACGTATGTGGGGGTACCGCAGGTCCGATGGGAGGGAGGGAGGAAAAAAAAGGTCCACTCCGACCGCCACCAACGTTTTGAAAAGTATCCCAGGGACATGATACGGGTCACATATATTTTCTATCCTTGTGTAATGAAAAGAGACTTCTAATTTTTTTTTAAAAAGATGTACACTCAAAGCCGGCACTCATATTAATGAGTATTTTTCTGCCAGCATGGCCGCGTAAACACAGGGAGTGACGTGATGTGCAGTATCGGGTGCTGTCGTTAGGAGTACAGCAAAATAGGCCAGTATCTGAGCAAGTACCAACACTGGCATTGGTATCGGGACATCCCTAGTTTCCATGGTGACCCCACCTGTGTTTGCCCATGTGGGTTTTCACATATGGGGCTGATGTAGCTTAAACTGCAAGATTCAGTTCAAGCCCATGCCCATTCAAACACTTACAGACTATTTGGGGCCCCAACATGAAGCCTTGGGGAACTCCATGTCATCTTTGAGTAGATCTACAGTTACCAGCTCGCACAACATAGTTCTTGTCTGTCAAGGATTCAAATAAATTCAGCTTTTTATTCAGCTTATTACTACTTAATCATATAATGATAAAGTACATAGTAATAAGCTGAAAAAACAGATTTTTTTTTAACTGGATCTGAGATATTTACCCAATTTTCTTGTCGAACAAAAAGTTCTGATGGTGTGAAAGGGATGTTGCAATCTAACAGAAACAAAAGTGAACTGCCATTATTTACATGTATTATAATAGCCAGGCTAGTGTGGTAGTTTTGTTTGTTCGTTTTAAATATACATATATATATATATATATATATAATATATATATATATATATATATATATATATATATATATATATATATATATATATATATATATTTAAACCACAATTCAAAATCAATGTTCTATTTTACTAGGTTATAATATATGAAATTTTTATTTATTATTACTTTTTTCAGTTTCTTGTTATTTGAAATACTTTTATGAATTTAGCCTTTATTTTCCGCCTTGTTTCATTTCTTTTTGTCGTCTTTCTTTCCAGCACCTCCTGTCTATTATTTCATGTTTCAACTTCCTTCCCAGTAACAAGTTGAGTCTCTGCCCTTTCTTCACTCCTCCTCCCTCCCTCTGGTCCTTTGTTTGATTTTAATGAGTTGTTTTGTCTTCTTTCCACTCCTTTCATTTCACAGTTCAGGCTTGTTTTGTTTGCCCGTTATTCTTCATCACAGCATTCTGCCATTCTTGTGATATTGGCGGCATCAAATTCACTCCTGAATTGAGACACGTAGACTATCTGGAGATATCCTTCAAAGCTCTGGAGGATTTTCGGCCCCTCATGCAATTTTTGAGCAGTTTCTTTTCTTTTTTATCTCTGCTGGGTTTGAAGTGTTGGTCATGTGCAGGAAAATGAACGATCAATCAATGGAAGGTGACACTAAGACAGTCAGGATGAGCCTTTATATTCATGGTTTGGCAGCTGCAGTCATCTCCAGAGAGCTCAGGTGTAACTGCCTCTGACATATTTCATAGCAGTTGAAGTTTATCCAAGAACTGAAAGAGGAGCCAGTCTCATTGAGCATGGACGCAGGAATCCAGTCCCAGTGCGAGTTATCATTGATTAGAGGGAAATGTGATGCAAAGCAGGTTAAGATTCTTGATGATTAGATTCAGATGTTGGAGATAAATAAGTTGAAAGTGCAGTCTTTGTTCAGTATCAGTGCGCTGTTTTCTTATTCAGTGGATGTAGCAGCTGTGCTGTAACTGTTCAAATGTCAAGCAGTCCAAGTTTCAGGTCATTGATCTGAGTTTGCTCTGCAGTAAGTCTTTCTACACTGCTCTGCAGATACGCATTTAACATTTAACCCACTTTCCTTAAATATTATTTTTTATTGGAAGTGGCTAAATTTGTCTGATTAAAACAGAAGACTTCAGCAATCATCTTAGAGAATCAACTGTTGCTGCCCATCAGCCTGGGAAGTGTTAAGAAAACTAACTTCCAAACTACCTGGAGTCCATCGTTCCCCAAAGAGAATATTTATTCACAAAACATTCAAACCAGCCAGTCTTCACAAGATTGGACGTCCCAACAAGTTCAGTTCAAGCTCAGACCGTCCGATGTTCATAGAAACTGTACAAAATAAAAACTAAGAGTTCCATCTCAGACTCCCCAGGCCTCGGTCACTTGAGGTTCATGTCAGTCCAGTTAAAAAAACACTGAACCAGTATGGTTTGTTGGGAAGGGTTCCAGCAGATATCTGGAACAATGTTGGACAGACTCACTAGACCAAAGTGGACATGTTTGGTCCTGAAATGCCTCGTAGCAGCTGTTTGCACGGTGGTGGATGATCTGGACTCTTTCATCACTGATGGATCATGAACCAAAGTATTCTAGAGACAGATGTGCGTCCACCTGTCAGGAACATTCACATCAACAGGAGGATGATCCAAACACAGCAGCAGGTCTACAACAGAACCAAGGTATTGACATGGTCCAGTCCAGACCTCATCCTGAATGCGGGGGTGGGACCTGGAGAGAGCTGATGCAACGCTGTACAGATGGATGTAGTAGAACGGGAGATTCTCATCAAGGATGAGATGGAACGAGAGATTATCATCAAGGATGAGATGGAACGGGAGATTCTCATCAAGGATGAGATGGAACGGGAGATTCTCATCATGATGAGGTGGAACGGGAGATTCTTATCATGAGATTAAACAGGAGATTCTCATTAAGTATGAGATGGAACGAGAGATTCTCATCAAGGATAAGTTGGAACGGAAGATTCTCATCATGTTGAGGTGGAACGGGAGATTCTCATCATGATGTGGTGCAACGGTAGATTCTCATCATGATAAAGTGGAACAGGATATTCTCATCAAGCATGAGATTGAACGGTAGATTCTCATCATGGATCTTCAGTCACTGTGTGATGTTATCATCTCAATATGGAGCGAAACCTGTGAGGAATGTTTCCAACACCTTGTTGGATCTATGACACAGAATGAAGAATGAATGCAGTTCTGGAGGAAAGGGGGTCTGATGTAGTCCTATAACAAGGGCCTAATAAAGTGGCAGATGAGTGTATATCTTCATTTTAAAATATATACTGTTTTTCCGTTTTATCTTACTGTTTCTAATGTTTCATCAGCTTGTGTCCTTTTGGGGTTTTGAGAAGGCACTTTTCAAATAAAATGCAATGCATTATCATTTTTATTATTTAAAAAAACCTGGTTTTGTTATGCTGTTAGAAACTGTTATTCAGCCAGATCCACAGAGGAGTGAAACACTACAGCTGATAATCAGCCATCATCAACACCTCACGGTTAGTTATAGTTATCAGGAAGCAACCTACACTTTGTTATGTGTTGTGGGAAATTAAATACTTATAATTTCCCAGCATCTGCACAGAAACAGACTCATGAACTCCAGTCCAGCTGGATTCCTCCAGTTAATTCCCACCTCCCCCTTCCTGGTGCTCCAGACGAGAAGCGAGAAGGCAGATATCATCACAGGGTGCTGGGTAAGACCACAGGGCTTCAGGGCATCATCCAACCTGCTTTTATCATCCAGTCCTGCCACAGAGCAGCGTGATGGCTCGGTGACGGGGCTGTTCGCGATGCCCTTCACTGAGCCCAGCGGGCCGCACGGAGCCACAGTGACACCTGGTGGTCAGGCTGCAGGCAGGAGGCTTTTATTTTTATCCACATGTATCCAGGGAAAACAGAGGGCCAGTGTCAGTCCTGCTCATGCATGAAGGCAGACATGTTCGCACGGGGAGGTGTGGTCTGATACTGGGGGACCTGGAAAAGAAAATGTACTCATTTCTGAGAAAATCCAGGAAGACAAATAAGTGTTTTCCTCTATCAAGCTTTCGCTCATCAGTCATTTCAGCAACATATTAGAGATATTTCTAGATTTTTTTGTGGATTTATTTAATATTAAAAGACAAGTTTGTCTTTCAGATTTGTCATTCATTTCTTTCTAAAGACCACACTGACTGGCTCTGAGTTTCCCCGTGTGTCTGTTTGGCATTTACTCAGTTTGTTACAGATACTCTCAGGCCACAGGAAAAGGAAATCATCTGCAAACCTCCAGAGTTGTGTTGCAGAGCCACAATAAAACCTCAAAATATGCGCAATTGTTCAGTTTTCCTTCATAAATTCACATCTGTGGTACAGTTCTCATCACGGTGTGACGACGTGTGCAACAGAACCTCGACGAGCCGACGCCATCATTCAGGTTCAGATTCAGTCCTGCACGATATTTCCCACAGTTCTTTCCTTCCCTGACATTGGCCTCTGATTGCTGACTGTTCATCTTCGCCCAAGCTGATTAGGGGTAGAATTAATTACACGGTTCAGTTTAAACGTTAAACGGCTGATGTCAGGGGCGAATCCAGGAAAATTCAGTGGGTGGCCAAGATAAGACAGAATTTAGTCAATAGATGCCACTTACTGCCACGTCCATCAGGATCAGTGTGTGGAATACTGATTCTTGCATGTCTGGAAACACTTAAAAGCAGGTCTGAGTCAAAAAATAAAACTCTGTTTACTGTTTTTACACACTACTACCAGACTTATGAAGTAAATATCCGAATGCATGACGCCATCTCCCAAAGACTAAACTCAGTTAGTACACAGTCACCTGATAGAAAACACAATTAGACAAAACTGTTCACACACTGTTGAGAAGCTTTAATGCACATAAAAAGAGCTGTAGATTAATTCATGTAGTTTTAGAGCAAAAGATCCAGGAAGGCAAGGAAGAGGAACAGCAGACTTGTATTTGTTACAGAGGGTCTTTAGCATAAAGAGGAATAAACAATGGTGTCAACCTTGTATGTTACAGAGAGATGAGGAAAGTCTTTTGCTTCTTGTATGGAAACATTATTTAGCATCTGCCTTTTGCTGTGGATGTTTGGTCTCTTGATTTACTTTAAAATGTGAATTCGTCCTGCAGCAACATTGACTTATTTACATTTTCTCGGGCACAACTACTTAGTACAGCTAGTTTGGGCTACACACGTTTCTAAGAATAAGTGGAATAAATAATCAAATTTTCTCCACACATGCTTCACATGTGCTGCATGCGCATGGTTCACATTTGCACAAACATGTGGACCACGTTTTTCACATGTGGATTAAAGATCGACCAATACAGTTTTTTCCGGGTCGATATCAATATCAATATTTTCTCCTCAGCCGATGGCCGATACAACCTGCTGATATTTGGGGTCGATATTGCACTTCACAGTGCACTTGTCAACAATTATTAAATAGAAACATTAAACGTGTTGCATATATATATACATATATATATATATACTGTCTGAAAACCCTCGATCCGTGGATGGTATAAATCGGGAAAACCAGCTCTCCAGTAACGGGTTTAGCAGCTAAAAGTCCCCAGGGGTTGTTAACCTCAGTGGGTTTGACCTCTAAAACTGATCTAAGCTGGTGGTGGGGACTATTCGTCGGGACAAACTAACTGCCTTAATTCTACAGGGTCTGCCCTGCTACAGCTTGGGTCTCTCACGGGTGAACAACCTATACCCCGGACACCCACCCAGCCACCCTACTCCTCAACAGCTGTCCCCTAAACGTCTTTGAGCACTTGTTCAGATCCGGATTATTTAACATCTAGGAAAGAACAGGATGTCAGGACATGTACGTGTGGCTTTAACCAACCTGTAAGGACCTTAAAGTTGTTAAAAATAGGCAATGATTTACCTAGACCACCTTCCACCATTGAACCGTGAAAATGTGAAATAATCATTAATTATTCTTCATGCAGGTTAAATTTATTGAAGCAATTTAGCAGGGGGTAAAAAGGTATAACCAGCTTAAAATCAACCAAAGTACAATTAGATAATAATTTATAAAACCCAGTAAAAATGAAATAATCATCTGTCTCCAAAGCCTTAGTCTAATTGCGGGTTCCGATTCTGTAAAATAATCAAAAATGGGATAACTGAAATTAAATCCTGTAATAGAAATTCCAATAATCAAAGAAAATCCAACAATTCCCAAATTAATCAGAATAATCTCATCATAATCCAACATCCTAACTTCTCCATTTTGTGTAAAATTTCTCACAAATCGATCATAATTATCTCTCAGTCTACATTTAAGTGTTGAAAGAAACCTGTCAAAAATTTAGGAGAGTGGTCCAGAGTCCGATCCCGAGCACTCGGGTTGCACCCCGAAGTCCACTCGAATTTGTGTGCCCCAGTGACAGCTGTGTTCTAGCCCCTTCGTCCTTAGGGGCTAAGCTGCCACTGTCAGAAGCACAAGGCTAATGCTAATAGTCCAAAAGCTAAAATCCTTTTCAGTTGAAAGTTGGCTGAGATTACGTTCAGATCTGGTGTTAAAAGTCCAGCTGAAAAATAAGCCTTCTGTCCGATTCCTTCAGATGTACAGGACGCATCCAGCCTCTTCAGATCCACAGAAATCGTACTTTACAGGTATCTTTTATAACCTTAGTTGGGGGGAGATCACAAGGTCAGGTCTGGCTCGTTTGATTGGCTCGAACAAATGTTCGTGTGTTAGATTTTTCCAGCATGATGACCTCATGTCGTGTTGTTTACTGCCGAAAATTAGGGAGTTTCCAAGTTCCTCTTTCTTCGGAGCGGCAGAGAGCTAGGGACTGTCTGAGTTCCTCTTTCTGCTGGCTACTTCGCTTTTTCACCCGGCTCGAGCTGGTTTAGCTGGGTTGTTTGTTCAAATCTGACCTGAGGTCATGCTGAGGGCTTAGTCATTCTGACTTTCCATCCTTCTTACACTTTTGACAATTGATTACATTCATTACAATCACATATTGCTATGATATGCTCCAAAACACTCCTTGTACGAACTAAAATTTGGAATGCGCTGTAGGTAGCTGCAATTTGTGAAAGCTCTCCTTAACTTTTGTGTTTTTAATTGTTGTTTTTTTCGAATTTTCGCAGATTAGGTTTTTTTGGAGGATTTTTTGCTGGTTTCACGGTGGATTCGGGAGATTTTTCCTGTATATTGGCTTTTTCACTGCTTGTTATGATGTGTTCCATAGAACGGAAAAATTGTTTACCACCGGATCAACTGTTAAACTCTCCAAATAAGATTTTAGCGAAATAACACGTCAAATCCAGTGGAGTTAAGGAGAAAGACAAGAGGATGAGGGCAGGGGTAAGGAGAGAGAAAAACGGTGGAGATTTAAACCGTTTTTCCAACTGTTGTGATGGGTAACGGAGATCGCTAGCTAACAAGATGGACGAGCTGAAGTGCTAACAAGGTCTAGAAAGAGTACAGAGAATGCAGATATGTGTTTCACTGAGACTTGGCTGCATGACACATCCCGGACTGTAATGGTCTGTCACGGCTAAGACGGTCCGTGCGGACCGAAATATACAGCTCAGCGGGAAGGGAAGGGAGGCGGAATTGCAGTGCTGGTCAGTAGCGCTGGTGTCATCCAGGACACGTCACTGTAAGGAGAAGATCTGAAAGAGACATTGAACTGTTAGCTGTGAGTTTCCGTCATATTATTTCCAGAGAGTTTGCCTGTGTTATTCTGGTAGCGTTTATATAATACCAGGTACCGCACAGAGACAGCCTGTGATGTCATCAGCTCCGTCGGGCTAACTACAAACAAGCATCCAACTATAGCGATTCTGGAGACTTACAACGTCTCCCTCTTGCTACGTTGCCAACTTTCCAGAGTTGTAGCTGCTCCACCAGAGAAAATAAGATGTTGGACTTATTTTATGAAATAAAAGAATGCATCAGCTCCTCTGCCCTGCCTCCTTGGAAGATCTGATATAACTGGTTCTTCTCACCTCCACCTACAAGCCATGTTCAGCAGCAACCAGTATTAGGAGGACAATCCTGGTCTACTGAGGCTGAAGATGCCTGAGAGGGTGCTTTGAGGCCACAGACTGGAATGTCCTCTGTGAACCTATGGAGATGACATAACACATGACTGAGTGTGTGACAGATTACATAACTTCTGTGTGGACAGCACGTCAACAAGAACAGTGAGGTGCTTCCAATAACACCCTGGATCACAGTGACTGAAAAGCTGCTGAACATAAAAGAAAGCTTTAGGGATGGAGACAGGGAGTTACTGAAGACCACACAAAAACAACTGAAAACACAGACTAAGAAGTGCAAGGAGGACTACAGGAAGAAGTTGGAGAGCCAGCTCCAGCAGAACAAGTGAGGGATGTATGGTCGGGAATGAAGAAAATCACTGGCTTCAAGCTAAAGGGGACCAGACTGACGGAGGTCTGGACAGAGCTAACGAACTGAACATGTTCTTCAATAGGTTCAGTTCCCCCTGCCGACAACCCAACATTCCACACACCCTCCATGAGCTCACAGCTTTCCTGTCCCACCTCCACTCTGTCACCCTGCACCTCAGTCATGGACCTGAACACAGCCTCATCTCCCTCCACATCAGGACACCTGGACCTCTTTGCCTCCACCTCAGCCTGACTGTCTCCTGTGACAGGTCAAGAAACAACTAGAAAACTGACGGAACAAGGCTGCAGGTCCAGATGGTGTAGTCCCAGAGTTCTCAAGACCTGCTAGAACAACTATGTCCGGTTCTCCAGCACCTTTCACAGCCTGAGAAGAAAGAGTTCCTGTGTGTGGAAAACATCCTGTTTGTTCCAGTCCCTAAACACACAGTGAACAAATGACTACAGACCAGTTGCTCTGACATTAAGAAAGTCCTGGGAGACTTTCTGGCTCACCTAAGAAGTGAACACCTTTAGACCCATAGTCGATTGTGGGTTGGGGTTGAGACGCCATATTTCTTGTTAGAGAGCCCACTCTCATCTGGACCAGTCAGGCAGCATTTGAGGGTCATGTTTTTGATTTTTAAGTGCATTTATATATTCAGCCTGCTTTGCTAGTGAGAAGCTATACTTCCAGGTGGATCCCTCCACAACCACCTGGATTTAGACTCTAAAAAGACAAGTTTGTGAGACTGAAAGGTTGTGTGTCTGAGATGGTGGTAGAGCACTGGAGCACAAAGGGACTGTACTCTCACCATTCCTCTTTACACTGTACACCTCAGACTTCCAGTACAACTCTGAGTCCTGTCATCTGCAGAAATATTCTGATGACTCTGCTGTTGTGGGGTGTATTAGTGATGGACAAGAAGCCGAATACAGGGAACTTGTAATAGTTTGTGAAATGGTGCAGTAACAATCAGCTCATTTAAATACCAGCAAGACTAAAGAGATGATTGTTGACTTAGGAGGAGCAAGAATAAGCAGCATAGTCCTGTCTACATCCTGGAAGAGGAGGTGGAGGTGGTAGAGAACTACAAATACCTTGGAGTTCAGCTGGACAACAGACTTGATTGGAAATGCAACTGTGACTACATCTACAAGAAAGGTATGAGCAGACTCTTTTTTAGGAAGTAAAAATTTAATGTTGAAAAAGATGTTGCATATTTTATAAGTCTGTGGTTGAAAGTGAATTAGTTTGCAGCCATCTGTGGGGAGCAGCATAGAACAGAGACTTGAAGAAATTAAACAAGCTGATAAGAAAGCTGGTTCTGTGCTGGGGATCTCTGGAGCGCTGGAGCTGATCGTTAAAAAGAATGCTTCACAAGCTGATGAAGATAATGGAGGACACTTCCCATCCTCTCCACAACACGGGAAGAATAACAGAGTGTGTAGGGGAGGCTGCGTAAGTTCGCTGTAGGACGGAGAGATACAGGAATTCATTCCTGCCAGCAACCATCACTAAAGAACAAGACTAACTGACTTTTTGTTTATTTATAAAAAAAAAAAAAAAAAAAAAAAAAAAAAAAGGGGCTTTTACAATCTGAATTTCTTGGGGATGAATAAAGTATTTTTCATTTCATTTCATTTCATTGGCAGGGCGGAGTTAGGAACTTAAAACCAGCTTTCCCTGTTTAGCAGTTTTCCTCACTCTGACAGTACACACATGTCAGTAACCTCCCTTGATTGACAATCAACAGTTACATGTTTTCTCATTTGTTATACAGTATTGTTGTACACAATGATATATTTTAGTACATTTCTGTGATTTTAACTCATTTTCTTGTGCTTAATCTGCCATCAAAGTCTCTGCTGGCCTGTGTGGGGACTGGCTCCTGTAGACCTCAGATTTGAGCTCCATTGACAATACACCCCTCCAATTCAAGAACAGGCTAAATTCACAATAGTAAATAAATAACAAGAAACTAAAAAAAAAAATTATAATAAATAAAAATGTACAAAATTATAATTTATTACAATAAAATATTGCTTTTGAAGTGTGGTTGGAAATTATGAAAAAAAAAAAAACTGTCTCAGACACATAAGAGCACCTTTCCCAAGAACAAGGACCTGTCAAGAGGTGTAGAAGTATTTTTGAACATAATTGCAGTGATTGCCTCAAAGTGTTGCTCAGCAAAATTTTAGCTTTGGAGCCCCATCATGCTTGTTTACTGGTTTTATTTTTTGTGTGTTTGTTTTTAATATTTATTTCAAACCACAATTCAAAACCAATGTCATTATTTTCATAAAAAAAATTCCAATCATCACTTTTGTCAATTTCATCTTATTTCAGTGACAGCTATTTTTTTTCCTTGTTTAATTTGAATAATTTTGAAGATGACTATATATATTTATAAATATATATATATATATTTTACAGTGGGTACGGAAAGTATTCAGGCTCCTTTAAAGTTTTCAGGGTTTTTTTTTTCATTGCAGCCATTTGCTAAAATCAAAAAACTTAATTTTATTTCTCATTAATGTACACTTAGCACCCCATCTTGACAGAAAAATACAGAAATGTAGAAATTTTTGCAAATTTAAAAAAAATGAAAAACTGTAATATCCCATGGTCATAAGTATTTAGACCCTTTGCTTTGACACTCATATTTACCTCATGTGCTGTCCATTTCTTCTGATCCTCCTTGAGATGGTTCTACTCCTTCATTGGAGTCCAGCTGTGTTTAATTAAACTGATTGGACGTGATTAGGAAAGGCACACACCTGTCTATATAAGAGCTTCCATCTCACAGTGCATGTCAGAGCAAATGAGGATCATGAGGTGGAAGGAACTGTCCAAGGAGCTCAGAGACAGAATTGTGGCACAGATCTGGACAAGGTTACAAAAGAGTTTCTGCAGCACTAAAGGTTCCTAAGAGCACGGTGGCCTCCATAGTCCTTACATGGAAGAAGTTTGGGACGACCAGAACTCTTCCTAGACCCGGCCGTCCAGCCAAACTGAGCAATGGTGGGAGAAGAGCCTTGGTGAGAGAGCAAAGAAGAAGCCAAAGATCACTGTGGCTGAGCTCCAGAGATGCAGTAGGGAGATGGAGAAAGTTCCACAAAGTCAACTATCACTGCAGCCTCCACCAGTCGGGGCTTTATGGCAGAGTGGCCCGATGGAAGCCTCTCCTCAGTGCAGACATATGAAAGCCCGCATAGAGTTTGCTAAAAAACACATGAAGGACTCCCAGACTGAGAGAAATAAGATTCTCTGGTCTGATGAGACCAAGATTGAACTTTTTGGAGTTAATTCTAAGCGGTATGTGTGGAGAAAACCAGGCACTGCTCATCACCTGCCCAATACCATCCCAACAGTGAAACATGGTGGTGGCAGCATCATGCTATGGGGGTGTTTTTCAGCTGCAGGGACAGGACGACTGGTTGCAGTTGAAGGAAAGATGAATGCGGCCAAGTACAGAGATCCTGGAAGAAAAGCTCTTCCAGAGTTCAGGAGCTCAGACTGGGCCGAAGGTTCACCTTCCAACAAGACAATGACCCTCACACACAGCTGAAATAACAAAGGAGTGGATCAGAACAACTCTGGACCATTCTGGACCGGCCCAGCCAGAACCCTGACTTAAACCCAACTGAGCATCTCTGAGAGACCTGAAAATGGCTGAACACCACCGTTCACCGTCCAACCTGACAGAACTGGAGAGGATCTGCAAGAAGAACCAGAAGATCCCAAATCCAGGTGTGGAACATTGTTGCAGGTGCTTCTACTCAGGACTGAGCAAAGTACTGAATACTTAACGACCATGTGAAATTTCAGTTTTTCTTTTTTTAATAAATTTGCAAAAATTTCTACATTTCTTTTTTTTCTGTCCAGATGGGGTGCTGAGTGACATTAATGAGAAATAACAAACTTTTTTGATTTTGGAAAATGGTTGAAATAAAACAGTGTAAAAAGTTTAAAGGGGTCTGAATAATTTCAGTGTGTATGTATGTATGTGTATATGTATGTATATATATATATATATATATATATATATATATATATATATATATATATTAGGGCTGTCAAAAAATTAATCCTGATTAATCACATTGCTTTTTTCACTTCTAGAACACATTTAGGGTTAAAGGTGTCTCAGCAGGAATTCTGCATTTATCTTCAGTAGACTAAACTACTGAAACTCTGTCCTTACATGTCTCCCTAAAGTCCTTCAGACAGCTGCAGTTTAGTCCAGAATGTTGCTGATACGTCCTCACAGGCTGACTTCACAACTGTCCTAATGTGAAGCTGAAATTCAGGTCTGAGTCCTGGACTACTCCAGGATGTGTAGCTTGGTTTTAGCCTTTAAGTTGTAAAACAAAAGTTAATGTATTTTCTGCATATAGCAGTAGTAATTAAAAAGGACATCTCTTGTTTGACAATAGGATTAATTTAGGATAAATTTTTTGACAGCCCTAATATTTATGCATATAAGTATCTAAATTATGCTGAGTGGGGTATTGGCCAACACACGTGATGTATAGGCTGATGCTGATACCAGCAAAGGAAAAAAAAAAAACAAATATTGCCAGCTGATGTATCGTTCTATCCTTAATGTGGATCACACAGAAATGTTCTAAAACTACATGTTGCCACATGTGGAGCGCTCGCAGTTTCCTTTGAAGGTTTCTATATTGTTGCTTTTTGAAAACTACATCCACAGAAAAGATCACAGTTGGTGAAAGAAGAGAAAGACAGAGGAAGACGGAAGGGAGGATGATGGACTCTGTATGTTTAGTTTGGAAGACAGAGGAGGAAAGAAACAACTCTAGAGAGAAAAGTAGAGATGAGTCATGAGCCCCCAAGACAGTTATTGACAAGAAAAGATGGAGGGATAAGGAGAGATGGAGAGAAATGAAAAGACAGGGATGAGGGGGAGGTGGAGGAGGGATGGCGAGAAGGATTTAGTGAAGATTGGGCACAATGACGATGGAGAGAAGCCTGCAAATCAAATGATGAAGCACAGATTTACAGCTCACTCAGAAAAGATGCAGGATGGCCTGTTGATCCTTTTATCTGGAAAAATGATGTGAAAACTGATTCATCACTGATTTTATTCATAGTTCTTTATTGGACAGAAGCCTTTTTTGTATTTGGACATTTGCTTTTTTCATTTAATATTATTTATTTAGAATGAAATGTTGGTTGGTTACATGAAAAATAAACTGTTACATCAGTGTTGGCCCAGCATGTAGAAAAGTCTGTTATCCTGGAAGAACTTCATATCCCAGCATTCCTTTCAAAATCATGTGACTACAGTGCAGCTGCTGCTGCTACAGACTGACCTGCTTTGAAGCTGCTGATAATATGTCTGGTTTTAAGTTGTTGGTTAAGTTATCAAGTTGTCAGAAACATCATAATTAGCCACATGTTGGCTAATACCTGCTAGTATCTGATATCTGGCAGCCAGATGTCCAAAATGAACTCCTCTGGCTGAGTTAAGGATATTTTGGGATATAGTTGTATCTCTCAGAATATGAGAGATAAAACCTGACAGTTGTTTTCTTATGTCGGTATCAGTTGATATTGGAAATTAAGAGTTGGACAGTATCAGATATTGGTGAAAAAGCCAATATCGAACATCCCTGGTGTAAAAATAAGGTGAGTGGAATAGAAAGAACATTAATGACAACCGAGAGAAGAAAGTTCAGCTTTAACCGGTGAAATCCACATTTGGAACCAAAGAAGCTGGGGTCTCGTCCGGGATGAACAGTTTTCCAAAATGAACCCTTCTGGCTGAGTTAGGGCTATTTGGGGATCTTTTCTCTCTGAGCCGAATCTCTCAAAATATGAGAGATGGTTATTATTGGCTTTTTTACCGATATTGACCAACTCTTAATTTATGATACCCAATCCCAATTGATACCGATATCTGCAGACAACTGTGAGGTTGCATCTTTCAATATATGAGATATCAGTTGATATCGGATATCGTAAAATAAGAGTTGGGCAATATTGGTATACCAAATATTGGTAAAAAAAAAAAAAAAAAGAAGGCAGTATCAAGCATCTTTAGTTAAATTGTATATGTTTTGAGCAGCCAAACCATGAAAAAAGGTTGACTTATAGTCCAGAAAAAACGGTAGATATCTGACCTTTGATCCCTTCCTCTCGTTATTCTTACGTAGATTTGTTTTTGTGTGTGTGTGTGTGGGTTTCAGATTTTCGAACATTCACAGCGCTGGAGGGAGAAGAGGCTGGAGAGGTGGGGGTTCAAGCACACACACATCCTAACAAAGCGTGTACACTCGGGTGAGAATCTAACCACTCGTCGCTCTGCCAGAGCATCTTGAGGGGGGAGATGGGTGGAAACATGCCAGGTGTGCTTTATCAGTGAGGAAGAGGAGGATAGCCGTCAGCAGGCAGGACTCGGCCTGCCTCTGACTGCTCTGCAAACGTGGCCTTGCCTCAGTAAACAGCTTTGTTCCTCTTTACAGCCTTGTTATATCCTCCACTGTATGCAGATTGCCCATTCTTCCATTATGTAAGCATCTCCTCCTTTCTTCCTCCTCTTTTTACTTCATCAGCTCCTCTCCTTTTGTTTTCCTCTTCCTCCTGCTGTGTTTTCATCTTATTTGATCTTGTTTTAGACTTCCCTTCATCATTTCTCCTCTTCTTTTTTTGTCCTTTCATCCTCTCCTCACCCTTTGCTCCTCATTTTTATTCTCCCCCGCTATCTGATCTCCCCTCACCCTTTCTTCTCCTTTTCATCCTTGAAAAGAAGAGCCTGGTTTCTAGAGGAAACTCTCCAGCAGATCACAGCGGATCATCTTCTCATCTGTCACCTTCCTCATCATCTTCACACGCAACATTTTCTACAAGTGTTTGCAGGAGTGTGAAGAAACCTGTCCAGCTGTCTCGTGTTTATGTTTCATTTGCTCAGTGGCTCATGGAGAAGATTTTATCCTGATAAAGCAGTTCGTTAAGTTCAGTAGCTTGCGACAGACTGGCGACCCATCCAGGGTGTTCCCTCTTACAGGCCGGTAGTTAACCAACATCCTTTGACAATTTCATGACCAAATCAGGGTTCCCACGCATCCTGGAAAACCTGGAAAATGATTTTTCCAGTCATAAAAAATACATGGAAAATGAGAAAGAGTAAAACGTCCTGGAAAAGCTTGAGCTGTCCTGGAAAACTTTTTTTCCCCCTTCTGCTTTATCACCACTTCGTCGCCACTTCATGTCTGCTTTGTCGCTGCTTCATTGCTGTAAAATATAAAAACTAAAATTGTAGAAAACTTCTCCAAAAGCTTGAGGTGGAATTCATTTGTCTATGTTGTGATAACTTGACTCTGTAGCAGCTGGAAAAGTCCTGGAAAACAACTTCAAGAAAAGAGTGGGAACCCTGCAAATTATTTGTAAAAAAAAAATTTTAATACAGAAAATTCTGCACACATCTGTTCATGAACAAGCAACAATATACAGTCTATAAAAAAACAGCTTAAAATCATTATTGACACACAACTTGTTGAAATTTTTCATGTCGATACAATACCAGTAGTTTATGGCACTTTTTCAGCGATACCGATATTGATACCAATACCTTTTGTCCTTTAAAAGAAAATCACGTGATTGTACATTTTGCATCAATATCTTGAATGCAAAGGCAATATAAGATATAAGTAAATCCTGAGAACAGAAGTACTGGAAAGAAACACTTTTAAAACAATAATAAATTATAGTGATGATAAAATAAACAAAAATAGATTAAAATGACTTTCGGTTATCAAATAACATAATATATACTAACTAAAAATATCAAATTTATTAAGTGGAAATGTTGAAATAGAAAATGTAATAGTTATATTACAAATTTACCAAAACATAATGTACAATAACCTGCATTAAACCATTGAAAGATAACAAAACATCATCATCATCATCACTAACAGTAGCAACATCATCATGACTTCTGATAGGCTACCACCATCATGTGATACAGAAGCTAGAATCTGATAGGCTACCACCATCATGTGATACAGAAGCTAGAATATGATAGGCTACCACCATCATGTGATACAGCAGCTAGAATCTGATAGGCTACCACCATCATGTGACACAGAAGCTAGAATCTGATAGGCTACCACCATCATGTGACACAGAAGCTAGAATCTGATAGGCTACCACCATCATGTGACACAGAAGCTAGAATCTGATAGGCTACCACCATCATGTGATACAGAAGCTAGAATCTGATAGGCTACCACCATCATGTGATACAGACGCTAGAATTTGGCTGCTGTCATTATTTCATTGCCTAAAACTCTCAGAAGTAGAAACAAATTTCATATTTTGTATCTGTACTGTGGTATCACGATACTCACAAAAGTATTGATTCCGATATTTTGTCTGGCTGGTATTGAAGTATCGACTTCAAGGTATCGATATGCCCATTATTTTACATATTTAAACTTATACCAGCTTAACAAACATATACTTGGAAAGTGTAGGAAACAGAATTAGCAGGAAACTTACCTGACAAAGTGAATCCTGAATGAAATGTCTGAAACTGTATGTATGTATGTGGGGGAACCACAGGTCCAATGGGAGGGAGGGAGAGAGGAAAAAAAAGGTCCACTCCAACGGCCACCAACGTTTTGAAAAGTATCCCAGGTACATGATACGGGTCACATATATTTTCTATCCTCGTGTGATGGAAAGCGACTTCTGATTTAGAAAAAGATGTAAACTCAAAGCCACTGCTCATATTAAAGAGTATTTTTCTGTCAGCATGGCGAAACACCAATCATGTGACGTCCGGCATCGGTTGCCGTACCGAAACTGGCATTGGTATCGGGACATCCCTATTAAAAACTAATAAATGATTAAAGTCAGTCTGAGAGCTGATGAAAGTCCACCATCTTAACTCTACACACACAGGGCAGATCTATCAAAGGTTTCCGAGTATAAAAATGTGAGCTATCTCATTGCACACGCCAAAAAATGTACAAACAGATCTATTAACAGCCTCCAAAAAGGGTCTTTAAAACGTGCTAAATAGCGCCTCTTATCCATTTAGTACTTTTTCTGCAATGAATATACAGTACAATATGGGGCGTTTACATGCAAAAGTGCATGTAATATTGGGAGGAGAGAATGTAAATATATTAATTGAGCACAATTTTTCAACCGTGAGACGCATTGCCTTGCTGGTTTTTGCATCTATTTTAGTACGTCTGAAATGAAAAGCAGGTGCAAACTCGCAGCTTTGAGCACAAAAGGCTGCAACTTCTGAGAGGGACAATCCTGGACACGCACAAATCTGATTCAAAATCATTTTTCATGAGCAGTGAGGCAGCGTATTTAGTTCTCTTTGTTAAATTCAATAAAAATCACCACAGCAAACCACTATTTCACATGGTGTAAAATATTCTGGATAAATGAAAGTTTGCAGCCACTTTGGCTGCGAACTATGGATGAGAACTAAAGCTGCATTAATTGTGTATTTTTATTTTCCCTTTTTGCCAACGTCACGTCTTAACTTGGATTTTAACACCTGGACGGGATCACAGTCATCTGGCAGCGCGAGCTCTGAAGCAGTTAGCATTGTGCCAAAGTGTGCACCTCGTGTGTAATAGAGACCATGTCGGAGCTGCACACTCCATTTGTTCAGCAAATACTTATCCATGTCCTCATAAATTGGCCACTTCTGAGGCTCTGTACGGATACCTGTTGTATTATTTTTCACATTTATCATACATATTTTAAATCATTTTCATTTTTCCTCCTAATATCTCCATCCTCATCTGGCGTCATATTTACTTTTGCATTGTCGTCTCTCACAATTTGCCACGCTGCTTACCTCGAAACACAGAAAACCTCATTTCTATAGGGACGTTTCCAACATGTTTGCACCCCCTGTCATTTGCGCCTTCATTCTTTGTAAATCACCCACAAACCGTGGTTCAGCCCCTCGTGCAAAATTCTAATGCGAAACTATCTTTTCAAACTTTTCCAGGTCCAAAACAATTTACTTCAAAGGAGTCATCACCTGGAAATCCCACTTTTTCATGTTAAAACATGTGTATTGGAACAGGACCTCAGTTAAAATGTGCCAGAAACTCCGGAGAGTGAAAGTGGCTTCATCTTTGAGTGGGGGCTCTCTCTGCTCACCAGAATCAGCCACAAGAGCGCGCTCTCCACAGTACGCCATTTGGATTTTTTTTCTCCAAATGACGTGAACTACAGAGGCTAAGCTAGCCTCTTTAGCGCCACCTGAAAGCAGCTTATTACCTGCCACAAAGTAGCGTTCTGACCAGCTTTGTTAGAGAGGAGGAGGAAGGGGAAAAAATTGCCGTGCTGAGCTGCCTTGGCAGAAATTCAGCAGTTTTTAGTGCTCTAACAGGAGGGACAGCACTACCAGGGAGCAGTGGATTATATTTCTCAGTGAGGATGTGCAGTCGGTAAGTGTTGCTGCTGTGTAACTTATTATCTTTTCTGTAAGAGACCAGTAAACAGTGGTAGCCGAATGGACAAGCTGCTAATGTAGCTACAAAAGCTAACACTGTTTGGTTAACTTCACGTCAGATGTCCGCTCCTTATATTCGTCAGAGTCCAGCCCTTTTACTCCGCGAATCCTCTCTATCAACCGTACTGTTACGTTTTTATCACGTTTTTCTCTGTTGGTACATCATTTCCTTCACTTGGTCTGTCCTGATAAAACCTTGTTTTGACTTTGACGTTTGCCTTGTGAACGCGCTTACAGACAGGTCTAACTCTCGTGCGTATTCTCACGACAAACAAAAGTTGGGGATAAAAAGATGTTAAAATGAGCTCGTTACATTTTCCTCCCACCCAACTATAATTAAAAATTAATTTGAAGATGATTTAAGAAGGATTGTGTATGGAAAACAGCAGGTTATGACGCCTTTAATGAAAAATATTGCTCCAGGTAATGGGCCCTTTTCGTTATGCATACGTCACTCGTGCATGCTCGCAACTTCCCTCGATGGTCAGAAAGCTTCAGAAGTCCATTTCTAAGTATGACTTGGAAAAAGTTGTGCTCCTGACCTGCATTTTGCATGTAAAAATAGAAAAGCTTAGACACAAAGGTGCATAGTGCCGATTATAAAGACGATCAACCCCAGTTAGAAAAACCCATTAATTTCAGTAGGAAAGCAGCTATTGACTCTCATCTGACTCCAGAACACTTTGCTATCCATTTGGGTATATATTTGATCCATTCAGAGCAAGCATGTCCACTGTGGTCTGGTCTGTCAACATGGATCCAGAAATCTGCTGGTTTGTTCTGATGCAGCTTTGCCAACCGAAGCCGTGCTGCCAGAGAGAAGAGGCTTTATCCTGCCGGACCCCCCATACAGGCTCAGTCTTTATTTGAAGCAGAACTTAGGAACTTCAGCTCGAGGCTCCCCCTTTCACTGTCGTAAAGTTCAAACCCCCCTTACACCCCCACAGCACACAGACGGCTTCTCTACCTGTCTTTCCTCTATTTTGATCCCTGAATATATCTCTAAGCTTTTACTAGCTTGTTGATGCTACTTTGCTATGCTAGTAGCAGCACCGCATCTCCCTCTGCTTAAAGCAGAGTCCTGTCTCTCCTGCAATGGGACTTTTTACCCGCGATTTGCGGGTAAATATGCTGTGGATTATATTTTTCTCTGGTGTTGGCGGGTTGTAGCTAAGAATTAGAGCCCGACCGATATGGGATTTTTGAGGCCGATTCCGATACTGGGGGGGGCTTTTAAAAACCCGATATCCGATATATTGGCCGATATCCGATATCGGCTGATATCCGATGTCAGCCGATATATATCAGCCAGGATATTAAAAAATGAACATGGACATACATACTGTCTAACTGTAGTCCAACTTAAATTCTTATAATGACCAAAATGTGATTCAACACTAAGAATCAGATCATCCAGAATCTGTGATGATATTTTAGGTGGTGACACAGATTTGTTGTGTTTTCTGCCTTACTGGTGCTGCAGCCCAGGTTAACGTTCACACCGCAGATGTTGCATCTAACACCTGTTAAATCTTTGTGAAGTGGCTCCACCTTACTCTTTTCCTCTTCCTGGGAATGAATATATATACATTTAGTGTACTTTAGTAATTAGATTTCAATACTATAGATGATCATTTCAAAATGAAAACAAGTGGCTGCAAACAGCTTACAGTTATAACACAGACTAATGGAAGGTGTTTTATAAATGATATATTTTTAAAGACTCATTCACTAAAACACCTTAGAAATATAAATTTGTCATCTTTAAGCTTCAAAAAGTTCCATCTTCCACTTAACACAAGGGACCAAACTAGATTTAAGAGCAATGTTGCAGCTTTTAAAACATCTAAACAGAATTACAAATAAATACATTAGTTGGAGCTTTTTAATTAGTTTAATGAAAACTTAAACTTCTGTATTTACGAGTCCCAGTAAAACCTGCATGGCATGAAGTATAGAGGGACACAATATCATAATTTTATATTAGATAACAGGAGATGGAAGTTATCAGTTGCGTTTATCTCGTTTGTGTCACAAAGAGGCGACTTACAGCGTTTACTGCTGTATAACAGTCTGACATTAGCTAATAGTAGAGATGGAGTTAGCAGCTGTATAACAGTCTGACATTAACTAATAGCAGAGATGGAGTTAGCAGCTGTATAACAGTCTGACATTAGCTAATAGTAGAGATGGAGTTAGCAGCTGTATAACAGTCTGACATTAGCTAATAGTAGAGATGGAGTTAGCAGCTGTATAACAGTCTGACATTAGCTAATAGTAGAGATGGAGTTAGCAGCTGTATAACAGTCTGACATTAGCTAATAGTAGAGATGGAGTTAGCAGCTGTTTAACAGTCTGACATTAGCTAATAGTAGAGATGGAGTTAGCAGCTGTATAACAGTCTGGCATTAGCTAATAGTAGAGATGGAGTTAGCAGCTGTTTAACAGTCTGACATTAGCTAATAGTAGAGATGGAGTTAGCAGCTGTATAACAGTCTGACATTAGCTAATAGTAGAGATGGAGTTAGCAGCTGTATAACAGTCTGACATTAGCTAATAGTAGAGATGGAGTTAGCAGCTGTATAACAGTCTGACATTAGCTAATAGTAGAGATGGAGTTAGCAGCTGTATAACAGTCTGACATTAGCTAATAGTAGAGATGGAGTTAGCAGCTGTATAACAGTCTGACATTAGCTAATAGTAGAGATGGAGTTAGCAGCTGTATAACAGTCTGACATTAGCTAATAGTAGAGATGGAGTTAGCAGCTGTATAACAGTCTGACATTAGCTAATAGTAGAGATGGAGTTATCAGCTGTATAACAGTCTGACATTAGCTAATAGTAGAGATGGAGTTAGCAGCTGTTTAACAGTCTGACATTAGCTAATAGTAGAGATGGAGTTAGCAGCTGTATAACAGTCTGACATTAGCTAATAGTAGAGATGGAGTTAGCAGCTGTTTAACAGTCTGACATTAGCTAATAGTAGAGATGGAGTTAGCAGCTGTATAACAGTCTGACATTAGCTAATAGTAGAGATGGAGTTAGCAGCTGTATAATAGTCTGACATTAGCTAATAGTAGAGATGGAGTTAGCAGCTGTATAACAGTCTGACATTAGCTAATAGTAGAGATGGAGTTAGCAGCTGTATAACAGTCTGACATTAGCTAATAGTAGAGATGGAGTTAGCAGCTGTATAACAGTCTGACATTAGCTAATAGTAGAGATGGAGTTAGCAGCTGTATAACAGTCTGACATTAGCTAATAGTAGAGATGGAGTTAGCAGCTGTATAACAGTCTGACATTAGCTAATAGTAGAGATGGAGTTAGCAGCTGTATAACAGTCTGACATTAGCTAATAGTAGAGATGGAGTTAGCAGCTGTTTAACAGTCTGACATTAGCTAATAGTAGAGATGGAGTTAGCAGCTGTATAACAGTCTGACATTAGCTAATAGTAGAGATGGAGTTAGCAGCTGTATAACAGTCTGACATTAGCTAATAGTAGAGATGGAGTTAGCAGCTGTATAACAGTCTGACATTAGCTAATAGTAGAGATGGAGTTAGCAGCTGTATAACAGTCTGACATTAGCTAATAGTAGAGATGGAGTTAGCAGCTGTATAACAGTCTGACATTAGCTAATAGTAGAGATGGAGTTAGCAGCTGCATCTTTGTTTATTTCACAAAGAGGCAACTTGCACTGTTAAAATGCTAATATTGTCGCTAAAACTAGCGCATTTAAAACTCTCCTGCTCTCCTTAATGCGCTCTAACAGCGTGTTTCCACGAGGACGTTTGTTGTCACGGAGCACTAAAGTGTAGTTTTATATAGTTTTAGAAAGTCACAGCTTACCAGGGGTTAACTAAACGTCTGCATCAGTCTGCTGCTCTCTGCCTGCGTAACGCGTGTGTGTAGGAGGGGGAGGAGGGAGGGGGTGCAGAGAAAGCGCTGCTCTCTGTAAGGGGAGGGGGAGGAGGCAAGGAGCAGCACGAGCAGCTTTCAGGAAGGGAGGGGGGAGAGCAGAAGCACGCAGCAGAAGTTTCTATTTGCTGTTTAAAGCAAAACTAGAATTTTCATATCGGCCACATTTTGGCTGATGCCGATTAATGAGCCAGACGCCAAAATCGGCCCGATATATCGGCCCGATATATATGGAATTGCTCCGAAAATACTTAGCCCCACTGGGATTCTGAAAAACATTTATTGAGGTAAAAAAGTTACTGAGTTCTCTGTTAAGATGCTGACTGAAGCGTGCAGAGTTTGAGGTGTAGATCTTGGCAGGACGTCCTCTCCTGAGAAGACAGGCTGTTCTGAATGTTTTCCACTTCTGAATAATCTTTCTGTTGAATGAAGGACTCCAGAGAGTTTAGAAATGATCCTATAACCCTCTCAGATTGATAGTCACCAACTGTTGCTTCTCTCAGATCATTGCAGGTGTCTTTCCTCCTTTGCATTGTTTTTACATTTAAATAATGACACTGCAGTCTGTATTTGTTCATTTTGGGTTGGATCGACACCTTCTTTGGACTTGTGAAGGACCAAGTTCTGCTTCATTTAATCCTTCCGATTAAGAAATGATAATGAAATTTGCCTGTTTTATTTTATTGTTTGTCATTTTCTCCCACTTCTGTGAAAATCCTGTTCTGAGCACCGTTAGCTGCAGAATGCCCCCTGCTGGCACTTTCAGAGCTGATCCACATCTCCTTTTCTAATTCCACATGAACCACAATCCAGCTTCATTGCTTTATTTCCCAGACAATAAAAGTGTCCTACTGCAATTTCCTCACGTAAGTCGTCATTTTGAATCCAGAAGAATTTATTTTTGAGGAGGTGGGGGTTTCCAAAGACTCATATAGCCATAAAATAGGTTTTAAAGGCTGAGATCTCAGCAGTTGGCTGAGCTCTGACTGAGTCACCAGCACTGGAAAACAACCTCAAGACCCCTGCAGACACTGTATGCTGGTTTTATTGTGATTTTAAACAAAGTGGGAGAGGATGTGCTCAGTGTTGAGCTTTTGTCCAGAAATCAGGATGTCTTGTGCGTAGGATCGCAAACAAAGAGCGAGCCCGTACTCGAGGAACCTGTAGTCTTTAAATAACAGACTGCTCCGCGAGAGGCCAGCTGATGAAAACAAGTTTGTTTTAAGGAAAGAAAACAGCTGTGTGTGGTTGAGATGACAAACATGACACGTCCTGCACTCACAGCTTCATCTTCCGTTGGCTGAAGTTGGTCAACTTTACATGAAGAAGAGTTGAAGATTGGCCAATGAGTCCCAGTTAGACCCTGAACCAGTCTTCTGGTACTAGTAGTTAAGATAGGAAGCCGCTCATGAATAAACATAAACCAGAGTAAAGATTCTTGGCTAAATACGGACAAAATTACTTTTCAGTGAAAGTAATTTCCTTCATCCTCTGAGTTTGGGTGAAGCTTTGATGATGTTTAGATGATGGTCTTCTGGTCCCTGCATCTACACTTGGGTGTAGTGGCTTCTAATATTTTCTGCATTTTTATAATGTTTCATGTATGTCATGTAGGTTTCATGTCATGATTAAGCACATAATTACCTTTTATGGCACAACCAAATAACTGTGTTACCATCAGTCGTTTTGAAAATACAGTAAACATAAAAAAAACAACTTAAAGAAATGTGACATCATCCATGTCTGTATCTGACGCCTTAAAAATTCACTGCTGCTCTTTGAGGAAGCAGCAGTGGGTGTGTTTCTGACACACCCACTCCACTCATAACAACACTCTCATGCTCTGGTGGGGCGGAGCTTAGCAAGGAAGGGGGAGGGGCTTCGTGGTATGGGAGGTGCTTTGTGGTAGCAGCCGTTCTGGCAGCCATGTTGGTTTCCACAGGGGATTCAGGGATTTTACAAGTATGCGTGAATGAGTCCAAATAACCCCCAGGGCTTGTGTTATGGGGGAGAGAATGACATGATAACATAATAAAAAGCTCAAAAAAGTCAATTTTGCATGTTACCCCCCCACCCTTTAAGGCCAATTCCAATATTGGCAGAAAAAAAATTCTAGAGATTCATTGAAATAAAAACTCTTGATGGAAACCGAAAACAAAAAATGAGCAAACCAATGCCAAAAAAACGAAAACCGAAACACCGGAAGAAATAATTATGTTAATTATTACAACTATAGCATTTTTGGCTAAGATGTGTACTAACCTCACTAAAATCCAGAGATTGCAAGAAATCAATTACAAAAGTATCAAAATATTAATTTACAACTGAAAATACAGCAATACACAATATAAATAAAAATTCAACATAAAATATTTAGTTTGACCCTACTCGTGTACATTACATAATGCCTTTTAAGTTTTTCCCTGTAGGACTACTACAGCCAATAATAATATACAGGCTGCTGCTGCTGAAAGACCGTGAAATCAAATATGTTCTTACATCAAAACACAGGCTCTGATTTACAAAGAATTCAAATAAAGAGTGCTAATTTCTGTACCACGCAGATAAATAGCATGCGTTGTCTCTTCAGCATTTGCGGGTGATCTACAAAGATTATACACGCAATCTGTAACAGCCGCAAACAGCAGTATTTAAATGAGGATTTAGCTGCCATTGCTTTGCCATGGAAAGTTCAGAAGAGCATGTGGTAAACGCAAAATGAAATGATAGAGAGATATTAGTTCCAGAGGTATAATATGAGGCAAATAAAAAACAGAATATAAGGTGAATATAATAACTATAAATAAAAACAATGCAGCAGGTTTCCCTGTGGGTCGTAAGAAGAGGCCAGTTTATAAGGACATGGATTAGGAGACGCTGCTGAAGATGGTCTGTTATTACGCAATCCCAGGTGCTAGACCTGCGTAATCCCCCCCATCCCACGCAAAACTCAGCAAAAAATAGCATCAACAGTTTGTGCTACGTTACTGGTTATTGCTGGTCTGGAAAGGACGAGCGCACAGGAGCTGATCTAAATCTAAAAATATGCCATTGGCAAAAAATAAAAGAAAATAAAAAGACATAATTAATGTCGGCTTAACTACCATGATGCTGCAGATGCACATGTCCTGATTCATCTGTCTAGAATAACCCGTGTTAAACAGTGAGGTTGATTATTTAATTAAATAATGAAAACTTGGGCTGCATGGTGGCGTGGTGGTTAGCACCGCAGCCTCACAGTAAGAAGGTCACTGGTTCAATTCCCGGCTGGGGAGGGGGTTCAAACAATTCCAACTGTGGCCTTCCTGTGTGGAGTTTGCATGTTCTCCCCGTGTATGCATGGGTTCTCTCCGGGTACTCCGGCTTCCTCCCACATTCCAAAAACATGCATGTTAGGTTAATTGATCACTCCTTAATTGATCAATTGATCACCCCTAGGAATGAATGTGAGCGTGAATGGTTGTCTGTCTCTCTGTGTTGGAACCTGCGACAGACGGGCGACCTGTCCAGGGTGTACCCCTGATAATAGCTGGGATAGGCTCCAGCAGCCCCCGCGACCCTGAACTGGATAAGCGGTACAGAAAATGACTGATGATGATGACTGATAATGAAAACTTGACGTGTCGCCTGCACTCCTCATGAGAAATGATTTTGACCCGATGCTGCATGTCTGCAGTCCTGCAGCAGCATCTTCCACCCATCAGTCCATAAAGCTGCCAGTAACACCTGCTTTTCAGACGCGCTAAACTACACACATTTTTTTGCGCCCCCTTTCCGTTGCACAGTTGATAAATCACATTGTATGCGTTAAGCTGAGTTGTTTGCATCGTCTCCTCCCAATATTTTGTGCGTTCTGGCAGGAACGCCCAGATTGCACATTCATCTATGTGCATCTATGTGCAGACATGCAAAAATGGATAGCGGGGCTGTTTTGCCCGTTAAGAGGCGCAAATCTCCTTTTGCCCTGCTTTGTAAATCAGCTCCGGCAGATTATTGCATGTGTAATGAAGATAGTTTGTTTTAGCATGTGCAAACCTTTCGTAAATCAGGGCCAAAGTGTATAAGTTCTGGCCTTGTTTCGGTGATTTATGTCTTTCGGCTGAAAGACGAAAATGCACTTTTGGGTCATTTTCATATGAAAACTTTCGGTGGCTGAATTTTCAGTGAATCCCTAAAAAATTCCTTTAAAAGAAAAAAAAAAAAAGCTTCATTTTATCATTGTCTAAAGGAAAAGAAAAACGTTAACTAAAATTTTTTTTTTACTTTTTTCATAGTGTGAACTTTAAAGGGTTAATTCAAGACTTGTATGAAGCCAAATAAAAAGCAGAGACGTGTGAATTTCAGATGTCAAACTTTATCTTTGACAGAGATGCATTTTAAATATATCGTGGTCAGAAGACCAGCAGCGATGCTGCCAACAGAGCACCGCTGGTTTCAGCCTGGCAGCATTTATGTTACTGAAGCTTCAACGGAGTACTAGCCATTGTCTTTACGTGTATTTTACAAGGAAAATAACCCCTAAATATTTAAAAATACTAAACTAGACAATACAAAGGTTGTCATACATTATAAAACTTTATCTCTGGGGAAAATATTTACATTTGTAGACTTTTTTTAGACTTGATTGCAGCCATCTCGTCAGTTATTTGCAAACTTTTCATACACCTGTTTTGCATCTGAAAACCTTTCATTTGAAGGGGTATACCGTATACCCCTACCTCTTTGGATTGAGACACCCCTGCACATGAACGTGCAAAACGGTGGGGAAGGGATGAGGGGGAGAATTGAGACTTTCCCCCCTCCCCTTTGCCTTCACATCGCTCTTAAATGCGTGTCAACACACAGCTGACAGTGTGATGAATTCTGGACCAGGGGCGTTGCTCGACATAAGGCTTTACTGGGGCACAGGTCCCCATCACTCAAATCATATTTTTTTTTGTCATTTTTGTCATAAAGACCTACTATGTTTATAAAATGAGCAGCGTTATGCTCCATCTATTTCCCTTTGCAAACTTCACTTACTGCTGCTTCCAAAAAAAACTGCTGTTGTTACTGATATTTCAAGTAATACAAAAATAGAATAACGACATGCAGGCTGAACACTTTTCTAGTTGATGGTTTTACATGATAACTTTATTTTCTAATGAGCATACTAATTGTTATTATATCATTATAAACACAAAAATTGCCCTTTTCAAAGTAATAGAGTTTATAATAATACAGTACATTAAATTTGAATCAAATGCACCTACAGTAGGTCATATAATCAGTCTTATTCCTAGTCAGGGCTACACATTGGCTTACTTTTCTGTTTGATGGGAGATCACAGATTAGGTTTTTTAGGTCTCTCATATTCAGTTTTTCAGATCGCGGGATGACAGTGGTATCTTCACAATCCTGAGATCATAAGAAATCCACTGATATGAAATTTATCCTGGTTGATCACTGGGAAAGGGGTAAAATATTGCCCCAAAGTCGAGCAGAGCATGTTGGTAATAACTGTCACATTTCTGACAGTAATTGTCGTCCTTGAATTAATCCTAACATGACAAAATTGTGGAGATGTGCAGCTCATCTCTTCTCAAAGAAGTCAAGAAGTCCTGCCTTTAGTAACTGTCCGAGTAAGCTACTGGTGAAATGCTAGCAGCTGTGGACCGGGTGAGAGTCTGCAATGCTGCTGAAAGAAATATCTACCAAAAAACACTAAAACAAAGAAAAAACAACAGCCAGATCAACCAAGATGAAAAAAAAGGCTTGTTAAGCTATGAAAAATATTACAGAAAAGAAAGCACCAATAACTCACCCTAAATACTCTGGGTAACACAAAAGTAAATCACTATAAATAAAATACTATATACAACAGTGTTTTATTGTAGTTACTATGTACAGCACCTATGCTAGCCCAGCACCAAACTACACCAGTTCATAATGAAACAAACAAAAAAACACAACAAACAGAAAACCAAGTAGATTAAACACCACTGGAACGAAACACTTAAGTCTATGATGCCAGAAACAAAACCGACCGAACTATGTGGTCTAACAAAGTCTCACAAAGCCATCAGAAGTCACACAGTCCAGCAAGCGGAGGACAGACAGCTCATTGCAAATCAATATACCATAATGAAGATGAAGATTTTATTTCTGGCTCTCCAGCAGCTCTGATGGTGGTCAGCTGTAGCTTCAGCCAACCAGAAAACCGAAGGCTGAGGTGTGTGCATCCACTCCCAGGCAGGGGCCAGTGATGGGGAATTTGCATGGGAAACAAGACAAGTTATTAGACAGAGGACTGAGGATTGAATGGAGTCACAGCTCCATCTAGTGGACAAACAGCAGAACTACATCATTATGAGCAGCACAGACTATTTTATGAGAAATTAAGAATATATTCACGCACAATCAGTAAAACTCAGGCCAAATACAAGTGTTTTGAAAGGGGCTCATAATTGGCTGGCTGATAAATCGGTCAGGCTTTGGTTTCAGTCAAATATCTTCCCTGTGTTTCTCATGGAGAGATTCCAGGTGCTTTTCTACTTTTCCAAGTTCATCTTTTTGCTAACATAACGGTAACATGACCGTAACTGTTATAAAATCTTTTTTTTTAACATTCCTGAATGAATACAGGATCCTTTGTCACTGCATCTCAATGCTTCAAAGGTTCAAATGTTTTCTGACCTCCAGTCCTCATACACAGTATGGACTCATTGGTTGGGTTCCCCTTCTCTGTCGTAAAAAATCCAAACTGATCTTTAAAAAAATGAAAAAGATCATGTGAAGTAACTTAAAGATAATATCTGTACAGGGAATTTAGCCAAACTGAAGTGTGCAGTTATCTATCACTAAGGTTTTCTCACAGTTAAGTACTGTGTACTGAGTCAAGGACAGAAGTTTAACTGAATAATCAGGTCAAGTTGTAACTGTAGCTTAATTTGACTGTACGTGCATCCCACCTCATGGTCATGTGATTGTTTCTGGAAGCAGAACTGGTGACCTGTAATTACCAGTTATTTAAATATGTTAAAGGTTGAATATGGAATACAGACAGAACAGCTACATCACGTGTGTCTAGGGATGGGTACCGGTACCAAACGGTACCAGTTTTCGATACTTTTATGTGTGTTTATATGGCAATAACAGATTTATTTCTCATTCTCAACATAGTATTTTTTAATACTATATTAAAGCAAAATCCAGCTGTGTCTCTATGATGTCAGAGCGTCTGGTAACAGGGAAACTTAACGGTTTCCTCAAGTTTTTTTATACAGCACATTTCATGTAGCCTACAGGAAAATTCAAAGTACTTGATAAACCATAAGCATTGCACGGGGTGTAAAAGGGAAAATGATTAGGAACAAAAAAGTAGACGTATGATTTTAAAATGATAAACATTAAAAATATTTAAGATTGAAAAGAGAGCATAGAGACGTGCAGATTTGAACTTTAGAGTAAAATCTATGTGAATGCAGCTGAGAACAAGTGTTTCAGCTGATCTGAGACTTTCTGGGAGTTTGTTCCAGACGAAATAATAATAATGACAGAATAATTTAATGAGAAAAAAGACGGAATATTCTCTTACACTAAACTGATTTTGTGGTGATGAGATGGAGGAAAATGTCAGTGCCTGGTCTGTCAGATATTCATAAGATGCAGGAAATTCCTGCTGTCCTTCTGTCTGTCAAAAGCTATCGAGAGCAAAGACTTAGGTTTTGAAAGCGAGAAGGAAAAAGTTTTGAGAGAATTTTTTTCTTTTAGAGAAAATTTTTTCACTCTGAATGCAAAAACACAATATTTGAGAGTAAAAATATATTTTTGAGAGAGCTTTTTTCCGTTGAAAAGAATTTTCCAAATGTCAATTTATTTTTATTTATTCTATTACAAAATATTTTCCTTCAAAACATTTTCTTTAGTCTCAAATCACATCAGTTTTTGCTATCAGTGTGCAAATTTATTCTCTCAATATTTTTTATTTTGGATTCAAAACTATTTTCCTCTTTCAGATTATTTTTTTTCTTGATTTCTATTAAAACACATAATAAACTCCATAGATACACACCAATAAGTCCAATAAAGGATTTGTGAAAGTCTTGGTATAACTAAGCTTTATATTTATCTGAGTAGAATAACTTGTGGCAGCAGTCAGATATCAGCCTGTCCAGGTTTATGAACATCAGCCTAACTGCAAAATGAAACACCAAGGCTGTTTGAAATAATTTTGTAGCCTGTTTAAAACACCTAAATGGATTTATTACGGGGGGGCAGTCCCGTCCAAAAATCGGAGCTTGCGTCAGTGAGAGGGCAAACCAATCAGAACCAGGTTCCGGTGGCGGCGGAGGCAGGTCCAGAAGCTGCCCGTACGTATCGTGCAGTTGCTGAGGTGTAACTGCACGATACGACTGCAGACGGACGGCTCCCGCCATGTTTGATGGTCATGTGGTCTGGTCACGTTTTCCGGTGCAGTTCAGGCGCAGTCTGAAGTCGGACAAAGTTTCTAACCAGCATGCAACATTCCAAGACCACAATCCCTCACTTCCAGCCGAGTTGCGCTGCAGATAGCCAAAGTCGAACGATTTGACTGCATCTCAGTCAAATCTTTAAAAACATAGAGCTTATCCAATTAATCAATTAATCGATCGATTACAGGAGTAGATTAATTGACTATTAAAATAATCGTTTGCTGCAGCTCTACTCACGTTGCATGTGCATTGATGTCACACACAAACAGGAAAAACAACAATGTCGGACAACGTAAACCCAGCTGATCTAAGGTAGATTTTACGCATGCATGCGGACATGGTGGAGTTCTATCACAGCATCACAGCATGGCCTGGCGTGCATATCCAATCAAATTCTCCACACTCTTGTGTCCTCATATGCATGCAGATTTCTCATGACAACGCTCGTGTAAACGCGGATGAAAAGATGAAGACAAGACGCCACTTTTGCGTCTTCTCTTCTGGTCGTTGCCGTGTGAATGTAGCCTTATTGTCTTTATACTAGTATATGTATTGGTTATTTGGAGTTAGCATGTATTTTACTGTCAAAGTCATCACAAACATCATGGATCTGACATGAATCTGCCTCTTGTCTCCTCCAGGTGCCTTGTGAGTGATGCAGTCGCCTCCATGTTGAGAGTCCTGATGATCAGGTATTTGACCCACAGAGACATTCTACCCTCAGATGCCGCTTTGTTCCATAACCGGACGGGATGAGAACATTCTGCAGGCAGCCAGAGGAGGATTTTCATCCTACCTGTCGACAAGCAGAAACCGGGACAGGCATGTTGGACACGGGTCCGGATCGAGGGGTGACTGACGTTTAAACCTTGGATTATAGAAATCCCAGAGCACGGAGGGATGTTTCCTGGATTCAGTCTGACTAACAGCTGGAATCTACACTGACCCTAATATCTGCTCCTGAGATACATGGAAGGGATTTCTGTGGATTTAAGAAAACCAGCTCAGTCACATGATTTTTTCAGGATGTTCTCATCGATCATGAGTGGCATCACCCTTCTCTCTCTACACTATACAGTCACATGCCAAAGGATTACCAGAGTATTATGACAGCAGTATCACAGAACAAGGAGGACCTCCAGACCTCTGAAAGCACACCTCTTTATTATCTCTGAGCACATGTCGGGCCTTGGTTTGAGAAACAAGCTCACTGTCAGCGTCTTGTCTAAAAGCATCCGTAATAAAAAGTCAAACTAAGCAGTGAACTTCTCTGGCACTTTAGTCATACACGTTCTCCTCTCATCTTTCTGCCCGTCCTCCACAATCTTTCTTTGATTCTCATGAACAGAAAAGTATATTCTCTAGTATATCTGATTGAACTCTTCTGGCTGTGGATGATGATGTTGAAATAGTGTGTTTGCGTCCATGGTGGGTTGGTTTTCTCTGTGTTGGAGTATTTAAAAGAAACTAAAAGAAAAAAAAATTGGTGTACAAGGACGGATCCTTGAGGAACACCAGCAGCACATTCAAAGCACACAGCATGTGCAGAGATGGTGGAATCTGATGTCCACATGCTTGACTCTGGAAAAACAACTGCACATGCACGTAACGATGCTGAACTCAACCATGAGTGTTCTGAAAACTTAAACTGGCAGTCGAGATTGTTAAATGTACGTTGGTTTCTAAAAAGATGGCCAGCAGCAGAACTCGCGCTGTCCCTTCCCCGCCTCCCCTTCCTCCCTTTGCTGTGTGACAGTGTCTGTGTTTGTATGTGACATACACCCTACAGTCTTTGATGGTTTGATACCCATGATTTACTTTGAATATAACAAAACAAACAACAACAATAAGGAGAAAAAACACGACACAATGCGGAACTGGGATTTTATGCTTTCATAGATACAATTATGTGGATTTATAATGAAATAAAAGATATTTTTCTTGGATAAACCATTGTGTCTTTCTTCAGATTTCACCTGAATTTGACTGCAGTGTAACTTCTGTGAATATTAACTGTCTCATTTGTTTTTTTTTAACATACTCTGTTCTCGGTATTTACTTTTCAGCCTCTTCATTGTGACGACCCTGAAGTAACTGTTTGAAGGCAGTCCATTACTTTGAGGTGCAACTGTTGTGTGTATGAAGGAGGAACATGGACAAACATCCAAACCACTTGGCAATTGTTCACAACATAATTGTATCTCTCATTTATTTTATGAAATTACAAATGTTTTAGTACCTGTCTCAATGTTTCAATAAGTACGTTTTTAATCATTTCTCTCTTTTGCCAGCACGGAGGTGCTGATGCATGCTACTGTAATGCCCTGCCCTCTGGTCTTCCTAAAAAGATTACTTCTAGTCTACAACTACTTAAGAACTCAGCGGCACATGTTCTGACGACGACCAGAGGGAGGGAACACATTACACCAGTTTTAAAATCGTTGAACTGGCAACATGGTTCATGGTTGATTTTAAGGTTCTTTTAGTGGCTGAAAATGTCGTAATGGTCATGGGCCTTCTTATCTATCTAACCTGCTTTTATATCATGAGCCCTCGCGGATGCTGAGGTCCTCTGGTACCGGCCTTTTGTTGTCCTCAAAGTCAGTACAAAAACCCATGACGAGGCTTCTTTCCACACCCGGTGAGGAAGGATCCCCAAGATATCGTTTCCTCACAGCAGCGTCAAGCCAGGTTATATTTATACAGTTATAACAAATAGTGAGCAAGGGTGTGTGTGGAGATAGGGAATGTGAAATTATTTGTTTAATTGGCATTCTATTGAACCATTGCTGATTTTAAAGCACTTTGTGCACATTTGGTATGGAAAGTGCTTCATAAACAAATTTCATTCATTCATATAGGTAGCCCACTTCCGTGCAATATGCTGCGCGGAATTGTACATTTAGCACAATTCCGTGCAGCATAGACTTCCATAGAAAGACTGGAGTGCGGAAGTCACGTGGTTGACGGAGCTGCAAATAGTTCAAGAAGTCAAAAGTTTCAACATTGGGCACGTTTACATGGAGACTTTTTTCCATTTCGGATTGAAATCATTCTGATTGAGGATTTTAGGCAGGGCCGGCTTTGCCGACAGGCGACACAGGCAACCGCCTGGGGCGCCATCCCCTGGACGGGGCGCAAAATGCAGAATAATTTTTTTAAAAAAAAAAAAGAAAGTTAATTAAAGTTATGTAGCCTTTATATTATGGAATAGATTAAACATACTGAAGCTACTCGAAATTTCCCTCCAAAAGACATCAAAATAAAACCTCAATATTTAATTTCTTTGCAATGATCAGATCTGCAGCTCCAACTGACACTTGCTTTCACCGTGATGACGTACATGACGTGGTTACTGTGGAAGAATGTAGATCGTGTTGTGTTTAAACTTTTCAGTGATTGAATGATGAAAGAACATCTTTCCAAAAGAGCAGCTTTTCAAAAGTGAAGGAAGGAGGAGGAAGGAAAACGGCCGTAAGCAGAGGTATGTGGACTGAGGCTGAGCTGGTCGCCCGGTGTGTGGGGGAGAGAGAGAGCGAGAGAGAGGAGGGGGGAGGGAGGGGCGCGCATCTCACGTCGCGGTTTATAATGACAGACGTCAACAACTTATCAAAACGCTGAGAATCGTGGTAGAGTGAAGAAAAGAGTTCTCAGAGGTACAGTATGTACTTTCCCCAACATTAAAAGCTTGTTTAGCTCGTCATGTGTTGGAGGCTAGCTAAGCTAACATGAAGCAGTTTTTTTTTTTTCTTTTTTTTTTTTCCCCAATGAATTTATTTAGCAAACATTACATACACAGGGAACAGTATGCAATACAAATAACAACTTATACCAGGCCAGAGTTTTTGAAAAAGATAAAAACAAAAAAACATTGAGGAATTAAAGGAAAATTATATTTCATGGGATTATATAAGGTGCAGATTCTTTGCAATATGAAGAGTTCTTGAAGCTTTTTGGTTCTTTATATTTTCTATTGAGTTCATGTAGGATTTAAGTTCCACAACAAACACACAAAAACAAGGTTTAGATCCAGTCCATCTGCACTTATGAACGTGAAATTTGCCGAGGATTATTAACAGTTGGATAATATAATGCATCTCATTTGATAATCCATTTAATACAAAGTATAATAATGCATCAAAAATACTAATTTGGATATTAATACCCAGTTTTACATAAATAAAATTTTCCATGTCAGACCAAAATTTTTTAGTGTGAACACAGTAAAAAAATAAATGGAAAATTGTCTCTGTGTTTGTTGCGGCTTCCAACCAAAACCTGTAGCCGCTGAGAGCTGAGTCGGGTCCTCGTTCGTAGGCCTATTTGTGACGCGCTTGAGTGTTATTGTGACAGATACGCTGACATCCAGGATGCTTTCGTGGATTTATTAAAACACCAGCACAAGCTATAACAGCGCAGCAAGGATGGATATGGCAAAAAATGAAACTAGTAGATAACAGATGGAAAATGAATGAATGATGAAAACCCAAGTGAAACGAAGCGGTCAAACAAATTACGGCAGCCCCACCCAGACTCTCTCATCCGTTTGACAGGTGAGTGTGCACTTTTACACCCACTTCTGTGCGTGTGCACGCCCATTCCAATGTGAGCCTCCGCCTCTACAACACACATTCACACCCAAGCAAATCATGCACCAAATTATAATATATGTCCCCTACACACCAGCCCCTAATTATTAGGTGTCACATAATAATTCACATTTCAAAAATACAGTAAGAAACATAACAAATCATCATATCGATGTCAAATGCAAGAAATATGTAATAAATTTCTGAAGTCCATGAACAAACATGTACTTTCTTCTGGTTAACTATAATCAACTAAGATAGTCCAGTTCAGCATGGAAAAAACAGAGTCTCTGCAGAAGTTAGCAACATCATCATGCTGCCTCCTCTGCCTCCAACAGCAAACAGACCTTGGATATTGGCCTGTCCAAGCAACTAGTTCTAGTCTTGATGCGAATCTGACGAACAAATCCCTTGTGATCTGGAAAAGTCTTCACTATACGTCCCATAATCCAGGAATTACGAGGTGCGGTACTGTCCATAAGCAGGACCAGATCTCCAACAACCAGATTTCTCTGGATTCCAGTCCATCTCCGTCGTTCCTGTAACAGAGGCAGGTACTCCTTTGTCCAGCGTTTCCAGAAAAGATCAGATATATACTGAACTTGTCTCCATCTCCTCTTTGCATACAGGTCTCCTGCTTGGAACTCTCCAGGTGGTAATGAAGGCTGGTTCTTAAGCAGTAACAGATGGTTCGGCGTCAGCGCTTCCAGGTCGTTAGGATCTGTAGAGGCCTTGGTGATGGGTCTGCTGTTAATAATGGCCTCAGCTTCACAGAGAACTGTGTGGAGTCCCTCCTCATCCAGGCGTTGCACTCTGAGGGTGGAATTCAGGACCTTCCTCACAGATCTGATCAGCCTCTCCCATGCTCCTCCATGATGTGACCCAGCAGGGGGGTTGAACGTCCACTTTATACCCTTTTGGAGCAACACATCATGCACCTGTGCCTGGTTCCACTGTTCAATTGCTGCCTTTAGTTCACGTTCTGCCCCAACAAAATTTGTCCCATTGTCGGAGCGCAGCTCGCGGACCTGTCCTCTTCTGGATATAAAACGTCTCAGAGCATTTATAAAGGAGTCAGTATCCAGGGAAGGTGCCACCTCGATGTGAATGGCTCTCAATGCAAGACAGGTAAATATGACACCATATCTTTTCACTGTACTCCTCCTGCTCCTCACTTCAAAGGGACCAAAGTAGTCCACTCCTACACGAGTGAATGGAGGTTCATCTGGCTTGAGTCGGTCTGTCGGTAAATCTGCCATGTGTTGGTAAACTGGTGTAGCATGAAGCCTTCTGCAGATAGTGCACTTGGACAAGACTCTCCTAATGGCAGTGCTTACGCCTGTCATCCAGTATTTCTCCCTTAACTTGGACAACATGTAGTTACGACCACTGTGTCCTACGTCTTGATGGATATTTCTCAGCAACAGGGTAGAAATATGAAGATCTTTTGCCAGAATGATAGGATGCTTAGACTCCAAAGGCAGTGCTGCCTTGCTAAGCCGACCTCCCACACGCAAGACTCCATCCTCCAGCCTTGGGCACAGCTTGTACAGGTGACTACTTTTCTTGACATTTTGTCCCTTTTCCAGACACAAAAACTCCTCTGAAAACTTTCTCCTCTGGCAAAACTGAATTATGGCCAATTCAGCCTTGTCCATGTCCTCCACTGTAAGACATGCTGAGACAGCTGTGGTTTTGAACATACGCATTTCCTGCTCCATCAGTCTCTGCTTCTGCATGCTCATTTCACTCTGATCGGCTGTTAACTCTTTCTTCTTCCTATAACAGGACCACAGCCATTACTTATATTTCAACCACCATGCCACGGCTTTCTTTAACCGGATCCAAGAGGAATAATGATGGATCAGATGAGTGGTGGGATCCTCAGTTTGTACAGCATTAACAACAGCACTTTTCTTCACCTCCGGATCGTCCTGGGAGAGATTGCTAACAGGCTCAGGGTTCACAGGCCATTCTGTTTCAGGTTGGCAGAGAAATGAAGGCCCCTTTAACCAGAGTTTATCCTTCAAAAATGCTTCCACTCTAACCCCTCTAGATGCTGTGTCTGCTGGATTTGAAGCCGTATCAACATACTTCCACTGACCAGAGTGAGATGATTTCAGTATCTCTGAAACACGATTGGCAACGAAAACCTTGAATCTTGAGCTTTCGTTTTTGATGTATTTTAGCACAGAAGCACTATCCGTCCAAAACACAGATTCCTGAAGACTCATGTGCAGCTCTTTCCTCCACAGGACATCCATACGACTGGCCATTGTTGCAGCAATCAGTTCCATTCTTGGAATTGTAACTGTTTTCAATGGGGCAACACGAGCTTTTCCCATAATGAAAGCACTGTGCTTTTGAAGATGCTCATTCTGTAACAGCAGGTATGTGACTGTACCGTAACCCTCCTCACAAGCGTCACAGAAATGATGTAATTGCGCAGTGACAACATTGCCAAAGTCCAGAGGTTTTAAGCATCTGTGCAGCTCAAAGTTGTCCAGTAGGTGGAGCCCTTGCATCCACTTAAGCCACTCTTTGGAGACATTCTCTGGTATGGGGTCATCCCAACCAATTCCACTTCAGCACAAGTTCCTCAAGATCTTCTTTGCTGTCAGAACAAGGGGACTGAGCATACCCAGCGGATCATAAATTGAGCTGACAGCAGAAAGGATGCCTCTACGGGTGAGTGGTCTGTCCTTCCATATGATTTTGAATTTAAAGGCATCTGACTTGACACACCACTCCACACCCAGCACTCTTTCAATGGGCACAAACTCATGCTCCAGGTCCAACTGCCTCACGCCTTTAGCTCTGTGGGGCTCTGGGATAGCCTGAAGCACTTCACTTCTGTTACTGTGCCACTTAGTCAAACAGAATCCCCCTTTAGCGCATAAAGACATGAGCTCATGACAGAGGGTCAGTGCCTCCTCCTCTGTTGCAACTGACACCAAACAGTCATCCACATAGAAACAGTGTTGTAGCTTATCCACTGTCTCCTCCTTGTACTCATGTCCAAAATCCTCTGCGCATTTCCTGAGAGCGAAGTTGGCGCAGCCAGGGGAGGATGTAGCGCCAAAAAGATGTACCTTCATCCTATATTCACATGGTGCTTGGCTTAAGCCTCCTTGTGGCCACCAGAGAAATCGCAACAGGTCTGCATCTTCTGGGGGCACTCGCACCTGATGAAACATAGCTTCTATGTCAGCCATAATGACCACAGGTTCCCTCCTGAACCTGGTCACCACTCCAATTAAAGAGCTGGTTAGATAAGGACCTTGCAACAACTCTTCATTCAGAGATTGTCCTTTGAAACTGGCACCACAATCAAACACAACTCGGAGTTTTCCTTTAGTCGGGTGGTAAACACCATGGTGCGGTATGTACCAAACCTTGCCATCACTTCTTTCCAGCTCTGCCCCTGGAACTCTTTCAGCATAGCCTTTACCAAGGAGATCATTAATAAAGGTGTAATACTCCATGTAGAACACTGGATCCCTCTGGAACCTCCTCTTCAGGTGGTGCAAGCGTTGTTCTGCCACTTTCCTGTTATTGGTCATGCTGATGTTGGAATTTTTCAAAGGAAGAGCGATCTGGTAATGACCATCAACGTGTTTGGCTGACTTTGTGACCATGTCCATGAACCTCAGGTCTTCTCTGGACTGACCTACTTGTTCCTCCACAACAGATTCTGGAAAATCCATCTTAAATTGCTGTTGCCATAGTTCATCCAAATTCACAATGGACACACGGTTCACAGTTACTGGCTGCTCACAGTAATTGGCCTCTTCACCGTTTCCTGTCAGTGGTCCGTTTACTGTCCAGCCCAACACCGTCTTTACAGCGTAGGGTCCATTATGCTCACTGCGGATGACTTCCAGCGGTTCCATGGCTCTTGGAACATTAGTTCCAATCAGCAACTCAATTCCAGCCTCAATCTGTGGTAAGTGGAGATGTTTTAAATATGGCCACCTTGTCAGATCCTTATTTGTGGGAATGTTTATTTTGTGAACTGGCATTGACAACTGAGTATATGCTTTTGGCAACTCAATGAAGATGTCATCTTCAAGTGCTGCTACCTCCAGCTCTGGTACGATGTAGCTACTGATCACCTTCCCCTGCCCCATGGTCCTGAGAAGAATGTTGGCCTTCTTCCCAGACAAATTGAGCTTCTGCCTCAGATTCTCTGTACAGAACACTGCAGTACTTCCCTGGTCCAAAAAGGCGTATGTGAGAATGATCTTATTGCCTTTCTTTGCTTTCACTTGGACCGGCACAATAGGAAGCTTGCAATTCATCTCACCAGCCCCTGTAAGCCCACTGGAAACCAAAGTGCTGTCCACAGCCACCTGGACGCTTCTCTGGGCTGGTTCCACTATTGCTACACTGTCCTTATGAAGTACAGTTGGATGTTTTTGGCTACACTTTGAGCAGGAAATCTTCCTTTGGCAATTTTTGCTGATGTGTCCTATACACAGGCAGCGGAAACAAGCACCATTTTCCTTCAGGAAGTCAATTTTCTCCTTGTGCGCCATTTTTTCCAACCGTGCACACACATCCAATGTGTGTCCTCCAGTGCAGCAGGGACAAATCTTCTTGGCTGGTAATTTCACATCTTTGGCTTTGTTCACAGGTGCAGCTGTTCTTTCCACATGATTCACAGTGGTAGCGAAGCTGGTTCCTCTGACACTGGAACAAGGATGAGGTTTGGGTTTCATTTGTTTTGTTGATATAATAGTGTCCTGAATGTTTCCGAAAACAGGATCTGTCAAGATTTTCACCTGCTTTTCAACAAAGCTGGCAATATCCATAAACCTTGCTCTTCTGTTGTATTTTTCCTGCAGGTCGCATGCATGGCACCTCCAGCGATCTCGGAGTTTATAGGGCAGCTTTTTGATTATCTCCAACATATTTGTGGGTGTGTCCAGATCATTTAAATACTGCACATCTTCCATGGCGTTGCAGCATCCACGCAGAAAGAGGCTGTATTCCTGGAGGGTCCGCACATCCTCTGTTTTAATTGTGGGCCAAGACAGAGCTTTCTCCATATAAGCTGCAGCCACCTTTTGCTCATTGCCATAATGATCTTTCAAGAGAGCCTTTGCCTTCACATATCCTCTGTCTGACTCAATGTGCTGACAACTCCTCACCAGCTCTTTTGCATGCCCTTTAGTGTGCTGTTCGAGAAAATAAAGTCTGTCACAGTTGTTTTTGGTGTTTCGCTCTACTCCATTTTCAAAAGCTTTAATAAATGAATGGTATTTGAGTGGGTTACCATCAAATATGGGAATTTCTCTTTTGGGAGTACTGAAAGACATTGTTGTTGCATCAGGAGTGTTGTAATTTCATTTTGTTTCCGCATAATATCCAACATATCATTCTGTGATACGTCAGTTTGTGTAACATTACTGACAGGATCTTCAGGAGCCATAAGATAACGTTCTAGCATGTAAGAAGAACCAGGAGGCTGATTTTTATTCGAAAAGACAGTGAATTTAGGTTTCACAGCTGGCTGTGTGATTTCAGTTGCATTGTGTTTTACTGGCACAAATTCAGTGGCATTGACGTTAAGTTGGTTTTGTTTTAAACGTGTCCGTTCATAGTAAGAGTTCATCCCATCTGAAATCTTTGATTTTCTGCAAACGCCACTTTGTGATTCTATGACACTTAGTTTGGCCATTTCCTCAGCGATTTCACTCTCCAGTAAAAGTAGTTCTCGCCTTTTGCGCAGCTTTAACTCCTCTTCATCCAAAGCATGTTTTTCCATTAGTGCCTTTTGCCTTGCTGCCAAAATTGCAAGATTTTTTTTCTGTTTTTGAACGAGCAGATGAGCGTGATCTCTTGGTTGCATTTGAGATGCTATCAGAAGGCTTAAGTTCATCCTGAGGGTCTTGCACAGTGAGAACAGCTTCTGGAGGGGCAGCGAGAAAATCCCTCTCCTTTTCAACAGGATCCATTTCTTTTGGTGGTTGCTCAGAAATATTTATCTGAGGTGGTGATTTATCAGAGTTTTCATGTTGATTTTCCTGTATCCATTTTTCCACCTGTTCCTTGAACGCATCGCTGTAATCCATGATGCTGGAAAACCAGTCGCTGTGTCTTTTATCTTCATCATCAGGAAGTAGAGGCAATAACTCATTGTGCAGGTCAGTGGCCCTTTTGCACAGTGCGTTCAAGTTGTTCAGTTGTATGGGGATGTCAGTGACATTTTCCTTTGTTTTCATTTGTGCTTTAATTTGCGGAATGAGCCCTTTGATTTTATTAACGGCACTTTTGCGCTCATGCTGAAGCCGTTCAATTTTATTTTCCAGCGCTTTGGCTGTCAGTTTGATTTCTCTTTTTTCACTTTCCATATTTGGACATTCAACAGCAGAATTTATTTGACTCATTTCCGTTTGATTTCATTTAGTGCGAATCCACACAATCACAGTTCAGCGAGTTCAAAACCCATCCATTTGACATTGCGTTTAAAAAGTCATCCAAACTATTTCATCAAAATTCATCCACAGACTTTGCATTTAAATTCATTGACAGAGCAGATTTGATCCAAACATTCCAACAAGCAATAGGCCTTTAGACAACACCAGCCGCCACGTATTTATGCCACAAAGTCCCGTCATCAATCAAATAAAGTGCGGAGAACTTGCGCCATCATCAATGCGCCAATGCTTTCAGCGGAGCATCCATTCAATATAATATCCTCATTTGACAGGATGCAATCAAAGCAGATTCCTTCATCCACAAATAAACAGGTTCAAGCCTACCTGTTCCCAGGTGAATGGATTGTGGTGTGATGATGTGGCACTTAGCTGTGTCTCCTTTGTTCTCAGATGAGTCCTTAGATGACTTGGTTCTTTGGCGCATACGCGCGGTGTGATGATTTTCATAAAAAGCCTTTTGTTTGACAAAATGTTGCGGCTTCCAACCAAAACCTGTAGCCGCTGAGAGCTGAGTCGGGTCCTCGTTCGTAGGCCTATTTGTGACGCGCTTGAGTGTTATTGTGACAGATACGCTGACATCCAGGATGCTTTCGTGGATTTATTAAAACACCAGCACAAGCTATAACAGCGCAGCAAGGATGGATATGGCAAAAAATGAAACTAGTAGATAACAGATGGAAAATGAATGAATGATGAAAACCCAAGTGAAACGAAGCGGTCAAACAAATTACGGCAGCCCCACCCAGACTCTCTCATCCGTTTGACAGGTGAGTGTGCACTTTTACACCTACTTCTGTGCGTGTGCACGCCCATTCCAACGTGAGCCTCCGCCTCTACAACACACATTCACACCCAAGCAAATCATGCACCAAATTATAATATATGTCCCCTACAGTGTTACATTGGCAGAAAACACATTCATCATCAATGTTTATCTTAAACCTTTTAAGTATTTCCTTTACAGGATAGATCTGAAGTAAAATTTTAAAGCATACCTCTTTCACCTTGTTGTTAATGCAATATTTATGAATAACTTTATTAGCCTTTTCCCACTGTAAATCACCCATGGTAGAGTACCAAAAGAACTTTGCAGTAGGTGGAGATGAAAAGGATACTTCATTTCTGATAAATTTGTTTGTACAATGTTTGCTTTTAATATCCAAACCTCCAATAAAGATTACACTAGTTTCAATGTTAATCTCTGTAAATGAAGCATATTTTAACAATTGAAGAGAACCTGCAGGGATCGCATCAAAAACTACAGCATACTCTTTAGGAGTTACAGGTAAATTGAATTTTTCAAGAAAAGCAGAGTATGTAAGAAGTACACCATTTTTGTCCATTAATTGACCTACTAACAGAATTCCTTTATCAAACCATGGGCGATAAAACAGCGATTAATTTTTGTAAAGAATGTCTTTGTTATTCCAAATATAGTATCTGTGGGGACTGAAGTTATGCTTATAAACTAATAACCAGGATAAAAATGCTTGTTTGTGGAAGTCAGCCAGATTTAAAGGAATTTTACTCATTGAAAAGTTACATTTTAAAAGAAAATTAATGCCACCAAGATTGTTAATCAGAAAAGCTGGAAAAGCATTCCAGATGCTTTCAGGGTTCTTTAAAAATTCTATAATCCATTTTATTTTAAAAGTATGGTTAAGTGTGTTAAAGTCTAGAACCTCTAGACCTCCTTGTTCCCTACAACCTCTGATTACCTCTTTTCTCAGATAATGTGGTTTTTTCCTCCAAATATAATCATAGAGTATTTTATCCAATTCTTTAATGTAATTTTTGGGGATGTCAATTGACAAAGCAACATATGCAGATCTAGATATTCCCTCTGCTTTAGAAATTAAAACTCTGCCAAATAAAGAGATATCTCTCATTAACCATGAGTTCAGTTACATGAAGCAGTTACCTGCTGCTGCAGCTGCTGTGGGAGACGTCACAATGTAACTGGTTCAACCTCATATTGTAGTCCAGTAATGCTCATAGCTGCTGATAACTGATGTTGTTCAACAGGCTACTGGAGGATATTAAGTTTTAGTCTGTATGCTGCAGCTGCAAGTTATCCTTTAGCTTCCAGTTGCAGGTAAATCTGCATATGTCCACATTCACTGAAAGTCCTGGAGATGTCTCTAGAACAGGTCTGCAACCTTGACAATCCAAAGAGCCCCTTTTCAGACTCAATCCAGTGATAAAAGTTGTTTAGAGCTGCAATTTTTTCATGTCCTTTTGAAAAAAAAAAAAGGCTGCTTATAATTTTTTTCTTTTATAAATACTGACTGTTTAAAACATGCTGTCATTTTAAAGAATTCAGGTTTATTTTTACATTTAGGTTTTTAAAAAAAAGAACTTCTGAAAGAGGATAGATGCATTTTCTTCAAACAGATTTTCTACAGTGGGACTCAACTGTATAAAAAAATCTATATAAATAAAAATGTGGATATTTGTGGGATATAATGTGAAATGAAAACCCCTAATTTCCAAGCTAATTCCAAGAAAGATAGATTTAAACATATTACAGGGACTTTTAGTGTCATTACGTTGTGGAAATAATAATAAAATAAAAAAAAGCCAAAATCTGTTATTATTAAAAATATTGTGTATATTCACAGGTATTTAAAAATATTAGTTGGTTCTTTTAGTCAAAGTCATTGAGAGCCTGTGGAAGGTCCAAAGAGCCACTTGCAGCTGAGTAGCTGCAGGTTTCAGACTCCTGCTCAGAAGCTGCTGCAGAGGTGGAGCTTCATCATCACTGCATTGTATGTAGTCATCACTATTATTAGTTAACTTTATTATTAAGTTATTAATGAAGATTTCAGTTAATCTTAGTTACTAATAACAGTAAATATAGAGTGTAGAAGCCAATTAGTGCAAAATTGATATAAGGCAGGAAATGATGTTTGTGGGGTGTGTGTTTCACCGGAAAGGCAAATCGGTTTTGACCGCTTGGCCGGGAATTGCTGTCAGAACAGTATGCCGTTTTATGATCTTTTGCTGAAGGAGTCAAAGAAGAATAAATTGGCTTTTAACTGCAAGAACAGCGTCTGGACATTCTACTTTACCATCTCATCCGGCAAATGCGTGTCAACCAAAAGATTCCGGTCGAAAAACACTCCAGTGGCTTTAAGCGTAGGCTTAGCCCCTTCAATGTAAGTCAAAACCGTGCCAAGTGAAAATTATGGAAACGACATCAAATCAAAGCTGAAGCATCTTGGATTACTGGCTCATTGGACTACAAAGGATTACCTGGTTATACTGACGTGGCACAGAGGAACGCAGGGGCGTGGCTGGCTGTCACCTGTCAACACCCGTTTCACGTGGAGACGACGCGCACCGGCAGGAGAGGTGAGGAGCGTTGGCATAGTGGAGGCGGCGTGCGGGAGAGGCGTCGGCAGCGGATGATCGGTGTGTGGATCACGCCTGGAATGATGTTGCCATATTGGTGCGGGCAATAGGAAAGATGTCGCCGGCGAGCTTGGGTTTGTCGTCCAGGTCAGCTCCAGAGGAACGAGCAGGAGGATCGCCGTGTAAATGAACCTGAGGAGCTTCAGCGGCTTGGTTTCGCAGGTGTGGCACAGTTTGGATAACGAGCTTTCTCCATTCAGAGGTATGTGTAGCGCTACACTCACGCCATGGCCATTTGAAATTATCAATGCGTAATTCCAGTGCACTGGTTGCCGTTTGACATTAAAAAAAAAAAAAAAAAAAAAAAAAAAAAAAAAACGCGCGTCAAGTGACTTTGCGATCAAGTGACTTTTCTTTAACTGGAATTGGGATCTACTCGATCATGGAAGACTCTGTTGCGCACACGGACGCTGACTCAGTTTTAAAGGAACGCCTTAATGAAGAAGAGACTGTTAGGAGTCAGACTGAAACCCAAGTGAGTAAACGAGTGGTTAAACTTACTGCCAAAGCAATGGCTGAGAAGTTTGAAAAATTGCAATATGTTAGAAAGGCTAAACTGAAAAAGGCTGGTAATTTAAGAGAAACTCTCAAAGGTTTAATGGAAATGGGAAATGTTTCTGAAGTGAAAACATCTTTAAGTGTTCTTTGTGGATTGTGTGATGAAATACATGGTGTTCACAATACTATCATGGGTTTATTGCCACAAGAAGAAAGGGAAAGGCATGAAACCTGGTTTAAAGCAAAGATGATGTTTAACACAGATGTTGTTGAAAATGTTAAGCTTTGGGTGGTACAAAATCAAACGCATAATGTTGAAAATGAGGGTACTGGTGAAGCCAAAAATGATTGCCATGATAACATCAATCCTAATGACAGTATTTCCAATGTGGGTAAAACCACAAAGAGTGTGGCCAGTTCAAGAACAAGTACTTCCTCTGCTAGAATAAAGGCTGCAGCAGAGAAAGCAGCTCTTTTAGCTCGAATGGCAGCTTTGAAGGAGCATCATGCATTGGAGGAACAAGAGCTTCTGCTAAAAAGGAGAAAGGAGGAGCTTCAACTGGAAACAGAGCTTGCTGCAGCAACAGCCAAACTGGACATTTTTCAGTTCATGGAGGACCAGCGTTCAACTGCAAAATCCGATGGCATGAACTCTTATTTGGAAAAGGAAAGGAGGTCATTAACATCAATTCCACTCAATCCCAAAGCAAAGGAGTACAAACCACAACATGGACAAGATGACACCTATTGTCTGTCAATGGAACTCAACAAGCAGCGATCAATGGACACCAGACCAAAGCAGTCAAACCCAGATTTAATGCCATGTAACACAACACATCGGGGACAGGAACCAATGCATACAGCTCAGAGTAAAAGAACTCAATATCAAGCATATGATCAAGCCTTACCCAGCAGCATGTTCACTATCATGGAGAAACAGAATAAGATTATGGAAGCAGTCGTGCACCAACAGCGTCGTTTGACTCTTCCACCACGTGACATTCCTGTTTTTGATGGAGACCCATTGCAATATCACCATTTTATAAAAGCATTTGAGCAAGGTGTGGAAGAAAAGGCCAACAAAGCAGACTGTATGTATTATATGGAGCAATTTACAAGAGGACAGCCAAGGGAACTGGTCCGTAGCTGCCAACATATGGCTCCTGACAGTGGATACAGCATGGCCAAACAACTTCTAAAGGAACACTTTGGAAATGAGTATAAGCTTGCTTATGCATATATGGATAAAGTGTTGGCATGGCATACAATAAAATCCGAGGATGCCAAATCACTTCAAGCATATGCTTTATATTTGCGTGGATGTTGCAATGTGATGCAAGAGCTTGACTATATGGAGGAATTGAACATGGCATCAAACATAAAAATGATGGTCTCTAAGTTGCCTTTCAAGTTGAGGGAAGGATGGAGGACAAAGGCCTATGACATTATGGAGCAATTTAACCGGAGGGCTCACTTGCATGATCTGGTGACATATTTGGAACGACATGTGCGGATTCTTCTAGATCCCATTTATGGTGACATTGAGCATGCACATCCCAAAGGAAACAGTTCAAGGGGGTCTATACCCAAACCACAACGTTCTGGAGGAGTAAAGGGAAGCTTCGCCATGACCGTGAAACCAGTAAACTCTGACAAGCGTATGTTGGATGGCTCACACAGGGAAGTGTGCTGCTGCTGTTCACAGCATACTCATCGCCTGGAAAACTGCCAACAGTTCAAGAGTAAAAAGCACAGAGATAAGATGTCTTTTCTGAAAGAAAAGGGAGTTTGTTTCGGCTGCCTGTGTACTGGACACATGAGTCGCAACTGTACTAATCGTCTGAGCTGTCAAACCTGTGGTCAGCAACATCCAACCGTGCTTCATATTAATCCAACCAACAACCAACCATTACAACTACCTGTCAACCTTATATCCACTCCAACGCAGACATGTGGTCTTACAGGGGCCGGAAAAGATTGTTTGCTATCCATCGTTCCAGTTCGCATCAGGTCCACAACTGGAAATGAAGAGGTGCAAACTTATGCATTCCTTGATCCTGGTAGTTCTGCTACATTCTGCACAGAACAGCTTATGCAGAAACTGAAGGTCACAGGAAAACAAACTCAGTTTCTGTTGACAACCATGGGACAAGAAAAGGTGGTTCCAACACACCTGTTGTTTGGCTTGGAAGTAGCAGGCCTGAATTCCAACACTTTTCACCTGCTTCCAGAGGTTTTAACACAGAAACGAATGCCAGTATCCAAGTCTAATATTGCTACGGCTGCAGATCTGAAAGGATTTCCATACTTGTCAAAGATTACCATTCCCAACATCGATGCTACTGTTGAGCTGTTGATAGGAACCAACGCACCCAAGCTATTGGAGCCCTGGGAGGTAATCAACAGTAGATCGGATGGCCCCTATGCTATAAGGACAGTATTAGGATGGGTCATCAATGGACCATTACATGGAATTGGCAGGAGCAAAACCACAGTAGTGAACAGGATTTCTGTCACAAATCTGGAGCTAATGCTACAAAGTCAATACAACCATGACTTCAATGAAAAAACCTCAGCAGGGAAAGAGATGTCCAGAGAGGATTTGAAATTTATGGACATTATGGACTCTACTGCACATTATCAGGAAAACAAATATGTTCTTAACTTACCCCTCAGAAATTCTGCAGCTACATTACCCAATAACTTTTCTGTGGCAAAGCAGAGGATTCTTGGCTTGAGGAAGAAGTTATTGAGCAACTCACAATTTTGCCAAGAGTATGTGTCCTACCTTGAAAATGTAATTGATCAAGGGTACGCAGAAAAGGTGCCAGATGTGGAGTTGGAAGGAAAAATGGGAAAAGTGTGGTATATCCCACATCATGGTGTCTACCATCCGAGAAAAGCGACTCTACGAGTGGTTTTTGACTGTGGAGCCACTTTTAAAGGAAGATCTCTGAATAAGGAATTACTACAAGGTCCAAACCTCACCAGCTCTCTGCTTGGAGTACTTGTCAGGTTTAGACAGAGTCCAATAGCATGTATGGGGGACATACATGCTATGTTTCATCAGGTGAAGGTTGCAGAGCACCATCGAGATCTTCTTCGCTTCCTCTGGTGGCAAGATGGAGACCTGAATAAGGAAATTCAGAACTTCAGGATGACAGTTCATTTATTTGGCGCTGTGTCATCACCCAGTTGTGCCAGCTATGCACTGAGGAAGACTGCTGAAGACAACAAAGCTGATTTCTCAGATGACGTTGTACAAGCAGTAAAACAATTTCTATGTGGATGACTGCCTGATCAGCTTTGGGTCAGAAGAAGAAGCAAAACAGGTGATGAAGGATCTTGGAGTTCTCTGCAAGCAAGGTGGCTTTACTCTAGAGAAGTGGATCAGCAATAATCGAGAGGTTTTGCAGAGCATTCCAGAAGATCTGTGGGCAAAGGATCTAAAAGAGCTTAACCTGGATCGGGACAACCTTCCAATGGAGAGAGCTCTAGGGCTACTCTGGTGTGTGGAATCTGATAGCTTCAAGTTCAAGACTGAGATAAAACAACAGTATCTCACCAGGCGTGGTATGCTATCAGTAACCAGCTCTGTGTATGATCCTTTGGGAATTCTCGCACCTGTCACTCTCTTTGCCAAGATGTTGCAACAGGAACTCTGCAAAAGAAAATGTGGATGGGATGAGGCTTTACCTCCAGACATTTTGAAAAAATGGAATTTCTGGACTGGAGAACTTGTGCTCTTGACATCATTTCAGTTGAGCAGATGTATTCGACCAAAAGACTTTGGAGAGTCTATTCATGCAGAGTTGCATCATTTTGCTGATGCTAGCAAAGATGGCTATGGAACTGTGTCATACATTCGGCTGAAGAACTCCCAGAATGAAATCCACGTTGCATTCCTATTGGGCAAGGCACGAGTTGCTCCACTGAAGTCAATCACAATCCCTCGAATGGAGTTAACAGCTGCTGTCCTGGGTGCTCGAGTGGATGCCATGTTGAAAGCAGAGCTGCAACTTCAGATCGATGATTCTGTGTTCTGGACCGACAGTACATCAGTGCTGAAGTACATCTACAATGAAGACACACGATTTCAAGTATTTGTGGCAAATAGTATCTCCGCCATAAGAGAAGCTTCCCATCCTTCTCAATGGAGACATATTTCCTCGAAAGAAAATCCAGCTGATGCTGCGTCCAGAGGAATGAGGATGTCGGACTTCATTGAACATCACATCTGGCTTGAAGGTCCCAAGTTTCTATGGAAATCTGAACAGGAATGGCCACAAACTTCCTTTGATCCCTTTCTGGAAGCTGACGATCCTGAGGTCCACAAAGCTGCAGTTGTGAATCTGACATCTGATGATGCATTAAATCCATCCGATCGGCTCATCAGTTACTTCTCTGATTGGCAAAGGCTGAAGAGATCAGTTGCTTGGTTTCTCAAGCTGAAATCCATCTTACTCAAGCGTTGTGGAAGGAGGATTATCAGCAATTCTTCCCAGGATGACTCGGATAAGAAATCTGTTCTGACCTTACTGTCAGCAACAGCAGTTCAAGGAGGAAGTGGCTGGATTGGCTGAGAAGGGAGTAATCAGCAAACAAAGCTCCATTTATAAGCTGGATCCAACTTGGGAGGACAACCTTCTACGAGTTGGAGGAAGACTAAGTAAAGGAGCCATGCCACTGCAAGAAAAACATCCCATCATACTTGGCAAAAATCAACACATAACCAAGCTCATCCTCAGGCACACTCATGAAACATTAGGTCACAGTGGACGCAATCATACTCTGGCTGTTGTGAGGAGAAAGTATTGGATTCTACATGGAAACTCTGCTGTGAGAAAGGTGATTTCTGAATGCAAGTTTTGCAGACGCCACAATGCAAGACCAGTGGATCAGAAGATGGCAGACCTCCCAAAGCAGAGAATTACTCCTGATTTGCCTCCATTTACCAATGTTGGAGTTGACTATTTTGGGCCTATTGAGGTGAAAAGAGGAAGAGCAACACACAAATGCTATGGTGTCATTTTTACCTGTTTGGCAAGTAGAGCTGTACATCTGGAAGTTGCAAATTCTCTAGATACTGATGACTGCATAAATGCTCTGCGTCGCTTCATCAGCAGGAGAGGTCAAGTTGTTCACATTAGGTCAGACAATGGAACAAACTTTGTGGGAGCTGCAAGAGAACTGAAGGAAGCTTTGGGTGCATTGAACCATGAGAGAATTCAAAAGGCTCTATTTTCATCTGGAGTAGAATGGAGTTTTAACCCACCGGCTGGACCTCATCATGGTGGCATCTGGGAGCGTATCATACGCATGATAAAGCGCATTCTAAGCTCAGTTTTGCAACAACAATCTTTGGATATGGATGGACTTAACACAGTCATGTGTGAGATCGAAGCTATTCTTAATGATCGTCCAATCACAAAGTTGTCAGAAGACCCAAACGATTTGGAACCTCTTACACCTAATCACCTGCTGCTGCTGAGAGGAAAGCCAGCGCTGCCGCCTGGACTTTTTGATACATCAGACATGTATGCTAAACGACGCTGGAAGCAGATTCAATACATCTCTGATCTTTTCTGGAAGCGATGGGCCAGGGAATACTTACCACTGCTCCAAGAGAAACAAAAGTGGAACCAAACTAAAAGAAACTTGGTCATCGGGGACATTGTCATGATAGTTGACTCTTTAGCACCATGAGGCTCTTGGTGTTTGGGAAGGATCTTAGAAGTGATGCCTGACAAAAGGGGTTTTGTTCGCACTGTAAAGCTGCAAACAAAGAATGGTATTTTTGAGCGCCCAATTACCAAATTATGTGTTTTGCAAGAAATGTAACTTGTGATATTGGTTTGACTGTATATGGCTTGTAAACCAATATGTTAAGAATTGTTATGTCTAACAATTAGGGGCCGGTATGTAGAAGCCAATTAGTGCAAAATTGATATAAGGCAGGAAATGATGTTTGTGGGGTGTGTGTTTCACCGGAAAGGCAAATCGGTTTTGACCGCTTGGCCGGGAATTGCTGTCAGAACAGTATGCCGTTTTATGATCTTTTGCTGAAGGAGTCAAAGAAGAATAAATTGGCTTTTAACTGCAAGAACAGCGTCTGGACATTCTACTTTACCATCTCATCCGGCAAATGCGTGTCAACCAAAAGATTCCGGTCGAAAAACACTCCAGTGGCTTTAAGCGTAGGCTTAGCCCCTTCATAGAGCATAGATAAGGTTCATCTATACAATGTCTATGACATGAAAGAAGGACACAGACTGGATGCAGGTGTAACTGTGGATGTTGTCTGAGTCCAGCTACCAGTCAGCAGCTGCTGACTTTAGTCATTATTACAGCAGCAGTCGTGTTTCAGTGAGACCAAATCCAGACACGTGTGGATGTAATCCTACCAAAGAATCACAACTCTGCAACAATGTTCACATCAGACACATGCAGCTCATCCTGCTCTGTTCATCTAGAACAGGGGGTCCAGAGGTGGTCTTTGAGGGCTGCTGTCACTGTTTCTCTGCTTCAACACACCTGACCGATACTAAATGGATCCAACAGCCTATGAAGTTCTTGGTAACTGGAGTCAGGTGTGTTGGAGCCAGCACGCATAGAAAACCTGCAAAATTGTGACCCTCGAGGACCAGAACTGGACACCCCTGATCTGGAATCACGGATGCCAGGACAGGGGGGCACCAAACTATAACTTCGCCTGGGGCACCAAAGTGGCCAGAGCCGGCCCTGATTTTAGGGCAGCTGTTTACATGGGAACTAATACATTCGGATCTGGCGTGTACATGCGCCAATATTCATTCAGAAAAATCCTGCCTGACATGCGCAGAATGATGTAAATCACGTTATTTATTAAAGACGGAGGTCTACAAACAGCTGATTGTCACAGTCGTGGTTTCTGCAGGACTTTAATCCAGCAGCAGCTGATACTCATGCGCTCCTACTGGAAACAACCAACAGAAAAAGGTGTTAAAACAGAGTTTCTGTTGCTGTTCAGGGAGTTATGTTGTTCACAGCCATCTGTCAAAGTGAGGAAACGTCACTTGTTTCACGTTGACGTCTCATCGAAGCATGCGCTGTAAGAGCGCAACCTCACAGCAACCATAATCTCAATTCCTCGGGGTGAACTATATGAACAAGAATATTAACCATCTTTTCTTCATTACGATTGATATAAAGTTCTACATCTTTGAACAGACAATGGTTCAGATATAGCAAAATGAATGAAAAGACAGCCTGGCTCAGCTGCATAAATGTGGACATCATTCATTAAAAATATATTGTGAATATGGATGATTATATATATATAAAATATATATATATATATAATATATTCCTGCACCTGGAACTAGTTTTCCAGATAATCCTGGGTAAACCCTCTTCTCAACACAAACATGTCCACGGTCCAGCTTGTCTTTTGTTTTCTTGTATGGTTGAAACTGTAATGTTGCATTATAATTCCTGTGTTCATGGAGGACTTCAGTGGCTTTGTATTCTCTTCACAGGGTGATGAGAAGAGATGATGTCCAACCAGTGGACGAGAGGACATGATGTCCAACCAGTGATTGTTGCTTCAGAAACCAAGCAGCAGATGGAGGTTGCGGCTTTTATTTTTGAGAGTATACCAGCAGCAGTTATGTCTAGATTTTGTGTGTGTTTTTACACAGTGGTTTTACATAAATTGTTTTTATTATGTAACACTTGGCTTCTTATTTTTAGTGTGTAGCACTTTAAGATCTGTCTTACAAATGGAAAGTGCTACATAAATCTTATTATTAAATAATTCTACTAGCAGTAGAATTGCTGTTGAATAGACAGCCACTTCCATCTTGTGCTTTCTGTCACCATAGAAACATGAACGTGTCTCATCCACTTTGTACACATCACCTCATAATGTGCATAATAACGTTATTTTATATAATTAAATGTTTAGTTGTATAATGTTTATTTTAAAAGCTTTTTGTGCTTGAAAACGTGGCAGTAATTTAGTTATTTTATTACATTATTCAGATTATTTCACTCCAGTTTTCCAACAACAACAATAAACAGAGTTACTGATGTATATATTCAATTCACGCAGTAAATCATGAAATATGCTGAATATGATGTAATAATATAATATGATGTAGTAATATAATATTCATCCTTCTCCTCTATGGAGGAGAAGAATGCTCAGAAACAGTTGAATCAGACAGCAGGCTATCATTCTACGTAATTTAATTGCTCCAATAAGAGCACACCATCAAGTAAACAGCCCCCCGGTATGCGCTGGCACCTAGCGACCAGGAGCGCGGTGAAAACAAACGGTTGCTATGCGGGATCAGCGCTTTATCTTTATCACTTGTCCCTGTGATAAATTGCTGTAAACCATGACAACGAGTTGTGCTGCGGTGTTCTGCACAGCACGCAGCCTTCAAGTAGGTGGCAGCTGTCTTTCTTCAAGTTTCTGGCGTGTAACGAGTCAGCTGAGCGCCGTGATCAGTGAGGAAGGTGAACAGAGATGATGGCAGTGTGTGGAGCCATGGAAACGTTTATTAATCATTGTACGTTTGTTTATATAACCTGCTGCAGGTCAGGGAATACTTCTGAGGATGTTGATTACAAAAATGTGTTCTCAATTGAAATTATGTAATACCTTTATTGATAAATACTGTTTATTATTCACACTTGAGTTTTCCAGTTGTTTGTTGTAATGTTGATAATGTTGGTTTAAAAGTTGTATTTTTTTATTTGTTACTTGTGTGCATACCTGGTCGAAATGAAATTTTAAAAAGAATGTAATTCACTTGACTTAGGCCTACAGATTTTATTTTTCAATAGTACACAGTGAGCCATATGTTACCACAATCTTTGCAGATGAATTTCCCCACACCTGAGTTCCCTCTGCTGATTATAATGGCAATATGTTGATACAAATACTTCAAAACTATTTTCCCCGTAAAAATATCAAATTATACATGTTATAAAATAACCAACCCATATGTATGATCATCACTTGCTGAAGCAGTGCCTCTACTTGAACAACTGTAGCTTAACATTCAATGTCAGTCGCTCTGCTTGATAATAATAATAATAATAATAATAATAATAATGGTTGATGCTGTGGTACTACATATTTCCTTTGGAATTTCATCAATATTAATAGCTAACTGCCACAAAATATTTATGTGGACACTGAACGGAATAACTATCATTTATTATACAGACACATGAGAAGAACTATATATGCCAGCCAGTTATGAAATGTAATGTCAGATATTTAATATTATAAATATAAGACATGGAAACGATTTAGACTTCCATCTGGAAAGTGCCTATTATACAGTTCAGTTATACACAGCTGTGAGTTCACCAAACAGTTAAAGAGATCGGGGTATTCCTAATCAGGACATTTTGTTTGATCATCCACTCAAACATCTGCCGGTAAAAGATACGGACAGTCAGACAATCCAACCAATGCCGAGAGGCAAAATACGACGTTGTTTATGACAGATCTGCCTTTGTCTAGCTTGTGTCCAACCTTAGTTTTCACCGCGGCAGTATGGTTTACGGTCATTTCCGACCGGATGTGCGTCAGCATGCTCCCTCCAATACTGTTTAAATCGGATAAACTCCAAACATACTTAAGTTTTCATTCTAGACTGAAGTGATACTAAGGAAGAAGTGGATCAAAGCGATCGATTTGCCGCGGTGAAGGGCCGAACTTTATCATAAAACACACGTTTGTTTGTCGCCGGTGGGGCACAACACCGGCACTTCACAGCATGCTAGCATTAGCCAGCTAGCGTTTATTGACATGCTTAACATTGTGCGTCTTAAAACACACAAACATCTGAAAATCGGGCCTTTACCTCCCCGTTTCCAGTGGAACAACTGGGGACTGCCAAGAAAGGAGACGCTTTCAGATGCTTGTGTGTTTTCAGCCGCACAAAGTTAGGCACGTCATCAAGCTGGCTAATGCTAACCTGCTAACAGTAGTCCGCCAGCTACTACTCTGTTAAACTTTGTAAATCGGATAAACGCCAATGCCAAGTTTTCATTCTAGACTGAAGTGATTCTAAGGAAGAAGTGGATCAAAACGACCGATTCGCCGCGGTGAAGGACCGAACTTTATAATAAAACGACACACGTTTGTTTGTGGCCGGCAGACTGGACAGTCGTGTTAGCAGGCTAGCATTAGTCAGCTCGATAACGTGCCTAACTTTGTGCGGCTGAAAACACACAAGCATCTGAAAGCGTCTCCTTTCTTGGCAGTCCCCAGTTGTTCCACTGGAAACGGGGAGGTACAGACCTGGTTTTCAGATGTTTGTGTGTTTTAAGACGCACGATGTTAAGCAAGTCAGTAAAGGCTAGCTGGCTAATGCTAGCATGCTGTGAAGTGCCGGTGTTGTGCCCCACCGGCGACAAACAAACGTGTGTTTTATCATAAAGTTCGGCCCTTCACCGCGGCGAATCGATCGCTTTGATCCAGCTTTTGATCCAGTATCACTTCAGTCTGGAATGAAAACTTAAGTATGTTTGGAGTTTATCCGATTTAAACCGTATAACAGAGCAGGAACGGGGGCGGTGATTAGCTCAGTTGGTTGAGCAGCCGCCCCATGAACAGAGGCTACAGCTCCTCAGCGCAGTCGGCCCCGGTTCGATTCCCGGTCCAGGTCCCTTTGCTGCATGTCACTCCCCACTCTCTCTGCCCCTTTCCCGTCACTATATACTGTCATATAAAGGCCACTAGTGCCCAAAAAATCCTTAAAAAAAAAAAAAAAAAAAAAAAAAAAAAAACAGAGCAGGAACGGCTGTCGTTAAAATGGCCCGGAAGAGGAAGTGTCAAAATACCGGGAAGTTCCGGTAAGCGTGATAATCCCCTATACTCCACTGTAAAAAAAAGCCGTTTTTTCTTTGGAGTATAGAGCCTGAGGAGTCTCGTGACAATTCTGAGCGAAACGGAGTCGCGCCCTCATGATGTTTGTACAGATTTGACTGTCAAAACGAGAGCTGTCGGGAGTTTTAACATTGGAGGGAAAAGGAGCAAAGGAGAAAAGCCGTACAGAAATAATTTAATGTCTAGCACCAAGAAGAGTTATTTGGAGAAACTAGGGGACATGTTCGGACTGGACCCATCTGAGCTGGATGGCTCAGAGTGGGACAGTCTGGACCGCTTACCTCCGTCCTCCATGGAGACATGCGGCTGATGCATTGTGAATTATTTAGTCTTCACAATCAGTTTGTAACGTGATAATATTTGTAATTTTGCTCTGTTAATGTTAGAGAAGTGTTTTTCTGCCTTTTACAGTTAACTGTTTTGCTGCTAGTTAAGAAAACATTTGTGAGCTGTCAGTAAACATGTAAGGACGATATTTAACGTGGTTTCAATCATTTATTTATAAAAAAGAAAACAGTGATGAGTGTGTGTCTGATTTGTGACAGACCAGAATAAGCTGTCAGACAGATGTCAGTGGTGTCGAACATCACGAGTAAACAGATAAAAGAAAGTAACCGGAGTCTTCATCAACTCATGTTAGCTTGAGTGCTCGTCTTGACAACAACGATTTAGCATAGCTACGTTTGCAAATGCACAGCAAACAAGGACGATCTTATCCAGGGTCGTAGTGTCCGGTTCATTCTCACAGCAAAGCAGCATCTTCACAGGCACACTGGTATGACTGGAATATTGTTTACTGGTTCCTGCACACACATGACATGTTCCACATGACTGCTCCCAGCTGAGCACGGCCGTGTGTGAGGGAAGGATCTAGCGGCCACATCGTACTGATTGATTCCTCATTATTAAAACTATCTGCAAGGACAGAATCACGGAGTAGTTTTTTAAGGATACCACAATTATCAGTCACAAAGGGATCACTAGCTGGAGAACACACGGCATGCTGCATGTTGCTGATCTCTTTCCTTCAGACTGCAGCTGTCAGCCACTTGGCGCCCCCCTGTCACTTCAGCAGTTTACAATCTGATTTTTTTTTTCTTTTTTCAAACCGGAGATCTTGAAAAACCGTAACTCGCCCTTGTTTGTCTTTTTTTTGATCATCTTGACTGTGCGAAGAGCTGGCACTGTCCTTCACTCAACATTATAACCCAGCATCTCCAGTCACGACCAACGTAGCTCTCAGTAAGCGTTCAAGAAACATGCCGGAACGCCGGTTCACAGGGGCGGGACGACGCGCTGTGACGACAACTCCTCAAGCTCTATTCAGTAAACAACAACATAAACTAGTTTTTACTGCTATGTCATCACTCCTTTAAAGGGACTTGAGGCAAGATTAAGAAACGAAACTCGCGACTGCCGCGACTGGCGCTTCAGGTAACTGCAGCCACGAACTAGGCTGTCACGGGAGCGTGCACAAAATGAAGCTATTATGTTGTTTACTCACCCTTTTCTCAGTAGTTACACTTTTTAGTGTCTTTCAGTTGATCTGGATAGTTTGCTGACGGCAGAATAATCCATAACTATCGCTTACAGTGTTTGAATTTACCGCTACCAGCTGCTTCTAATATTAAAACTGCGGATGTAGGTCATTTGACGTCACGTCCACAGGGCAGCGCGGGAAATTCGGACACCGAATTGCAGCGCATTTTGCAGCGCACAGCCTGTTCAAGGCAACGGAGAGAAACATGGGTGGAAACGTTATTTTTGGTATTTAGCACTTCATCAGCCATTAGTATGAAAAAAAGGGACATTCATGTTTGGGTTTTTTTTTAATTCCTGCCTCAAGATCCTTTAAAGAAAAAAATCTTGAGTGCACTGAATTCTGGGAAAGGCGAGGCCACGAAGGATGCGTCGCATGCATCCTTCGTTTCAGGCCAAACAGAATGCAGGTTTGTAGGTTGGAATTGTATGGCAAGCCAAAAGTACCACAATTCGCCACTAAAATGGCACGTTTGCAATAAAACGGCGTCTTTTACACCGTTATTTTTGAAAAAACGCAGTTAAAAGCGACGTTTTTCGTGCCAAATTCACTGTAAAAGACGCTGTTTCGGTAAACGCAGAAAAATCTGATGTTTTCTGTGGTCCCTAAACGCCGCTTTTTGCGGCGTTTAGGGACCGCGCCTAAAAAGTGGCGCTTTGAGACACTCTCGACGCGTGTTAAAAACAGCGTTTTGTGCAGTTACTACGCGCATAAAAACTGCGTTTTGTTATATTATAATTATCTCAGCCCCCTTTTTGAACTGCCACTAAAATTAAACTTTGATCAACCAATCAATGAGGACCAAGAGTAGACCACACTAGTCCATCACTGATCCCTGCTGTAAGATTCCCATTTTGTTGTTTAAACTCCATTTGTGTGCTCATATGTAACTGCCAGAATACAGACTTAAAGGGAGATTGTGTAAGTTCTCCTGTTATTTATTCACAAAAATTGATTATTTGGTTCAAAAGTGTTTTTTCATTAATCAGTAATCACTCCCATCAACAAACTGAAGTGCTCCTCTAAGTTCTAAATTAACCATTCGTATCATTCATTTACACATCGAGCGGAGCGGCTCGGTGGAGGCTGCCATGTCGTATCGCCATGTTTTTGTGTTCAGGAGAAGCGTGACAGTAGGAAAACACAGAAACTCACCGGACACACCGGAGTTTTCAGCTCAGTTCGAGGTAATGCCTTTGAAAAGTCACCGCGCTGCAGTGGGAGAAATCAGCGTCTCGCTGATGCTGCGTTCACGTGCAGTCGGGCAGACGGCCGTTGGTAACAAACCAGATGTCATTTTAATCAATGAAGCCGAGCGAAAGACGGTAAAACATGGGTCAGGGAAAACAATACGACATCGCCATGACAACAAATCAGATGTGGACTGATGTCACTGTAACTGACGGACCACGTCTTCACATAGAGGCCGGTGATAACTTTACATGCAGCGGATGTCGTCGGTCTGCCCGGTTTCACGCGAACGCAGCATGAAAAGTAGGAGAGAGCTGCTCGCGATTACACAGTGTCTCTTTAAATAGATAGGCTAATAAAATACTACATTTCTATCACCATTTAATTATATTGCTTAAATGCTACTTGACACGAGTGAGATCTCTAGATCTGAAGGTGTCTCTCTCCTTTCTTTTTTTTTTTTTTTTAACAGTACACTATTATAATCAATCCAACTAAATATTGGACTAGATTTTCCAGATTTTCATAGACATCTGATCGTTTATCCTTGAGATGTTAATGTGTTTCTCAAAGTGTAGGTCTGGCAAGGCTTCATCACCCAAATTCATGGCCTGGTCAGCACTAGGCAGGATGCACGCAAACTGCCTAACAATAACACTGTCCGACTGTCCGAATCATATTTTATGACCTGTGACAGACTCCTCCATGCCAGCTATCATCATGGTGTTCGATACATACGTGGACACAAAGAAATAACATGCCAGAGCTGATCTCAGAAGCTTTAGAAGCTGATATTAAAAAAATCCCACAGACCCCTCAATTAAAACTGATTGAGCCTATTTTGGTCACTAGATGGCGCTCACATCTCACCTGCTGTTCGATGCAGGTTTTTTCTTTCTTTCTTTTTTTTCTATTTATCTGTGATTGATCGATTGTCAGAATTGATCAATCACATAAGAATATGCCTCAAGCTCAGCATATTCTTATGCTGAGCTTGAGGCAATCAAGCTGAACAAATCAACAGAAATTATGGCTACACAGTCCTCCTCTCTTTTGAAAAACCACTTTGACGGTTCAACCTGTCACTACCATGTGATCCATTCTCCGAGTACAGTTATGTTTGTGCAGCCAGAAAAGGGAATGGCTCAACACACAACCCTGTGGTGCTTCTGTGGTTGGGACCAGAGTGCAGTGCACATTAATGATGACATCATCACTCGACTTTTTTATTCCTGGCTGTGTGCATCCTGATCTGATGAGGATACGTTATGGTGACAGCCAGTCTTCCTTACTTTATTCCTCCTACTTTTATTTGCACATTGTAATGTTTAGTGATCTGTTTCAACAAATTACTTTCTCTAATGTGGCATCAATATAATCTGTTTTATGCCTCGGACGTGTCCTATTTAAGGGATCCCAGTATGACAGATGTCTTCAGGTGGGCACAGAGTTTCACAAGACAGATAGTTAGAAGATATCAGAAAATGTCTTCAGCTAACTCTGACACAGAATCCTCCGAACTCTCATCTGGGCTGCCTTCTGCATGTTGATGATCTGAAGGCTACATCTCATCAGCAGGGTGCAGCATGGGTGGGTGGCTGGAACTGGGGCGATGGTCATCACTGCTGCTCCTACCTGAAAAAGTCGACGCTGTGTTCCCACGGTTTGGACTGCTGATGTGGTCGCACAGCAGCAGCAGTTCATCAAGTGAAATATTATGATCTGCCATTCGTGGAACTAATATTTCAGGTGCTTGATGAAATTGGAGTAAACCCAATATACTTTGGTGACAAAAAATACTGCTGATATTTTTTTTGCACAACTGATGTCCCCAAAAAAAAAAATCTCATTGAAGCTCCTAATTCACAGTACATAGTTAACTCATGTAGACTGGGACTGCTTTAGAAAAAAGACCCAAAACAGGCCATTTACCTTTACCACTGATGAATGAACATTTCAAAATGTTTTGAAATAGTGTGTAACGCATTTATATCCCAGCTGATATTTATTTAATGTTTTAAACCATGGCATAGTTTTGATTAAATGCATTTGAACGTATTAAATAAAACTTGAAAAGATTTAAGCTGGTGGATGGATATATAATGGATCATATTATACAGGGATATAATGATTCTGTCAGTGATAACATTGTAAATATTGATAGCATAAACAACAATGGCAATAATGACAGCGATAATAGCAAAGCAGACAATGACATTGGTATTAAAGTAAATTCAGTGCATATTGGTGTTCACTATTTACATCATAGCACATACAAGTCCCCGTCCTCACAGACACCTTCCCAAATCCTAGACAACCTCTCATGGCTGTGTCCATTAGTTCCTTAAAATTGCTGTACTCCTCTGGGAGGAAGCGGGACCGGCTACAAGTAGTGTTCCTTCTCCATCAAAGATTCCAACAGTGCACCCCTGCGAGAATCCTAATGGTGGCAGACAGTCAGCTCCAAACACCACCAAAACAACCCTGTCAACCAAAGACCAGAAACCATTTTATTCATGGACACAACTTTATTTTTCACTTTGTAAATATTCCAAGTACATTTCTTCAACAATGTAAATTTGTCACATGGAATTCAGTTACTGAAAGTTCTTTCAACTTAAATTTTTAAGTTGGTGTAATAAAGATAAAATTTCTGATTATACATATTCTTGAAGATTAATTTCTTTTGTCTAAATCCAAAATGTAACTTAAAATACAAAAAATAAATTCTCAACTTTGAATTCAGCAAAGTAAATTTGCAATTTACATTGCAAATTTAATTTGCAATATACTTTGCAAAGTAAATTTGCAAATTACTTTGGAAGAAAATCAAGTTTTTCCGACAAAACCAAATCAATGCTAACTGTTATAGACAAATTTTCCTTTGAAGGACCCAATTGTGTTTTGAAAACAAATGTGTGACGTACAAAAGCTAAAATAAAAATATGTCAGTGAAGCCAATCAGTGAAATTTAAGTTGCTACAAAGTTACTTCAGGGGAAAGAAAAACAAAAAAAAAAATGGAGAAAATTTGTTCAAGATCGTGTCTACCAGTTAACTGCTAGAATTTAGCGTTTTTTTAAAGTCCACATGTGCACCTGTTGAAAGGTATGTTGGTCCTCTGTTCATGAGCAAGGTGCTCTAATTTGTCTGGGACAGTTTTGTTTTTATATAACAAAAAAAATCAAACCACAGTTCAAAGTCAATAGTTTATTTTACTAAATTATAATTTAGTACATTTTCATTTATTATTACTTTTCAGTTTCTTGTTATTTGAATTACTATTGTGAATTAGGCTTTTGTTTAGTGAGAGGGGATGTAAACTTTCAAGCACAACTATAAAGCTGTTCAAGTGTCTGTGTTTAGAGCTTGGAGCTGAGACACTTTGCAGACTGTTTTCTTGCGTACCATAAATAATCTTTGCAGGGGATCACAAGTGTATTACAGCTGTCAAGGATAACTCAGGTTCTCACACCAAACAGCTCTGTCCATGCTTGTAGTGACGGCAAACTCATTGAGAACTTTCACACCTTCAATGACCTCGATGTCTTATAGGCAACAGAGAGTCCTCTCCTTCTCTGATGCAGAACACTGCGAACGTCCATCTCTCCATCTCTATTTCATCATCATCCTCTGACCAACCTGTTAAAAGAAATCAATTATAACGTTGCTCTGACAAAAAAAGAGTTTATGTTAAAAGTCTGAATTCACACTGCTTATTCTGAAAACTTTGGTTCCCGGTGGTGGGAAACATTAGCCTGGTACCAGGGCTGTACAGTGCGAGCGTTTTACTCGCATATGCGCCTAAAAATATATTGGTGCGAGTAGGCTACCGGGAAAAAAATGGGAGCACGCGTGCGAGTATAGATTTCATCCCTCTAATTTACACTTTGCTCCTAAATAAGTCAGGATTGATTTAAAGTGGAAATGAAACTGCCAACCAAACTACATTTATTAATTTGCCAGTTGAAAAATACATGAAAAATATGAGCAAATAAGAGAAAAATGTAGCGACGTTTTTATGGTCAGGACGCCGCCATGCGGCAGCTTTGAAGTCACCGCGTTGCGCTCCAGCTCCACATTGAACCATCGGCATCACCAGCTACACAACAACTAACAACCGTAACACAATTTAGAAGATGGACATAATGAAAGGTGAAGCTGAAAGACCAGTCCAGCATCCAGATCCTGTTGCAGATGCTTTCCAGTCCGTAGGCCGCGTGACTAGAGAGGAAGCCGGGGCTGATCTGTAGCGGAGCGGGTTACGCTGATTACGGGGAGTCCCGGATAGAAACAGCTGACGGTCATGTCAGAGAAACCTGCTGCAGAGCTGTTCCGATCATCGGACTGTAGCGAAGGGATTTATGAGTGTTGCTGATTGAGCTGTTTCTAATAAGAGGCTTAAAGAGGAACGGAGTTGGTGAATTACGCAGCGATGTTTGTAAGGACCGATACCGATACCGGTAAACGGAGCTCCGCTGGTGATATTGAAAACACTCAGAGCAGCTTCAGGCTTTCCTCTGCGGGCCTCTAGTTTACCAGACTACAAGTCTTCAGATCATTTTCCTCATTTTCTCTATAAAATGTTCACACATGATCAGGAGTCAGAGGTTTCCTCTTCAGAGCCAAACCAACCAAACTGGTGACGTCAAAGCTTCGCTTTGCAAGCGTCTTTGTGGGCTTTAAATGATAATGATAATAAATAATCATGATTATTATTATCATCACCATCATCATCATCATTAATAATAATACATCTGGGAGATTTTCTGATTGAAGGTGATGTTTGGTTACAGCTGTAATCTAAACCATTAGACGTCTCTTTTACATCGTTAGCATGGCTCGTCCAGCTTTTCTTCCATGTAGTGAAACCAATAATGAGTCTCTGGGTTTTTATGAGAACCTTTGCAGTCATGAGAACAGATGTGGGGGGTCACAACACGGCAACTTCTCTCCATATTGCTGTGTAACAAAGATTAAATGAAGATGTTACTGCTGCTGACAGTTAAGTATCTGCAGAAGAATAATCAGGGAGCAGGTGTTATCGCCCCCTGCAGTCATAAGTTTTCATGGGTCACAGGTTTTGCTGTAACACCGGTTTGGTGCCCTTTTTAACAACAATGCATAATGCAAAATCAACATCCATACTAAAGCCCACCTGACCCAGACCAACCCCACCCAGACCAAATCCTGCTGTGGACCGCTGGATGGACACAGCCAAGTGTGGCAGGTGAAAACTGTAGGACCGGGAAGTTCTCTGTATTTAAAACCGTTTGTTTCTCGGTGTAATGCATCATTTGGCCTATTGCCTGGGCGAAGGTTATTATTATTAATATTTAAATGTGCTATTTAAGAAAATTCATAGTGCTCCTAAATTTTTTTCTGTGCTCCTAAATTTTTTCATTTGGGAGCACTACTGCTCCTAGTGAAAAAGCTAAGCCTACAGCCCTGGCCTGGTACACCAGACTGACCAACGCCATGTATGAGATACATGGCAAGTCAGTCTGGGTTCCCTCCATTGGGAAGTGATTTCCACTCCGATAAAAAATTGACTGGACCAATCACAGCGCAGCAGTAGAATAATGGGGGATTATCACGCTTCCGTGTTCCGAACCTCCGGTTTGAAACAGACGGCCCACTTCCGGCCCAGTTCAATGTCCCTGCCTTACTTCGTAAATTACGTGAATAAACGCCGACCCTACTTAAATTTTCACGGATTCCAGACTGAAGTGATACTAAGGAAGAAGTGGATCAAAGCGATTCTCCAGAGCGAAGGGCCGAACTTTATAATAAAACAACGTAGCATGTTTGTTTGTAGCCGGTGGGGCACAACACCGGCATGCTAGCATTAGCCAGCTAGCGTTTACCGACGTGCTTAACTTTGTGCGTCTTAAAACACACAAACATCTGAAAATCGGACCACGCGAGACCAACCCGCACGAGACCACCCGCGCAGGCCAGCCCCAACCGACACAGCGGCCGGGCAGGACAGGCACCCGGCGTGGAAAAGACCCGGCTTAATCAGTAGTTATCAGCAGTTAATAGTATCAGTATCAGTATCAGCAGTATCAGTAGTTAACTTATCAGCTTAACTACTGATAAGTTAATGATCAAGTAATGATTAGTTACTCATTTTGAGTCATTACTTTACTTCAGCGGCCACAAAAAGCTTAACTACTGATAAGTTAATGATTAAGTAATGATTAGTTACTCATTTTAAGTCATTACTTCAGGAGCAGCAAAAAGCTGAACTACTGGTAAGATAATGGTGAAGAATTTACATGTGACTTATTTGGGGTTTTTACCTCAGGGGTGCAAAATGCTTAACTACTGGTAAGTTGATAAGGAAGTAATGAGTAGTTACTCATTAATAACTCTATAAATTTTTATTTTACTTGAATTTTTCAAATCTGTTGTTGATCAAGATTTTTCTATCAGCAAGTGGTTAAAAGGACTTGTTACAGACTTGGTAATGTTATTCAGTTGGGAATCAGTGACCAGAAAAAGGGTATGATCCTCATCATGTGGAACAAGTGATAATAAAAATCCTTTTTCAGTATAAGTGGTTAGATTTTTAATCATATAATTAACTTACTAACGACTAGTTATTGCTTAATTTATCATTAAGTAAACTATCTGATGGCCCAGGAATGAGAAGCTTATGCAATGATTCATGAGTCCCTGATTGGGTTTTTCAGTCCTTTTATGAATAACTGATGCTGTTTTGCTGGTCACCTTGTTTTTCTGACATTACACTGAGATTTCTTTGACCTGCAGTATCACGTAAGACTTCAGCGGATATTCATAAGCTGGTGTTCACATACCCGTACCCACCTGTACGATGGGTACAGGTGCCAACATGACTTGCTGATCACCTTGGAGGAGAAAGTATCAGGAAAATAGACATAAAAATTTACAGGCCAACTTGAGCAGCCTGCCCAAGAGACCAGCCTCCCTGACAAACCTTTGTATAAGACATCTGTACGCTGGCACATGTACAGAGTCCCTTCAGAACTTCATTCGGACGCGATGATCTTTCAATCCTCTGAACACTGCTCTCTGGCTGCAGCCAGGCTTCTGTTTGTAACTTTATTACTTGTGTACCAATAAACTTTAGTAATAAAATCTGCATAAACCATGGCTCATAATAGTCCTTTGTTTCTGCAATGACAGCACCCATTTGTTAATGCTTCACAGGTCATTTGGTAATCTTTTTGATGTCACATGTATTAAAAGGGTAGTTAATGATTAAGTAATCATGAGTTCCTGATTGGGTTTTTGTCCTTTTATAATTAACTACCCATTAATTAACAATTCACTGGTCATTGGGGAATCTGTCTGATGTCACATGTATGAAACGCTTAGTTAATGATTAAGTAATCATGAGGACTTCCGGTGATGCAACACCTGTGTGTGGACGCGTGCCTGTGAACTCCGGGTAAACCTCAGCAGCAATGACTTTATATCAGCAATTACGTTACTCCAGATACAGAATCAATGTTTGAGTAACTGTGGATAACAATTTATTGATCAAAACTGATCAAATTTAATCGAAATCTACGTGCTTTTTGGAGGATTTTTTTCCCCCTCTCTCAAGACATTGTTTGCATGAGGGAGAGATGGCGGCGGATCAAGACAAACTAACTTTGAAATCCCTGATGAAGGCTATTCGTGAGTCGAAGGAAGAACTCACTGGATGTTCGAGGGATTAACTCCCCCATCAAAAGGAAAAAAGTGCTAACATACTTGAAGAAACAAGGTACAGATATTGCCTTTCTCCAAGAAACTCATCTCACTGATATAGAACATTTAAAACTCTGCAGAGACTGGGTTGGTCATGTTTTTTATTCTTCATTCTCATCAAGAGCCAGAGGTGTAGCTTTGCTTATTAATAAAAACCTTAGATTTCGTATAAATTCTACCGAAAAAGACAATTCTGGCAGATTAGTTATGATAGACTGTGTAATAAATACAAGCAGATTTATACTTATATCCTTATACGGTCCAAATTTCGATGACCCACACTTTTTTAACGATTTAACCTTGAAACTGGCAGTAATTGAGGCCCCAGCTATCATAGGAGGCAATTACAATCTAGTTTTAAACCCACTAATGGATCGATATAATGAAATAAAGGTTCAAAGATATGTTAAAACACTTTTCAGTGGCCCCAGGGCACAGATTTTGACCAATGGGACTCTGTTGAGCGCCATCACACTCTCCCGAGGCTGTAGACAAGGATGCCCAAGTTCTCCTAGCTTGTTTTCCATCGCTATTGAACCATTAGCAATTGCAATACGTTCTAATTTATCTATTACAGGCATGAAAATAGGCACAGAGGAGCATAAATTAGCGCTTTATGCAGATGATCTGTTAGTATTTATATCACAACCGTCTAAATCCTTCTTACCTTTTATTACATGCCTTGAATCATACAGTGCAGCTTCGGGTTATAAAATTAATTATTCTAAGAGTGAAGCACTACCACTCAATATGACAGAACAGGAGATCAAATTGCTGCCAGTTTCATTTAAATGGTGCCCTGGAGGTTTCAAATATCTCGGTATTAATATTAGTTCTTCACATGACAAGATCTACCAAGAGAATTACATATTATTACCAGTGTTGTATAGTAACTGAGTAAAAATACTTAGTTACTTTACTTAAGTAGTATTTTTTCATATTTGTACTTTACTTTACTATTTCTATTTCTGATGACTTTTACTTTTACTTCACTACATTTTCCAAGAAAAATCAGTACTTTTACTCCATTACATTTACCTGAGAATCTTAGTTACTAGTTACAAAATAACAAGGAACGTTATAGCCAATGGACAATATTTGTTTTGTTGTAGTGGAACTAGCAGCCACTAGTAGCAGCCATGTGCAGCCGTCTCTGAAGCTAAACACACCTTTACCTGCCTCAGCAGCAGGTGAAAGACTGTTTAGCGTCGCTGGTCTGGTCTTCAGTCCAAGAAGAGCGAGACTGAGTTATCACCATTTTGGGAAACAACTTCTTTTGAGGTTGAACAAAAAGTTTTTCTGGGTTCAGTCATGACTGGATGGACAGTTCATGTGCTGTCACACTGCAGTCATTTAAACTTCAATCAATCAAGTTCTTTGTTTGTTTGCATCACCTCCGAGCACCAAGAGTTTATTAGGAATGATTTAATATTGAATGCAAGTGAGTATGAATGTTGGTAGGGTCTGTAAGGATGTTTGTATATACAGTATTTTTCTATATGGTTGGGTTTATGTAAGGAGGTATTGAAGGTCCTTTACACTTTGCAAATTAAAACTTAAAAACTAAACTAAACAGAAATAAAGGAAATGTTAAACTCAAATTTCTGATTGCGTTTTAATAACTGTACTTTTTACTTTTGATACTTAAGTACAGTAAATACTAGCTACTTTTTTTTACTTTTACTCAAGTAATATGTCTTATGTCTTCCTTAAATGAAATGATAAAAAATGCTAGATCTGACTACTTTCGTCAGCTGATCATTTTAAACAGGAAGAAACCCCAGATTCTGTTTGACACCATTGGTTCTATTGTGTGTCCTGTTGCTCCTCCTACACCTGTTTCTTGCAAAGCTGATAGCGATGCATTCTTAAAGTTTTTCATCAGCAAAATTCAGAATATTAAGGCTAAACTCCCCCTGCTCTCACTCTGTAACCCTGTTACCATTGCTGAACCTGCACCTTATGAGTGGTCCTCTTTTAATCTGGTAACCCAGGCTGATATCTCAGCTTTGGTGACCAGAATGAAGCCCTCCTTTTGTCCCGCTGATGCTCTTCCTTGTAAACTCCTTCTGAAAGTGTTTGATGTCATTGGCCCCTGGGTTACCAAGCTGGTTAACACCTCACTGTCATCTGGTGCTTTTCCCAGCTCATTCAAACATGCTTTTGTGGAACCACTTCTCAAAAAATCTAGTTTGGATGCTACTGATCCAAATAGTTTCAGGCCGATATCTAAGCTTCCATTTCTGTCCAAACTCTTAGAGAAAGTGGTCTCTGAACAACTGACATCCTTTCTAGAGACAAACAATATTTTTGACCCCTTTCAGTCTGGTTTCCGCAAACATCACTCTACGGAAACCGCCCTCCTCAAAGTCTCTAGTGACATTATGATGTCCGCAGACTGTGAGAAATGCACTGTTTTAGTCTTGTTGGATCTCTCTTCGGCATTTGACACTGTCGATCATGAAATCTTGTTAACAAGACTGCATGAATTGATTGGAATGTCAGGACCTGTTCTGTCCTGGTTTGCTTCCTTTTTGTCTGGTAGGAGTTTTAGTGTTTCAGTAAATGAGTTTGTGTCTGATTCTGCAGAATTGCTGTGTGGAGTACCTCAGGGTTCTGTTTTAGGCCCAATTCTGTTCCTTTTGTATGTCCTTCCCCTAGGAAACATAATCAGGGAGTTTGTTGATGTTTCATACCATCTATTTGCAGATGATATCCAGCTGTACTGCTCATTTAAGGTCTCTGAGATTCACAAATTGAACTCCTTAATGAGCTGTCTTGTGCAAATCAAACAATGGCTCGCTGCAAACTCCCTGCAGTTAAACTCAGATAAAACAGAGGTGCTGGTGTTTGGCCCTGATGATGCCATTCCTGGTATCAACCACTATTTGGGTGATCTGAGTGCTTCATCCAAATCAAGCCTCAGAAATCTTGGTGTTTTCTTTGATAAAGATATGTCACTAGAACACCACTCTAAGCAGCTTACGAGGAACTGTTTCTTCCAGTTAAGGAACATCTCCAAACTGAGAACAGTTGTCTCAAAAGATGACCTCGAGTTGATTATTCACGCTTTTGTTTCGTCTCGTTTAGACTATTGCAACAGTTTATTTTCTTGTCTAAACAAAAAGGACCTATCTCGTCTGCAGCAGGTGCAAAACTCTGCAGCGAGACTGCTGTCTCGTACCAACAGGAGGGCTCATATTACTCCAGTTTTAAAGTCGCTCCACTGGCTTCCGGTTTCTTTTCGCTTTCGCTTTAAAATTTTGGCACTGACTTTCAGAGTCCTGCAGGGTCAGGCTCCATCTTACATAAGGGACCTTTTATGCCCCTATGCTCCCTCTCGGAGGCTAAGGTCACTGGACCAGCATCTGCTCATGGTCCCTCGTACTCGCTTCAAGACACGAGGGGATCGTTCCTTCCAGGCCGTTGCACCGAAGCTCTGGAACGATCTCCCGTTGTCTCTACGTTTGTTGGACTCCATTGATGTCTTTAAGAGCAAACTGAAAACCTACCTGTTTCTCCAAGCGTTCTAACTTCAGTAGCGAAAAGGCTGTTTTATGACCTCCATGCTGATTTTTATTCAAATTTTCTCGTTGCTTGTATTGTTTTTTGTATTTTATATTTGCTGTATTTTTTTTTCTTGTATTTTAATTGTTCCCTCTGTGCAGCACCTTGTGACGTCCCTTTGTCTGTGAAAGGCGCTATAGAAATAAAACTTACTATTACTATTACTATTCTAGCAGACGACTTTCACTTTTACTTGAGTCATTTTCCAGTAAGGTACTTTTACTTTTACTCAAGTATGGCTTTTGGGTACTTTATACAACACTGATTATTACTTAAAAAATCCAAGGCAGAATTGGAGCGATGGATGGATCTTCCTTTACCATTAATTGGTAGAACTAATATAATTAAAATGAATCTTTTGCCTAAATTTATGCCTAAATTTATGCATTGGGACTTAAAAGTCCCAATGACATTTTTCAAAGACTTGGATAAGGCAATATCTCTTTTTTTTATGGTGAAAAAAGGTTCCAAGAATTAAACTTACAGCTTTACAGGCTCCTTATTGTAAAGGTGGTTTAAATCTTCCAAGTTTCAGATTTTGTTACCTTGCTTCACAGATTCGCATTGTATGGATGTGGACCCATTCAAAAGGTGAAGACACGAGGTGGATTTTGATAGAACAACAGGAATTAAACACTATCCCACTAGTCACCATCCCTTTCTTGGGCTCAAAAAGCCCAAGAAGGGGATGGTGGCTTTCTTGGGCTTTTTACTGGCAGCTGCTGCCAGTTTCATTTAAATGGTGCCCTGGAAGTTTCAAATATCTCGGTATTAATACCAGACAAGATCTACCAAGAGAATTACATATCATTACTTAAAAAATCCAAGGCAGAATTGGAGCGATGGATCGATCTTCCTTTATCATTAATTGGTAGAACTAATATAATTAAAATGAATCTTTTGCCTAAATTTATGCATTGGGACTTAAAAGTCCCAATGACATTTTTCAAAGACTTGGATAAGGCAATATCTCTTTTTTTTTTATGGCGAAAAAAGGTTCCAAGAATTAAACTTACAGCTTTACAGGCTCCTTATTGGTGGTTTAAATCTTCCAAGTTTCAGATTTTGTTACCTTGCTTCACAGATTCGCATTGTATGGATGTGGACCCATTCAAAAGGTGAAGACACGAGGTGGATTTTGATAGAACAACAGGAATTAAATACTATGCTGTATAAATGCTGTTTTTTTTAGCCCTTTCTTGGGCTCAAAAAAACAGCTTGCTAAAATCACGTTGAACCCGCTAATTCTAGCTACACAGGATGCGTGGTATCAGTTGCATTCTATTATAGATTTAGACAAACAAATAATAGTTAATACACCACTTAAAGATAATCCTAACATCCCTACGTCTATAGCAGATGGCTGGTACTGGGTCAGTACCAGCAAAGGACTGCTGGCGGCTCCGAGCTGCAGTCAAGCCAGCCGCCTCTCGCAGATCTGCGGTGAAGTCAACCAGCCTTATTTCGGCTGTAATTCTGAAACTTGGCTGGCTTGACTTAAGCTCCATTTTTTCATCATGACGTTTTCTGTGCGTCACGGTTTGGGTCGGGATATTCCGACTTATCATGTAAACAGGAGTAACTCTGTCTGCTCAAGCATGGAAACGGGTTATTCCTAATCTTTCAAAAACTAGAATATTGACCTTAATCCGAATTTTGATGTCATGTAAATAACAAGTGTGTGTGGAATAGCAGTAGCCTATTTCGGAACACTAGTATAAATGGTGGTATGCAGGGCTTGACATTAACTTTTTTGCTCACCAGCCACGGTGGCCAGTGGTTTTCCAAAGATATTAGCCACTCAACATTTTCACTAGCCACAATTTTTTTATTGAGAAAAGACGTTTAATAGAATTAAAGCCGACTGGCCTGCTAAAGTTTACTTAAACTAGACTTACAAACTTTTTAAACGTAAATGACTCTTGTCCACATTCATATGAAGGCTACATAAAATGTTTAAAACTCCAGGTCATTATCAGTCATTCAGCTCTGATAGGATTCTGTGTATGCTATGAAAATATGCAGCATACTGTACAAAGTAGGCTAATAAAAAATGTGGTTTCATTTTGTATTTTAAAAATCGTGCAGGGGAGTAAAAGATTAACTTAAGAGATAAAAACGGAACTGGAAAAAAATCTGACAAGAATCCCTGTTTCAGTATTTATCAGTAAACTAAACAGACAACTACAGAGAAGAAAAAAATCAAAACAAAAGAGACCGCTAAATCTTTTAACCCCCACAGCCTTCATCCTACAATCGCTGTCTGGTTAATAATAATAATAATAATAATAATAATAATGGATTCGATATATTGTGATTTTACTGCTGGAAACTCAAAGCGCTCAGATTGGGTCCATCATGTGTTCACTCCTCAGTAATCGTGGATGCTGCAGCTTTGTGAATAGTTTATAAAACAGCATACTGTACAAAGTACAGATAATTTTAGATAATTTTAACACAAACCTACCAAATAAATAAACCAAATAAACCTTACATGACACATATTCATAAGTGTAATGAAGCCTATTTATTTGAATTGCATAATACTCAGGTTATCCATATATTTTATGCAATTCAAACAATATACTTTATGTATTTAAAATAAATACGCTCATCATCATTTGATTTAATTATTCTAAATGCATAAACCTAAGGATTATGTATTTTAAATAAATACTTTGTTACACAAATGAATGCGTATTAAGTAAGGTTTATTTGGTAGATTTGTGCTAAAATTATCTTTTAAAAAAAGTAAATGGAAATTTGTCATGTAATAAAATCTTAAAGAAAGAGCTAAACATTTCTCCAGAACATTGAAAAATTTCAAAGGTCAGGTACCCGGATTAACAGTTTCATCAAATAAATGTATCAATGGAATCTTAACACCACAGGTGAGATTGATGCGGCACAGATTTAAATGCAATTAAAAAAATGTTGTAAATTCTGTAGTTCAAGACAGGTTAGCATATTTCTTTAACAGTTTCTTCTCTGACAGTTGAAACGAATGAGCTCCTAAAACCTGACTTTGTAGAATTAGTTTGTACATGTTTACAGCATTACCTTATAAAAGGATGTCAGTGAATAAAAAGTTTAGGGAGTGGCTGCAAAAAGGAGCAAAGCCTCCTAAACGAGTGTCTGATGAGCTTTCCAAACAAATATCCCAGTCCTGTATCACGTAAAGTAATACTCCTAATTGAAATCCATGGTGTTGAAAGGCATTATGACATTTAACATTTTCACATTCAGGAATTTTACATAATGACACCAAATAAGCCCTGATAACTGTACTTTTTTCCAACATGAATACCCATTGAGCTATTGACATTGCAATGTTATATTGATGACAACATCACAGAAATACATACAACAGGTTTTTTTAACAGAACATTTGGATTCAACCAGTCGGTTCGTGAAAGCAGCCGAGGCCATGCAGTCCTACAGCAGGGACCACGGCTGTCAGACATCTCCGTCTGGGTTTTGTGCGTTTCTCCAGTCTTTGTGTCTTTTTGCTCGGCCACCAAAAGACCAAATCCATCAAGCAGAATGTGGTTCTTTACAGTTCCTCCGCCTGAACAGTTCAGCGCTGTAACTTGTGAGCAAACTGAAGCATCTTGATCTTTCGGCGCAGCTCCTCAACATCCAAGATCATCGGCACTTTCTTGAGGAACTTAAATGTGACTCAAGTTTCTTTTCACAGTCCACAAACTGAGCGCAGATCAGTTCTAAAAGTCTGGCACGTGCAAAGGAAATGTGTCTCAGGCTGTGCTGGAGGTCCTCTACCTTCATCACCACTCTGACATCCATCGGCTCTTCTTCATCGACACCACTGCATGAATCACATGAAGCCCCCTGAGGTCTGTCTGGTCCTCAGCTTCCTGGCTGTTCACATTCTGGAGTTGAGAAACAAATGTTCTGTTATACCACAAAAACACGACTCAGACTAAGTGTAGAGTAAAATGTGAATACTGACCATGTACTTGAAGAAGTGTTGTCGTCTCAGACTTGAGGACAGTCCCTCCTCACTTAGGTGTCTTCACTCTACAAACAAGAGCATATGAAATCAGTGGCTGTTACTCAGGACTTTATTTCTCATCCAAATTCAGTGGTGACTCCTGACGGCATGCTGTTCTGCAGTGTATCATGCATTTGAACAGATGAGATTTCTAATGTACCAAACTCAACACAATTTGTCGGCTTGCAGGAAATCTCATGTAAGGGTTTTAATTAAATGCTGTAAATAACAAAAATCTGTTTCTTAGAATGAAAAATGTGTTTAAAATAGTGAGGTACAGCATCTTTCTTGGCCAAACTATGCAACAGTGAAATGGACTTGCCTTAGCTCTTGAAGCCATCAGAAATATAATCTTCCTTCCAGCAGATCCTCCTCTCACACAAAGGACCTTTAAGTTAGCTGGGTCTCCACCAAGCTGTCCCAGGAACATTGTTTTTTAAGTAGCAAAGTTGGTACATGTACAAATTCTACTTTCATCTACAAAAAAAAAAAAAAAAACAAGATACAGATGAGACTTCAATTATGAAAACATTCATGTTTTCAATGTAACTGTTCAAGTTCAGACTCAACAGCTGTGGCATCATAACAAGAGGCAACAGAAGCACCAAGTCGTGTGATTCATAACACAAATCTCCATTTTAACAGTTATCAAACATACAGTATGGAAATTAGATTCTGTTTTTATTAGTGTGAAATGTGGAGTAATCGTTGGTATCAAATGCACATTCTTTAAAATTTACAGTGTCATGTCACCGAATGCTCATTTACATTTGCATCGCTCAAGTTATTGCAATAATTCAAAAACTTGTTACATGTCCAAAAGTGGTATTAAAAGGAGATAACTCTCATCCCTTTAAACATATGTGAGTTTTGGGAATGCGACATGAAGGACTGAGAATATTCCTTCAGACATATGTGCACAGGCAATACAGGCATTCATGTCTGAAATTGTCTAAAATGTGTGAACCATGTTAGTTTTTGTAAAAATGCATGACTCTTACCTTCAACAGAACTGCAAGTCCATCTGCATGCTGAACCAAAAGAATAAGAAAACAGAGATGTAATTTCACATGTAACTGAAGACAGTTGATCAAGTCAAACTGTTAATGCATCACATGTACTTACCTGAACTTTAGCAGCAGCTCCAACAAAGTGAAAACTATTGTGTTGATTAAACATCATGTTGCTGCACCTGGAAAATGGAGGAGAAAAATGAAAGTAAGCCAGTGTGTCAAAAACAAGTTGATTCACATTTATGTGAATCAAGTCAGAAGTTGGTAGAAGACATTAAAAAACTAAAATGGTCATCTCTTTCTTAATGTTTCCCTGCACAATTCCAACAGTACAAATATACTAAGCAACCCACTGCCGGTATATAATTTTCTACTCTACATTGTTATTATACACACACACACACACACACAAAATATATATATATATATATATATATATATATATATATATATATATATATATATATATATATATATATATATATATACATATACATATGTATATGTATATGTATACATGGATGGCAGAGTCTATAAGAAAAGTTATTGAACTTTGCTTTGCATATCAGCAAACAAAGTTCAATAACTTTATCTTTGAGGGTTTATCCTTCACTGCTTCACTCTGCTTTTAAACAGAGAGGGAGGGCGTTGTTGTTATGACCGTTTATGGGGTAGCAGTACATATTTAGCAACTCTTTATATGGCGGAAGAAATGCTGCTAATTAAAACTGTTGCCAGAAAAGAGAAAAACAGCAAAGAAAGGAAAGAAATGCAGCAAAAGCTAGCTAGTAAGACAATTTTTTAAAGTTGTACTTCCATGGTGATTTCATTAATATTTCTGTGTTCTCCATTATTATTGAATGCATTCTGCATCGTTTCTGTTTAAAAAAACCTTCTGGTATCTTTGTATCCAGCTGTATTTGTATACTAGAAGAGAGGCTTGTGGTCCAACGGCAGCTTTTCCGGGTCCTTCTCATGAACTTCCGTCTGATTGGCTGCCTCCCATCAGTGTATGAAGGAAGCTCCGCCCTCCGCTCTTATTTTGTTACAGACAGGAAATAGAGCCGACAAACAAGTTTGTTCCGCCATGCTAACAAACAGTTAGCTAATTAGCTTCTCAACTCCGAAGCTACAGTCGTGCCGTCTTTACTTCTAGTGTGTAGTGGAGGGTTACCTGCCTTCCAATGGACAGATAGAAACCCCACGTGGGATACGCTATTTGCAATGTGACGTAGAAGTGCAAGGCTGTTCCCGATTCGCTCTTTTCTTCGTATTGTTTCTCTGATGAGGAAGCACAGCCGACTGGGGGGAACGCAACGCTAGCAAGTCAGCATGTGTAAGTAAACAAGGGGAAACCCTCCGTGTTTCAGGAAGGAAGGTTTTTAATAAGTTTTTCAAATCGTAAAACTTTGAAAAACTTTATAATGGTTTTATTTCACCATTGATGTTGGTGAAATAAAACATTTTTCTCTGAAAAACGACAGTTTGTGAAAAACAAAATAAGTCAGACTTTCCTTGAACGTTTTTAATTCCTCCCGTGCAGGCACCAAGCAGTCAGTTAGCTTTGCATCAGTCAGCACATGCGCAGTCTCTTCTTCTTGTTTTGAGATCAGGCAGCCTTGGTGTTGTACTTGCACATTACTGCCATCTCACGGATAATTTTATGTTTCAGAAAACTATAATCTAATTAAATAAAGTCTACTAAAGTAGTTCACATTTGCTATAAACTTAAAATGTTTACTTTATACTTACATAAAATAAGTAAGTAAACTTTACATTCTTGCATATTTCAGTTACTTTTAAATGAAAATAATGATTAATACTTAATACGAGCAAGAATCATTTCTGTGAGTGCAAAGTGGTTAGTTGGAGTGGCCGTGTTACCCGCCACTGCTGAAATTTACCCGCATTTGGCGGGTTGGCGGGTGTTAATGTCAAGCCCTGGTGGTATGTCCAGTTGTGGGATTATTGCTAAGGGTTCTGTAACAGAGGTATGGGATGGAGACATCTGACAGAGTTATGTGGATATGAATGGGTAAATTGGGGATTTCTGCTGGTGATGTGCACTGGTATGTGTTGCGTAAGAGAGGTGAGGATGTGTCTTGGCTGGACCATCAATCAGAGAAAACTTTCCAGGAGTGAAGGGTGAGTTCAGTGTTCATGGCAAGAAGATGAGAACCTGTAGGATTGGGGTGAAGGCCGTCTGGGTCAAAGAGGTGTGGTCTATTGTAAAAGGTGGTGAAGTTGTCAATGTGTGGAATTTTGAAAGAGTGACAGTAATGTTTTAACCAGATATGAAGTGATCGGATGAGGCTGAACATGAAGTCTCCGTAACGGGGGGAAGGTAGTGGTCCGGAAATGATGCACTGTGTGTTTGGCTGTTGGATGTTGTGGATTAGGTTGATAAAATCTGCCTTTAATGATTCTGACTGTTGGGATTTGATGTCATTTGTACCTGCATGTATAACCAGAGTGGAAGCTGAGGGATGATCCTGGAGAAGTTGGTGGGTGGAGTTGATGATGTCATTGAGTACTGCACCTGAGTGTGAAGATGTGTGGCACCTGTTGATGTGGACATGTCGAATAATGGAGTCACCGAGGATGAGCACACGAGGACCGGGTCCAGGCTGTGAGAAAGGCCGCCTTGAAGGACCCGCGTCGCTAGTGACCCGGACGGGGGAATCCGCGGCGGCGGGGGGAGCGACTACGGTCCCGCTTGCAGAAAGCGGCGGGGATGAAGTGGAGGCTCCTGCCCGAGCGGCGTGTTCCTGGTCTGGGTTGCGACGGCTCTCCCGGTGTCCTGCCCGTTTGTAGCTGGAAGTTATTTCTCAACACACACGTGCGCATCACAGGATGACAATCCTAGAATTGACCCAAATCATTTTTTCTGAAAAATTATTGATTTGGCCTTACAGGCATGATCATATTTCCAACAGGCAATTACATCATTTCCCCCTTTTATAGCTCCATTTACCATATATGGATAAAGTAGTGACATCTGATGGAAACAATAAAAACATTCATTCCAGTCCCTTACTACCAGGAATTCATGAAAACATTGATAACAATTTAAATTTATGCTGTAATAGTCGTTGATTAAAAAAATGTAATTTGTATGGGAGTCAATTACATAAAAAATGCCTTAGGACTATAAATGTAACAATTTGATTTACACAGTGCATTAAAGGGTTAAAACAAAGAACAATCCAAAGATTCTTAACTTCAGGCCAAAATACACTTCTCTGGCAATTTGTATGGCATTTGCATGAATACAACCAGTTATGCACTAAAAACACTCTTGAAACATGTAAAAATGTGCTAAGGCAGTAGGAGGGTTAAACTATAACATCCACAGTAGAGAAAACGACTATTCATTGAAATGTCATAAAAAACAGGCACATGTCAGCCACCCTGTGTACGGTACTGTGATCCTGCACTGATTTGGAGTCAGAGAGTCACATGCCTGAAGGCTGTTGAGCTAAAATTAAAATATATACATCAAAGAAAAGGTTTGGAGGTTTGGTGGCTTTCAGCTTGTTTTCTTTTTTCTGGTAAGTGTGAGGACATTTTATATTCTATCAGCATGAGGGAAGAAATCAATTTGAGGTGAAAAGAGCATTTTGTAAGAATAAAGTTTAAAAAAAGCAGCTAAATGTTAAACGCTGGACTGCAGCCGTGGTTTGATCCTATGACAGGATGAAGTCAGCGAATCCTTCAGAGAGGATTGATGAATGAAGTAACCACTGAGCTAAACCAGCGCAGCACCACCTGCAGCTGCTTTTGCATTTAACGTGTCAGCGCTGGATCAACTTCCTGTTTTCAAAATAAAAGCAAGCTTATCAGAGGCCGTTTCACCCTCCTACTACCCTAAGATTTATGTTCCACCTGTTATCCTAAGACATAAAAATGCAATGCCATAGAAATATTATATATTATTACTTTTTCATTTAATTTTTAAATATAAATCATCACTAGCTTCAGTGCTCAACAAACAACAAACATTTATGGTGTTTTTTAAATTTAACCCCCTAAATGCCAGTTTTTGTGAATGAAACTTGATTTTGAAAATAAACAAAAAACACAAAAAGTTAATAATATTCCATCCAGTAATTACAAAATGGGATTTTTTTTGATGGGTGGGATTATCACAGGCTTGGAGTGTCAAAAACTGGCATCAACACTGATATTGTTGCATTTATAATTTTTGTTATAGGTCAAAATATGTTATTTTTATCACACCTTTTATCTAAAATGCAGTAATAAACAATCCCATAGAAATGTCATATATAATTACTTTTTAAGTTTTTTTTTTATGGATATCACTGGCTTCAGTGGTCAACATACATAGCAAATATTCATGGTTTTTTTTTTCAATTTAACCCCTTAAATGCCAGTTTTTCTGAATAAAACTTGATTTCAAAAGGAGACAAAAAAAAAAAACCTAAGAAGTGAATAATTTTCCATCCCATAATTGCAAAATGTTTTTTTGGGAAGGACGATTGGAACTTGGGAGTGTCAAAAAAACTGACATGGAGTGCGTGGCTGGCCTTCACGACATGTGATTTCTGGCCTCACTCAGCATCTCCCAGCTCCTGCAGAAAAAGCCGCCACCGAAAGTTCTTACCCCGATTCCACTGGGGATTTACCTCCAGCCAGAGCACCAGAGCATTACAGGTGCTCAAATCCACAATATTCTGGAAGAGCACCATGGGCCAGAGGCGGGTCACACATTTCCACAAGCTGCAAAAGTTAAGAAGATCAAACAGCTTCATGGCTTCGGCCCAGTTGTAGCACCTTGCCTGTCTCATCTTGGAGTTTGGGGGTGAAATGAACCAGAGTGTAAGTGACTAAATAAGGTCTTTCTCAGCTCAGGCACCTGTGGAAACAAATCCAGACGAGCAGCCTTTAGTTTTTCAACAGCAATTTAGGTTAGTTTTGTAGTTTTTACAGAATATTTTATGTTTGTGTGCATGATAAGGTTTTTGGCTGATTTTGACGCTTTGAACTCCATGCACATCATTCCTTGGCATGTATAAGTTCATAGCAGGTTTGAACCCCCCCTTTACCACCACCACCACCTAAAAACACACAATTATCTTCCATGTGAAGATTTATAAAGGAATTTTAGCTTTTGCACGCACGTGCACACTACCTAAAGTTAGACATCTGCATACTTTTGGCATCATTACTGAGCTGCACTGAATGCGTTTCTTGGCAAGGGGTGCATTTTGGATGGGCGTGCACACACACACGCAAAACAGATTTCTCAACACACGTGCACATCACAGGGTGACAATCCAAGTGTCACGGGTGTGTGTGCTCACTAACCCTCCCTCCTGTGTTGCAATCAGGTGATTGCAACCACCTGTGGACAACTGGTAGCTGGGGTGGCTGGCCTTGGGAATTCTCCCTTTCAGCTGTAAGAGTGGAGCAGTGCAGCAAGAGGAGGGAAGGATTGGAGACAGTGGTGTGGCAGGAGAGACCCAGGAAGAACTGGTTGGAGCTTAGCTGTGAGAGAAGGCCTGGCACAGCGAGGACAGGCTGCAGGACGGGCTAAGCAGTGGACGACGACCCAGCCAAAGGACGGCAAGGGGAAAGAGAGGGACGCCTTGTACAACGTGTGGAGGGGTGAAGTAAGCTTCACCTCTCCTCTCAGCTAAGTACCCCTCTCATTATACCTACCTGTTACTACAGCTGATTTGAGGCCCAGTTTTCAGTTGCCTTGGTGGACTTTGTTTGTAGTGTCCTTTTTAGCTTGTTTTATGGACTTTGGGTTTTACTGTTTGCAGTGGTTTCACACCGGGCACTGGACACGTTGGGTCCTCCATCTCTAAGGAAAGAGACCTTGGATAATTGGAAGAAGCTGCTGCCCACATGGACTCCTCCGGAAGGGATTTTACTCCGGCGCCCTGTCTTACAGCATAGAGACGCTGGCAGCTTGGACTCTATACCTTTTTATCAAAATAAACTGTTAATCTTTACCTGGACTAAACTGTATCTTTGACAGCTACTCCTCGGCAAACCACAAACCAGGTCCTTATGTAGGCCTGCTGGTTACACAAGAATTGACCCAAATCATTTTTTTTCTGAAAAATTATTGATTTGGCCTTACAGGCATGATCATATTTCCAACATCATTTCACCCTTTTATAGCTCCATTTACCATATATGGATAAAGTAGTGACATCTGATGGAAAACAATAAAAACATTCATTCCAGTCCCTTACTACCAGGAATTCATGAAAACATTGATAACAATTTAAATTTATGCTGTAATAGTCGTTGATTAAAAAATGTAATTTGTATGTGAGTCAATTACATAAAAAAATGCCTTAGGACTATAGATGTAACTATTTGATTTACACAGTGCATTAAAGGGTTAAAACAAAGAACAATCCAAAGATTCTTCACTTCAGGCCAAAATACACTTCTCTGGCAATTTGTGTGGCATTTGCATGAATACAACCAGTTATGCACAAAAAACACTCTTGAAACATGTAAAAATGTGCTAAGGCAGTAGGAGGGTTAGCAGTGAGAATATAGAAATGAAAGAGAAATAAATGAAAAACTTTGAGCTTACTCTAATGCTGGCTGTCAGTTTGATGGTTTTAGAAGTTTTAAAACCACTCAGACAAGAAAATAAAATTTCTTTTCTTCCGTCCAGCTCTTTTTCCTGCAATTAACCATCAGAGTTGAATGTTTTACATTAAACTAAACCAAATCCTAATTCTGATTCTGCTCTTTAAGCCACTCATCAATCCTCAGAGATTATTTGAACCCACTGGAACAATTTAAATGATTTTTCTTTAAATGCTGCAAATATGAAAAACATCCAAAACTAAAAACTATGACATCAGACAGTTACAACCATTTCTATAAATATCTTTTAAGTTTCCGGGTCATGTGTCCTTCTGACCTCTCATCAGTCCAGGTTTACAGTACTACACAAGTTCATCAACATACACCATATTAAAGTTCAGTGTATTCAGGTATTTGTATTGATGAGGTGATTACGTGACAGTGACACAGTTTGAACTGGAAGAAAAAACCACACAACAAAACCGTTGCGAACATCATGAGTTAGTGCTGCCAAACGTAAGGCAGCAGACTTTTGAATAAATGTCTTGTTTATGGATGTATTTATATGTCATCCTGTTGTCTGTTTTGTACATGAATAACTTTATGCTTGTTGACCGATTATCTTCTCATGATGTCACCACAGGGCTCCCCCCCCCCCCTCTCTCTCTCTCTCGCTGGCTCTCCTTTCCTCACTCCATGTAGTTACCCTTCAATGGAGGGGGGGGTTGAATTAGGACTTCAGGTTTTATTTTAAAAGGCTTAAACAGAGTGACGTGTTGAGAATCACTCTGCAGCTGTATCAACACACTCTCCCGGTTTTACACCGGGTCCGTGAGCGCAGCGCAACGGCTTTGCGACCTGCATGGCGCAAGCTTTTACACCGTTCACTGTGCACCCGCGAGCGCACCAGCTGTTGTTAGATCCATGACATCACAGAATCACGGGAGGACTGCAAGATCGGCCGTGATTCTCATCCAGATGGTCCATTTTGTCCACGTTTGTGCATCATGAACTTCCTGAAACCTCGTAGTTATTTCACTGAAACCTCGTAGACACGGAGATGACGTCATGTTCAGGAAGTTCAGCAGTTTAAAAGCTGCTTAGTGGTTTTTGTTTAGGAAGTTACCGGATGTTTTACACTGAATCTGTGTCTGACTTCCTGTCTGGTTTGATATGAACCACTGAAACTGACGTGGTGTCGGTGCGTGGAGCGTCAAAAACAGAGCTGGCGCGTATCTTTAGCGCAGCCGGAGCGACAAAAGACTGCTCAGGCGCCGCAGCGTGCTCGATATCTTTCAAACCATTAACTACAAGGGCGCAATCCAGTGCGCATGGCACGCCACTGCGCTGCGCTCATGGACCAGGTGTAAAGCCGGGACCATACAAAAAAAAAGCACAAATCACTCCCACACAATGATGAGAGCGGATAGGACTTACACCACGTTTTTACTCGCTAAACACGCATCATTTCACACAGCACAAACATGCTTCTACATAAACACATTTAGCAAGTTTAGTAAAATAAATAAACATTTGTTAGTCACCTCTTTACACGTGGTGTCGGCGCAGGAACAAAAAATCGCGTCACATATCACAACCTCTTTTTCTAGTTTCTGATTAAAATGCAAGTAAAAAAACCATCAGGCATCACTTCAGAGAGAAATAAAAGCCAGAGCTAAAAACACCGTTTATTTATAGATTTTCATGACAGGGAAAGTCCTGGTGTGGGTCACACAGGTCCCTGATCCGATCAAAGAGGTCCCGGAGCGGGTCACACAGGTCCCTGATCCGATCAAAGAGGTCCCGGAGCGGGTCACATAGGTCCCTGATCCGATCAAAGAGGTCCCGGAGCGGGTCACATAGGTCCCTTATCCGATCAAAGAGGTCCTGGAGCGGGTCACATAGGTCCCTGATCCGATCAAAGAGGTCCCGGAGCGGGTCACATAGGTCACAGATCTGATCAAAGAGGTCCCGGAGCGGGTCACATAGGTCCCGGATCCGATCAAAGAGGTCCCGGAGCGGGTCACACAGGTCCCTGATCCGATCAAAGAGGTCCCGGAGCGGGTCACATAGGTCCCTGATCCGATCAAAGAGGTCCCGGAGCGGGTCACACAGGTCCCTGATCCGATCAAAGAGGTCCCGGAGCGGGTCACACAGGTCCCTGATCCGATCAAAGAGGTCCCGGAGCGGGTCACATAGGTCCCTGATCCAATCAAAGAGGTCCCGGAGCGGGTCACACAGGTCCCTGATCCGATCAAAGAGGTCCCAGAGCGGGTCACACAGGTCCCTGATCCGATCAAAGAGGTCCCGGAGCGGGTCACATAGGTCCCGGATCCAATCAAAGAGGTCCCAGAGCGGGTCACATAGGTCCCTGATCCAATCAAAGAGGTCCCGGAGCGGGTCACATAGGTCCCTGATCCAATCAAAGAGGTCCCGGAGCGGGTCACATAGGTCCCGGATCCAATCAAAGAGGTCCCGGAGCGGGTCACATAGGTCCCTGATCCAATCAAAGAGGTCCCAGAGCGGGTCACATAGGTTCCGGATCCAATCAAAGAGGTCCCGGAGCGGGTCACATAGGTCCCTGATCCAATCAAAGAGGTCCCGGAGCGGGTCACATAGGTCCCTGATCCAATCAAAGAGGTCCCGGAGCGGGTCACATAGGTTCCGGATCCAATCAAAGAGGTCCCGGAGCGGGTCACATAGGTCACAGATCTGATCAAAGAGGTCCCACAGCGGGTCACATAGGTCCCGGATCCGATCAAAGAGGTCCCGGAGCGGGTCACACAGGTCCCTGATCCAATCAAAGAGGTCCCGGAGCGGGTCACATAGGTCCCTGATCCAATCAAAGAGGTCCCGGAGCGGGTCACATAGGTCCCTGATCCAATCAAAGAGGTCCCGGAGCGGGTCACATAGGTTCCGGATCCAATCAAAGAGGTCCCGGAGCGGGTCACATAGGTCACAGATCTGATCAAAGAGGTCCCACAGCGGGTCACATAGGTCCCGGATCCAATCAAAGAGGTCCCGGAGCGGGTCACATAGGTCCCTGATCCAATCAAAGAGGTCCCAGAGCGGGTCACATAGGTTCCGGATCCAATCAAAGAGGTCCCGGAGCGGGTCACATAGGTTCCGGATCCAATCAAAGAGGTCCCGGAGCGGGTCACATACGTTCCGGATCCCATCAAAGAGGTCCCTGAGTGGGTCACACAGGTTCTGGATCCCATCAAAGAGGTCCCGGAGCGGGTCGCATAGGTCCCGGAGCGGGTCACATAGGTCCCGGATCTCATCAAAGAGGTCCCGGAGCGGGTCACATAGGTTCCGGATCCCATCAAAGAGGTCTCAGAGCGGGTCACATAGGTCCCTGATCCGATCAAAGAGGTCCCGGAGCGGGTCACATAGGTCACAGATCTGATCAAAGAGGTCCCGGAGCGGGTCACATAGGTCCCGGATCCGATCAAAGAGGTCCCGGAGCGGGTCACACAGGTCCCTGATCCGATCAAAGAGGTCCCGGAGCGGGTCACACAGGTCCCTGATCCGATCAAAGAGGTCCCGGAGCGGGTCACATAGGTCCCTGATCCAATCAAAGAGGTCCCGGAGCGGGTCACACAGGTCCCTGATCCGATCAAAGAGGTCCCAGAGCGGGTCACACAGGTCCCTGATCCGATCAAAGAGGTCCCGGAGCGGGTCACATAGGTCCCGGATCCAATCAAAGAGGTCCCAGAGCGGGTCACATAGGTCCCTGATCCAATCAAAGAGGTCCCCGGAGCGGGTCACATAGGTCCCTGATCCAATCAAAGAGGTCCCGGAGCGGGTCACATAGGTCCCGGATCCAATCAAAGAGGTCCCGGAGCGGGTCACATAGGTCCCTGATCCAATCAAAGAGGTCCCAGAGCGGGTCACATAGGTTCCGGATCCAATCAAAGAGGTCCCGGAGCGGGTCACATAGGTCCCTGATCCAATCAAAGAGGTCCCGGAGCGGGTCACATAGGTCCCTGATCCAATCAAAGAGGTCCCGGAGCGGGTCACATAGGTTCCGGATCCAATCAAAGAGGTCCCGGAGCGGGTCACATAGGTCACAGATCTGATCAAAGAGGTCCCACAGCGGGTCACATAGGTCCCGGATCCGATCAAAGAGGTCCCGGAGCGGGTCACACAGGTCCCTGATCCAATCAAAGAGGTCCCGGAGCGGGTCACATAGGTCCCTGATCCAATCAAAGAGGTCCCGGAGCGGGTCACATAGGTTCCGGATCCAATCAAAGAGGTCCCGGAGCGGGTCACATAGGTCACAGATCTGATCAAAGAGGTCCCACAGCGGGTCACATAGGTCCCGGATCCAATCAAAGAGGTCCCGGAGCGGGTCACATAGGTCCCTGATCCAATCAAAGAGGTCCCAGAGCGGGTCACATAGGTTCCGGATCCAATCAAAGAGGTCCCGGAGCGGGTCACATAGGTTCCGGATCCAATCAAAGAGGTCCCGGAGCGGGTCACATACGTTCCGGATCCCATCAAAGAGGTCCCTGAGTGGGTCACACAGGTTCTGGATCCCATCAAAGAGGTCCTGGAGCGGGTCACATAGGTCCCGGAGCGGGTCACATAGGTCCCGGATCTCATCAAAGAGGTCCCGGAGCGGGTCACATAGGTTCCGGATCCCATCAAAGAGGTCTCAGAGCGGGTCACATAGGTCCCTGAGTGGGTCACATAGGTTCGGGATCCCATCAAAGAGGTCCTGGAGCGGGTCACATAAGTCCCGGAGCGGGTCACACAGGTCCCGGATCCCATCAAAGAGGTCCTGGAGCGGGTCACATAGGTCCCGGAGCGGGTCACATAGGTCCCGGATCTCATCAAAGAGGTCCCGGAGCGGGTCACATAGGTTCCGGATCCCATCAAAGAGGTCTCAGAGCGGGTCACATAGGTCCCTGAGTGGGTCACATAGGTTCGGGATCCCATCAAAGAGGTCCTGGAGCGGGTCACATAGGTCCCGGAGCGGGTCACACAGGTCCCGGATCTCATCAAAGAGGTCCCGGAGCGGGTCACATAGGTTCCGGATCCCATCAAAGAGGTCTCAGAGCGGGTCACATAGGTCCCTGAGTGGGTCACATAGGTTCGGGATCCCATCAAAGAGGTCCTGGAGCGGGTCACATAAGTCCCGGAGCGGGTCACATAGGTCCCGGATCCCATCAAAGAGAATCGAGAAACTGAAGTCAGCTTTCCAAAGATGATAAACCACAGTTAACTTATGTTTAAACGGGGGGGGGGGGGGGGGGGGGGGGGGCAATCACTTTTTTACACAGGACCATGGAGGTTTGGATTTTTCCCCTCACTAATAAAAATATTAATTTAAAAACTGCATTTTGTGTTTGCTTGTGTTATCTTTGTCTCACATTTAAATTTGTTTGATGATCTGAAACATTTAAGTGACAAACATGCTAAAAACAGTTGGAAATCAGGAAGGAGGCAAACACTTTTTCACACAGATGTATCTCTGTCAGTATTTCCCAATATCACATTTTAATGCCAGTATCGGCCGGTAGTATTGGACATCCCTAGAAATAATGAATCAAAAATTCATGACATTGATTTTGAATTGTGGCTTAACAGAAATGTGAAAAACAAACAAAAAATAAAACAAGTAAACAAGCATGATGAGGCTTTGAAGCTCAATTTTTGTTGAGCAACACTTTGAGACAACCAATGTTTTTTTTTGTTGGGTTTTTTTTTTTTTTTTTTTTTTAGTATTTTTTAAAAACCAATTTCAAAGTCTGTCTCTGCAGATTCTCACCCTCCCAAACCTGCTGGAGATTTAACTTGTTTGGAAGTTGTTGTTTTTATTTGTTGTTGTTTGTTTTAGCTGTTTATAAAGTTTTCCTCGTGAAAGGAGGATTGATCTGAGATCCACTCCCTCGCACAAAGCAGCCAGGTGGGCTGGCGGGTCTGCCGCGCCCCCCTGTGGTGGCTGTGGTGAACTGCAGGAGAGCCTACTTTCATTTTCCGTATCAGTGAAGTGAAACTAAAGAGAAGTTCTGGATTACTAAACACTAATAACCTCTCATGGACACCACGGAGGGCACGCGCACCTGTGGACAGTGGTAAGTTTCCGAGGAGGACACACCGAAGTGTGTTTAAAGTTGAAGTGAAGATGAAGGTGGGACAGGAACAGGTGTGTGTGTTTGTCACGCTTCGATAAAGAATCAGGAACATCTGATCGGTTTGATCGATAGAGGTAAAGAAGAATCTGAATCGGGTTATTACCGTCACAAAGTGGCCTGTGCTGTAAATGAAACGTGTTTATTTGTGAACTCTTCAAAAACTTTGATGATTCAGTTCATGAAAACAAACAGTTCACTTTCAGTTTTAATCCGTCTTCATCTGGCCGGTGAGGAAGAGGATGGTGCTCTGTCTGAAAAGGGTCGAATATGGTCACTGAGACCAGGATGGTAAATTAAAACAACTGCGAGTCAGAAAACCGAACTTATTGTTTCCACGGTGAGTTTAGGAGGAAAAAACTTTTTCATTTTATTTCTGAATTTGTTTTTGTTTCTAATTTTTCTCCATTCACGATATGAATAATAACTTTTACTCCTTGTTTCCCCATCAGGTATTTATTTAAAGGTACAGCGGGGTAATGTGATACAGTTTTTACATTTGCCCCCCGCTTGCCAAGATAAAATGATATATCAGTAAAATTTTCCCATTAATTCAGGATGTTTCCCAGTTATGGAAATGATCAGAATGTTTTTAGGACAAAGGGAAATGAAAATATGATTGTTTTTTAAAAAAGTGGTCTCGTGACAAATATGAGAAATCAGTGGGGTAAAGTGAACCAGTCAGTGGGTAAGCTGGTCCTCTTTCCACTCTAAAACTACCAGAACAACCATTTTAAACAATTACAGCTGGACTGACGAGCGTAGTTCCAGAACTAAAGTCAGACAGTACCAGAATCATGGGGATTGGTCAAATAAGCACATTATTCAAACACTTGAATTTTATCCAAAGTAGGGCTGCCATGATAAGTCCACTAATCGACTAATCATTGACTATCAAAATAGTCAGCGACTAATTTTATGATGGACTGATCGTTTATTGTTTATAAGCTTTGTTTTTCCTCTCAAAATTGTCGCTGTACTTTCTGCTGCCTCGTTTTTCGGTCTGCTCAGCTCCTAGAATTGTATATTCACATAAATAAACACCACCAGTCACAAGTTTGGACACAGTTTTTCCATGAGATTTAATGAGAGAGTTTCCAAACTTTTGACAGGTTCTATAAATATGCTACAATTTTCGTACCATCCGATTAGTCAACGAATCGCCAAAATAAATAGGTGGCTATGTGATTATCAAAATATTCGTTTGTGGCAGCCCAAATCCAAAGTACTTTAAAAGTAAAACAAATGCCACATAATAGAATTCAAAATGTTTTAGTGAACATTCACAGTTTTAATTCAGGACACGGACGATCAGAACCAGCTAATACGCAGCCTCGGGTCAGAACACGGACCATCAGAACCTGTTAGAAGAGCCTGGACTCTGGGCTTTGTATGATGTAAACAATAAAACATATGTGATGTAATATTACACTAAAACATGTTTAAGACCAAACTAAACTTGTGCGTCGTGCTTTAAGACAGTCTCACTTTACCCCACAGCATTTGTCTCATACTACCCCAAAGCATTTGTCTCACACTACCCCACAGCATGTCTCACACTACCCCACAGCATGTCTCACACTACCCCACAGCATTTGTCTCATACTACCCCAAAGCATTTGTCTCACACTACCCCACAGCATGTCTCACACTACCCCACAGCATGTCTCACACTACCCCACAGCATTTGTCTCACACTACCCCACAGCATGTCTCACACTACCCCACAGCATTAGTCTCACTTTACCCCACAGCATGTGTCTCATACTACCCCACAGCATTTGTCTCACACTACCCCACAGCATGTGTCTCACACTACCCCACAGCATGTGTCTCACACTACCCCACAGCATTTGTCTCACACTACCCCACAGCATGTGTCTCAAACTACCCCACAGCATTTCTCTCACTTTACCCCACAGCATGTGTCTCCCACTACCCCACAGCATTTGTCTCACACTACCCCACAGCATGTCTCACACTACCCCACAGCATTTGTCTCACACTACCCCACAGCATTTGTCTCACACTACCCCACAGCATGTGTCTCACTTTACCCCACAGCATGTCTCACACTACCCCACAGCATTTGTCTCACACTACCCCACAGCATTTGTCTCACACTACCCCACAGCATGTGTCTCACTTTACCCCACAGCATGTCTCACACTACCCCACAGCATTTGTCTCACACTACCCCACAGCATTTGTCTCACTTTACCCCACAGCATGTGTCTCCCACTACCCCACAGCATTTGTCTCACTTTACCCCACAGCATGTGTCTCACACTACCCCACAGCATGTGTCTCACACTACCCCACAGCATTTGTCTCACACTACCCCACAGCATGTGTCTCAAACTACCCCACAGCATTTCTCTCACTTTACCCCACAGCATGTGTCTCCCACTACCCCACAGCATTTGTCTCACACTACCCCACAGCATTTGTCTCACACTACCCCACAGCATGTGTCTCACTTTACCCCACAGCATGTCTCACACTACCCCACAGCATTTGTCTCACACTACCCCACAGCATTTGTCTCACACTACCCCACAGCATTTGTCTCACACTACCCCACAGCATGTGTCTCACTTTACCCCACAGCATGTCTCACACTACCCCACAGCATTTGTCTCACACTACCCCACAGCATTTGTCTCACACTACCCCACAGCATTTGTCTCACTTTACCCCACAGCATGTGTCTCCCACTACCCCACAGCATTTGTCTCACTTTACCCCACAGCATGTGTCTCACACTACCCCACAGCCACTTTTTTTTTTTTTTTTTTTTTAGAAAAAACAACGTTCCTGGCAGTTGGGGCGAATCTTGAACCAGAATCGAGCTCATGGTTTTACATGTCAGATGTTCATCCACATGTCTGATAGAAGCTTTTCTACCTGAATCAGTTTGCTTTGACACAGCAGCTGATAAAGTTCACGGCCAGAAAATTTACTTTTACATTCAAAAAACATACTGAACACAGCACCAGCACAGCTTCTTCTTTCTGGTGGGGGTAATGGGAGGGGCTTGAAAACATACTGGTCACCTGACCACAAATGTGTTGACAGGGGGTGTCTCCCATGACCCCGCTCCCCCCATGTAAAAAATCAAAGGTCAAAGGCAGAAACATGTGATATAATCCAAAACTGTTTCTATTGATGTTCGATGGAATAACTGTGTTTATTTTCTTAGAATGAGTCGTTTATATTGCTGGGGGGTCCACGCACATGGAGGCTGCCATATTAATTCCACCATTTTTACTACGGTGTCCCTTAATGGACAAAACAATGCAGGTCCTTGCAGTTCTGTTAGTCCGCTCTGTACGAGCTGGTTTAACTGGAAACAGATCAGTAACATGACTGGTTTCACTGGGAACAGGTCAGTAACATGACTGGTTTCACTGGGAACAGGTCAGTAACATGACTGGTTTCACTGGGAACGGGTCAGGAACATGACTGGTTTCACTGGGAACAGATCAGTAACATGACTGGTTTCACTGGGAACGGGTCAGTAACATGACTGGTTTCACTGGGAACAGATCAGTAACATGACTGGTTTCACTGGGAACAGGTCAGTAACATGACTGGTTTAACTGGGAACGGGTCAGTAACATGACTGGTTTCACTGGGAACGGGTCAGTAACATGACTGGTTTCACTGGGAACGGGTCAGGAACATGACTGGTTTCACTGGGAACAGATCAGTAACATGACTGGTTTCACTGGGAACAGGTCAGTAACATGACTGGTTTCACTGGGAACAGGTTAGTAACATGACTGGTTTCACTGGGAACAGGTCAGTAACATGACTGGTTTCACTGGGAACGGGTCAGGAACATAACTGGTTTCACTGGGAACAGATCAGTAACATGACTGGTTTCACTGGGAACAGGTCAGTAACATGACTGGTTTCACTGGGAACGGGTCAGGAACATAACTGGTTTCACTGGGAACAGATCAGTAACATGACTGGTTTCACTGGGAACAGGTCAGTAACATGACTGGTTTCACTGGGAACGGGTCAGTAACATGACTGGTTTCACTGGGAACGGGTCAGTAACATGACTGGTTTCACTGGGAACGGGTCAGTAACATGACTGGTTTCACTGGGAACGGGTCAGGAACATGACTGGTTTCACTGGGAACAGATCAGTAACATGACTGGTTTCACTGGGAACAGGTCAGTAACATGACTGGTTTCACTGGGAACAGGTTAGTAACATGACTGGTTTCACTGGGAACAGGTCAGTAACATGACTGGTTTCACTGGGAACGGGTCAGGAACATAACTGGTTTCACTGGGAACAGATCAGTAACATGACTGGTTTCACTGGGAACAGGTCAGTAACATGACTGGTTTCACTGGGAACGGGTCAGGAACATAACTGGTTTCACTGGGAACAGATCAGTAACATGACTCAGGAACAGGTCAGTAACATGACTGGTTTCACTGGGAACAGGTCAGTAACATGACTGGTTTCACTGGGAACAGGTTAGTAACATGACTGGTTTCACTGGGAACGGGTCAGGAACATGACTGGTTTCACTGGGAACAGATCAGTAACATGACTGGTTTCACTGGGAACGGGTCAGTAACATGACTGGTTTCACTGGGAACAGATCAGTAACATGACTGGTTTCACTGGGAACAGGTCAGTAACATGACTGGTTTCACTGGGAACAGATCAGTAACATGAGTGGTTTAACTGGGAATGGGTCAGGAACATGACTGGTTTCACTGGGAACAGGTCAGTAACATGACTGGTTTCACTGGGAACAGATCAGTAACATGACTGGTTTAACTGGGAACAGGTCAGTGATATGACTGGTTTCACTGGGAACAGGTCAGTGATATGACTGGTTTCACTGGGAACAGGTCAGTTACATGACTGGTTTCACTGGGAACAGGTCAGTAGCATGACTGGTTTCACTGGGAACAGATCAGTAACATGACTGGGTATAAAAGGAGCATTTCAGAGAAGAACGATGGACAGAGATTCTCCAATCTGAGACAATCTGGCTAAAAGTTCATTTAGCAGACACTTTCTTCCAAAGCGACTCACATATGAGAGAACAAGTCAGGTCCAGTTGGACACAGGTGCTGCCATGCGGTGCTACAGGATTTTTGTGTGTTTTTTTTCCCTTCCTACCCTGCAATAGTTCCCTTATTCAACAAAACTAGGTCTCAGATTCACCATCATAACATTATGTTGGCATGTGCTTTCTCATGCAGAAAGCTGGACATACCTGCAGACGTTGAACCAAATGCAGAAATGCTCTGTAAAGAGTTGAGTTTTAGTTTGTTCTTAAAAGTAGGTGTGGAGTCGGACTCTGTGGATGGGACAGTCTGGAAGGTCGTTCCACCATTGGGGAAATGCTGATTTCACGCATGAAAGAGTGAAGGGTGGCAGGAGCCGTTCGGGTTGTTTGGTTAACCAGAAGCAGAGCTTTGAACTGATGCAGGGAGATAAGCAGCAGAGGAACACGAACTCTCTGGACAACGGTCATTAAAAAAAGACGCAATTCTCTACCAGGAACCACTGATGGATCAGGAAGGATCCAGAAATCTCTGTGAACACAGTTCACCCTGAAATCCACAGATACAGGTTAAAGAAGCCGCATGAGACCAGGATCCAGAACCACCACCATCCCTCTGGACCGCATACAGGATCCAGAACCACCACCATCCGTCTGGACCACATACAGGATCCAGAACCACCACCATCCGTCTGGACCACATACAGGATCCAGAACCACCACCATCCCTCTGGACCACATACAGGATCCAGTACCACCACCATCCGTCTGGACCACATACAGGATCCAGAACCACCACCATCCGTCTGTACCACATACAGGATCCAGAACCACCACCATCCGTCTGGACCACATACAGGATCCAGAACCACCACCGTCCATCTCCTCTGGACCACATACAGGATCCAAAACCACCACCATCCATCTGGACCACATACAGGATCTAGAACCACCACCATCCGTCTGCTCTGGACCACATACAGGATCCAGAACCACCACCATCCATCTGGACCACATGCAGGTTTCAGAACCACCACCGTCCATCTGGACCACTTACAGGATCCAGAACCACCACCATCCATCTGTACCACATACAGGATCCAGAACCACCACCATCCATCTGGACCACATACAGGATCTAGAACCACCACCGTACGTCTGGACCACTTACAGGATCCAGAACCACCACCATCCATCTGGACCACATACAGGATCCAGAACCACCACCGTCCGTCTTCTCTGGACCACATACAGGATCCAGAACCACCACCATCCATCTGTACCACATACAGGATCCAGAACCACCACCATCCATCTGGACCACATACAGGATCTAGAACCACCACCGTACGTCTGGACCACATACAGGATCCAGAACCACCACCATCCATCTGGACCACATGCAGGTTTCAGAACCACCACCATTCGTCTGGACCACATACAGGATCCAGAACCACCACCGTCCGTTTGGACCACATACAGGATCCAGAACCACCACCGTCCATCTCCTCTGGACCACATACAGGATCCAGAACCACCACCATCCATCTGGACCACATGCAGGTTTCAGAACCACCACCATTCGTCTGGACCACATACAGGATCCAGAACCACCACCGTCCGTTTGGACCACATACAGGATCCAGAACCACCACCGTCCATCTCCTCTGGACCACATACAGGATCCAGAACCACCACCATCCATCTGGACCACATACAGGTTTCAGAACCACCACCATCCGTCTGGACCACATACAGGATCCAGAACCACCACCATCCCTCTGGACCACATACAGGATCCAGAACCACCACCATCCATCTCCTCTGGACCACATACAGGATCCAGAACCACCACCATCCGTCTGGACCACATACAGGATCCAGAACCACCACCATCCGTCTGGACCACATACAGGATCCAGAACCACCACCATCCGTCTGGACCACATACAGGATCCAGAACCACCACCATCCATCTGGACCACATACAGGATCCAGAACCACCACCACCCGTCTCCTCTGGACCACATACAGGATCCAGAACCACCACCATCCGTCTGGACCACATACAGGATCCAGAACCACCACCATCCGTCTGGACCACATACAGGATCCAGAACCACCACCATCCGTCTGGACCACATACAGGATCCAGAACCACCACCATCCATCTGGACCACATGCAGGTTTCAGAACCACCACCATCCGTCTGGACCACATACAGGATCCAGAACCACCACCATCCGTCTGGACCACATACAGGATCCAGAACCACCACCATCCATCTGGACCACATACAGGATCCAGAACCACCATCATCCGTCTGGACCACAGCTCTTCTAAAACGCCCTGAGGCAACGTGGAAACTGTTCTGAGGTCAGACGATGAAGGTGTGAGGATGTTGGTGGCTGGAGGATGAGTCCTGCAGACTAAAGGGGGTCAGAGCCTCCAGCTGTTATCAGCGTACAGATGAAAAGCTGCATCTTCCCATTTCCATTTCCAGGAAAGCCACATTTGTATGTTGTGAAGGTTGCGTGACTGCAGCCCGTGTGCTGAAAGCGCCGTTGTGTGTCTCTGTCTTGAAGCCACAGGGAGGTTGCAGAAGCCAACTTCGCTCTGCACGAGTCCCACTGCAGCCGGTTCCTGTGTTTGTGTCCCGACTGCGATGAAGCCGTTCCCAGAGACCAGCTGAGCCAACACAGAGAGGAGCAGCACACCCAGGTGCACACACACACACACACACATTTCCACCACAACAGGATGTTTCGCTTATTATGCTGCCGATGCTGTAAAGCATACGGCAGAATATTGCTATTCGTCTGTGTTTCTGTCACTTTTTTTGACACCCTACTAGGGCTGGAAGATATTTCAGTATCAATATATATTGATCGATAGAGGTTTTTCAATAGAAAAAAAAGAGGGTCGATAAAGGTTCGATATAGAAACACAGTTTTCTGCTGTAGCCTATCAGGTAGCATGATACTACAGTCACTCCTTCCTCCAAACCAATCACAAACAGACCAGGCAAAGGCTGAACTGGAATTCTGTGTTAGTGTGATCTTTATTACTAGGGCTGGGAAAAACATCAATACACTGAAATATCGCAATATTTTTATATGCAGATTTCATATTGATATTTAAAAACGTGATATTGATCACGTTTGACCAATGAAATATTGCAAGATTTCATCGTTCTCTTACAAAATCTCGCGATATTTCACAAAAACACGCAAAATTATTTTTTTTAGATGTAAAACAAATGTCCATAACTCCTACAGCTTTCATCATAAAGACATAAATTTTACACCAAAACATAGGAAATCTTCTCAGCTTCATTCGGGACATCGTTAAAAAACTGCTCAGATGGACCGTTTTCGAGTTGCGCTGCTCCAAAGTCGACCTACGCCTCCTACTGACTTCCATTATAACTGATCAACAGTGGCCATCTGTCTTTCCAGTGTTTTAAACTTGCCACTGTTTGAATTCTTTTTTACAGTAGGATAAAATAAAATACATCTCTGCGTTCCTACCCCCCCCCTGTCAACACAGGTGCTCCATCTCTCTCAGGTGTGGGCTGTAGCTGCATTGGCAGCATTCAAAATTTCTTCAGAAATGTTCTAGTTAGATGATGATGATGTCACAACGTCGTGTGTTCAAAGGTTGCGTGCTCCAAGTGCAGCAGGAAGATGGAGCGATGTCGACTCCTGGATCATGAGGTGAGTCTGGTTCAGCTGAGCGTGAGCTGCAGCTCTGCAGGAGACCTCTCTAACTGTACCTGCTACTTCACCCGGCAGTCTGACGAGTGTGTGGAGCGTCTGCAGAGCTGCCACTTCTGCCAGCTGGAGGTGGCGTGGAAGCACCTGGAGGAGCACGGCTCGGTCTGCGGGAGTCGCACTGAGCTCTGCGGGGACTGCCGCAGCTACGTCAGGCTGAGGGACCGGCCGGAGCACGTCCTGGCCTGCCCGGGCCCCGACCGGGACCCCGGCCCTGCTCAGGCTGCGGGGGCAGGTATGACAACGGCAGAAACCTCACCGACATATTTCCCCTGACGTTTAACTCTTGCTGTGCTTCTGTCGGCAGCAAAAGTAACCGCGATGTGCGGAAGATGTTCGGGGTCATTTCCAGCTGAGGATCTGGATAAACACGAGGTATTCTTTCTGTTAACGTTGGATTTTATCATATATGATATATATATATACATTTTAGTGGCAAACACACAAAGTTTCCACTTTTTAATTAAAAACAGGCCGCTGTCCTTCACTTTGAGTTGTTGTTTTATAACTCAGTAAATACAGAATATCAGAAATGTTTTGATGTTCTTTATGTTCAGGTAGAAAACAGATGTAGTAGGAACAATAATAATAATAATGATAATAACATTTTACTCAGAAAATATATTTCTAGTAGAGATATTGACATGAAATTTTCACCAGATGTTGGCAACAACCCAAGTAATGCACACATACAGAGAAATGCTAACATTTATCTCCATAAATGAAGTTATGTGTAATATAGTGAAATGACACAGGGAATAAGTATTAAATACTTACTGACATTTATTTACTACTACGTGTAAAAACCTTTGTTGGTGGTTCCAGCAACGTTTCTCCTGTATGGAGAAACGTTGCTCAGGTGGGATTTTGGTCCATTCTTCCACAAACTGCCTTCAAAGTCAACTTTATTGTCAAATGTGCCCCATGTTAGACACACAACACAGATGAAATTACAGTTTTCTCAAATCCACGGTGCATATAATAAAATATAATCAACTGTAAGATAAAAATATAAAAATATAGGAATCCGCTCGGATAACCTAGAAATCTAAACACAAAAGCTAGGTTTAAAGCAGAACTCAGTAACTTTAGCTCGGGGCTCCCCCTAGTGGCGTCCTTTCACTGTCGTAAAGTTCAACCCCCCCTACACCCCCACAGCACACGGACGGTTTCTCTACCTGTCTTTCCTCTATTTTGATCCCTGGATATATTTCTAAGCGTTTACTAGCGTGTTGATGCTACTTTGCTTCCTTTGGTAGCAGCAGCTCGGGTCCTGTCTCTCCTGCAGCAAGATGAGGTGCAGACTCCGTACCACACGGTGATGCTGCAGCAGGATGAGGTGCAGACTCCGTACCACACGGTGATGCTGCAGCAGGATGAGGTGCAGACTCCGTACCACACGGTGATGCTGCTGGTCAGGATGAGGTGCAGACTCCGTACCACACGATGATGCTGCAGCAGGATGAGGTGCTGCAGCAGGATGAGGTGCAGACTCCGTACCACACGGTGATGATGCAGCAGGATGCGGTGCAGACTCCGTACCACACGGTGACGCTGCAGCAGGATGAGGCGCAGACTCCGTACCGCACGGTGATGCTGCAGCAGGATGAGGTGCAGACTCCGTACCACACGGTGATGCTGCAGCAGGATGAGGTGCAGACTCCGTACCACACGGTGATGCTGCAGGATGAGGTGCAGACTCTGTACCACACGGTGACGCTGCAGCAGGATGAGGCGCAGACTCCGTACCACACGGTGATGCTGCAGCAGGATGAGGTGCAGACTCCGTACCACACGGTGATGCTGCGGATGCTGCAGCAGGATGAGGTGCAGACTCCGTACCACACGGTGATGCTGCAGCAGGATGAGGTGCAGACTCCGTACCACACGGTGATACTGCAGCAGGATGAGGTGCAGACTCCGTACCACACGGTGATGCTGCAGCAGGATGCGGTGCAGGCTCCGTACCGCACGGTGATGCTGCAGCAGGATGAGGTGCAGACTCCGTACCGCACGGTGATGCTGCAGCAGGATGAGGTGCAGACTCCGTACCGCACGGTGATGCTGCAGCAGGATGAGGTGCAGACTCCGTACCGCACGGTGATGCTGCAGCAGGATGAGGTGCAGACTCCGTACCGCACGGTGATGCTGCAGCAGGATGAGGTGCAGACTCCGTACCGCACGGTGATGCTGCAGCAGGATGAGGTGCAGACTCCGTACCACACGGTGATACTGCAGCAGGATGAGGTGCAGACTCCGTACCACACGGTGATGCTGCAGCAGGATGAGGTGCAGACTCCGTACCGCACGGTGACGCTGCAGCAGGATGAGGTGCAGACTCCGTACCACACGGAGATGCTGCAGCAGGATGAGGCGCAGACTCCGTACCACACGGTGATGCTGCTGGTCAGGATGAGGCGCAGACTCCGTACCACACGGTGATGCTGCAGCAGGATGAGGTGCAGACTCCGTACCACACGGTGATGCTGCAGCAGGATGAGGCGCAGACTCCGTACCGCACGGTGATGCTGCAGCAGGATGAGGTGCAGACTCCGTACCACACGGTGATGCTGCAGCAGGATGAGGTGCAGACTCCGTACCACACGGTGATGCTGCAGGATGAGGTGCAGACTCTGTACCACACGGTGACGCTGCAGCAGGATGAGGGCGCAGACTCCGTACCACACGGTGATGCTGCAGCAGGATGAGGTGCAGACTCCGTACCACACGGTGATGCTGCGGATGCTGCAGCAGGATGAGGTGCAGACTCCGTACCACACGGTGATGCTGCAGCAGGATGAGGTGCAGACTCCGTACCACACGGTGATGCTGCAGCAGGATGAGGTGCAGACTCCGTACCACACGGTGATGCTGCAGCAGGATGAGGTGCAGACTCCGTACCGCACGGTGATGCTGCAGCAGGATGAGGTGCAGACTCCGTACCGCACGGTGATGCTGCAGCAGGATGAGGTGCAGACTCCGTACCGCACGGTGATGCTGCAGCAGGATGAGGTGCAGACTCCGTACCGCACGGTGATGCTGCAGCAGGATGAGGTGCAGACTCCGTACCACACGGTGATGCTGCAGCAGGATGAGGTGCAGACTCCGTACCGCACGGTGATGCTGCAGCAGGATGAGGTGCAGACTCCGTACCACACGGTGATGCTGCAGCAGGATGAGGTGCAGACTCCGTACCACACGGTGATGCTGCAGCAGGATGAGGTGCAGACTCCGTACCGCACGGTGACGCTGCAGCAGGATGAGGTGCAGACTCCGTACCACACGGTGATGCTGCAGCAGGATGAGGCGCAGACTCCGTACCACACGGAGATGCTGCAGCAGGATGAGGCGCAGACTCCGTACCACACGGTGATGCTGCTGGTCAGGATGAGGCGCAGACTCCGTACCACACGGTGATGCTGCAGCAGGATGAGGTGCAGACTCCGTACCACACGGTGATGCTGCAGCAGGATGAGGTGCAGACTCCGTACCACACGGTGATGCTGCAGCAGGATGAGGTGCAGACTCCGTACCACACGGTGATACTGCAGCAGGATGAGGTGCAGACTCCGTACCACACGGTGATGCTGCAGCAGGATGAGGTGCAGACTCCGTACCACACGGTGATGCTGCAGCAGGATGAGGTGCAGACTCCGTACCACACGGTGATGCTGCAGCAGGATGAGGTGCAGACTCCGTACCACACGGTGACGCTGCAGCAGGATGAGGTGACTCCGTACCACACGGTGATGCTGCAGCAGGATGAGGCGCAGACTCCGTACCACACGGTGACGCTGCAGCAGGATGAGGCGCAGACTCCGTACCGCACGGTGATGCTGCTGGTCAGGATGAGGTGCAGACTCCGTACCACACGGTGATGCTGCAGCAGGATGAGGTGCAGACTCCGTACCACACGGTGATGCTGCTGGTCAGGATGAGGTGCAGACTCCGTACCACACGGTGATGCTGCAGCAGGATGAGGTGCAGACTCCGTACCACACGGTGACGCTGCAGCAGGATGAGGCGCAGACTCCGTACCGCACGGTGACGCTGCAGCAGGATGAGGCGCAGACTCCGTACCACACGGTGATGCTGCAGCAGGATGAGGTGCAGACTCCGTACCACACGGTGATGCTGCAGCAGGATGAGGTGCAGACTCCGTACCACACGGTGACGCTGCAGCAGGATGAGGCGCAGACTCCGTACCGCACGGTGACGCTGCAGCAGGATGAGGCGCAGACTCCGTACCACACGGTGATGCTGCAGCAGGATTAGGTGCAGACTCCGTATCACACGGTGATGCTGCAGCAGGATGAGGTGCTGCTGCAGCAGGATGAGGTGCAGACTCCGTACCACACGGTGATGCTGCAGCAGGATGAGGTGCAGACTCCGTACCACACGGTGACGCTGCAGCAGGATGAGACTCCGTACCACACGGTGATGCTGCAGCAGGATGAGGTGCAGACTCCGTACCACACGGTGACGCTGCAGCAGGATGAGACTCCGTACCACACGGTGATGCTGCAGCAGGATGAGGTGCAGACTCCGTACCGCACGGTGACGCTGCAGCAGGATGAGGCGCAGACTCCGTACCACACGGTGATGCTGCAGCAGGATTAGGTGCAGACTCCGTACCACACGGTGATGCTGCAGCAGGATGAGGTGCAGACTCCGTATCACACGGTGATGCTGCAGCAGGATGAGGTGCTGCTGCAGCAGGATGAGGTGCAGACTCCGTACCACACGGTGATGCTGCAGCAGGATGAGGTGCAGACTCCGTACCACACGGTGACGCTGCAGCAGGATGAGACTCCGTACCACACGGTGATGCTGCAGCAGGATGAGGTGCAGACTCCGTACCACACGGTGATGCTGCAGCAGGATGAGGTGCAGACTCCGTACCACACGGTGATGCTGCAGCAGGATGAGGTGCAGACTCCGTACCACACGGTGATGCTGCAGCAGGATGAGGTGCAGACTCCGTACCACACGGTGATGCTGCAGCAGGATGAGGTGCAGACTCCGTACCACACGGTGATGCTGCAGCAGGATGAGGTGCAGACTCCGTACCGCACGGTGATGCTGCAGCAGGATGAGGTGCAGACTCCGTACCACACGGTGATGCTGCAGCAGGATGAGGTGCAGACTCCGTACCACACGGTGATGCTGCAGCAGGATGAGGTGCAGACTCCGTACCACACGGTGATGCTGCAGCAGGATGAGGTGCAGACTCCGTATCACACGGTGATGCTGCAGCAGGATGAGGCGCAGACTCCGTACCGCACGGTGATGCTGCAGCAGGATGAGGTGCAGACTCCGTACCACACGGTGATGCTGCAGCAGGATGAGGTGCAGACTCCGTATCACACGGTGATGCTGCAGCAGGATGAGGCGCAGACTCCGTACCACACGGTGATGCAGCAGGATGAGGTGATGCTGCAGCAGGATGAGGTGCAGACTCCGTACCACACGGTGATGCTGCAGCATGATGTGGTGCAGACTCCGTACCAAACGGTGATGCTGCAGCAGGATGAGGTGCAGACTCCGTACCACACGGTGATGCTGCTGGTCAGGATGCTCTCCATGGTGCCCCTGTAGAAGCAGTGCATGATGGGGGACGGGGCTCTTGCTCTGTTGGGCTTTCTTGGCCAGGGCCGTGGTGTTGGTGTCCCAGGACAGGTCTTGGGAGATGTGGACACCCAGGAACTTGGTGCTGCACCCGCTCCACCTCAGCACCGTTGATGATCAGTGGAGCATGCTGGACAAACCCTCTCCTGAAGTTCACCACCACCTCCATCCTCTCCACGTTCAGATGGAGATGCTTGTTCTTGCACCACGTGACCAGGCAGCTCACCTCACTCCTGTAGTTTGTCTCATCGTTGTTGGTGATGAGACCCACCACGGTCGTGTCGTCTGCAAACTTAATGAAGAGGTTGTAGCTGAATGTTGGGGTGCAGTTGTAGGTCGGCAGAGTGAAGAGGAGTGGGCTCAGCACGTATCGTTGGGGGGCCCCCGTGTTCAGTGTGATGGTGCTGAAGGTGTTGCTGCCGACCCGAACTGCTTGTGGTCTCCCCGTCAGGAAGTCCAGCAGCCAGTTGCAGAGGGAGGTGTTGAGTCCCAGCTGGACCAGTTTGACGATGAGCTGCTGGGGGGGGGGGGGGGGGGGGGGGGGGTGATGGTGTTGAATACTGAGCTGAAGTCCATGAACAACATTCTGACGTGTGATTCCTTGGTCTCCAGGTGGGTGAGGGCTGAGAGGAGGGCGGTGGAGATGGCATCATCGGTCGAGCGGTTGGACCGATGTGCAAACTGGTTGGGGTCCAGAGTGGGGGGGGCGCAGACCTGATGTGGTGCATGACAAATCTTCAAGGTTCCAGGTCTCTTCTGTCAACTCTGATCTTTGGTTCTTTCCAAAGATTTGATTTAGATTTTTTAGATTCAAGTGGGCTGATTGACTGACCCATTCTAGCAGCTTTATTTTCTTTTTCTTAAAAGAATAGTACACCCACAGAATGATGGTCCTTCATCTTCTACTCACCCTTATGCTGAGCAACACTCTGGAGCACTATTTTATATGTCAGCCTGGTTTCCGCCCCCATCACAGCACTGAATCTGCACTCCTAAAGATTACCAATGACCTCCTTATGGCAGCAGATTCTGGTCTCCTCTCCATCCTCATCCTCCTTGATCTGTGTGCGGCCTTTGACACCATATCTCATTCCATCCTCATCAACAGATTATTTTCTCTTGGCATCACCCACACCCCACTCGACTGGTTTAAATCATACCTCTCTGGCTGCACTCAGTTTGTTCAGCTTAAATCCTTTTCCTCCCAGCCATCTCCTCTCACTGCAGGTGTCCTCCAGGGTTCAGTGCTCGGCCCCCTTCTTTTCATCATCTACATCCTCCCCCTTGGCAAAATATTCTGGAAACATTACATCCCTTTTTCACTGCTACGCAGATGACACCCAGCTTTACCTCTCCGGCAAACCTAACTCCTCTTTCCCACCTCCTTGCCTTTCCGGCTGCTTAGATGACCTCAAGTCCTGGTTTGCCTCCATTTCTTCAAACTTAATAGTAATAAAACTGAGTTCATTCTCATCGGTACACCCTCAACTCTCACCAAAACTAACAGTTTCTCACTCTCAATCGATAATTCCTCCGTCCCCCCTTCCCCTCAGGTGAAGAGTCTGAGGTTCATCCTTGATAGCACCCTATCTTTCCAAGCTCACATCAATAACAACTCGGTCTGCATATTTCCACCTCCGTAACATCAACCGACTCCGCTGCCATCCTGGTGCACACCCTGGTCACCTCCCGTCTTGATTACTGCAATTCCCTTCTTTATGGTCTACCCCACAAATCATTCCATAAACTTCAACTGGCCAATGTTCTGCTGCCCACATCATCACCAGAACCCCCTCCTCCCATCACATCACTCCCCCAACTTTCATATAACAGAGTTCACTGGCGTCTCAACCAAAAAGGTCCACAAAAACTTGTCAATATTCCTCCATACTGCTGAGTGGGTAGCGTCCAGAATTAACTGGAAACCATCATTTAGTAGATTTTTATAGACTAAACAGTAGAACATCTAGCTGCCGCGAAGCAAGTCCATGAGTGTTCACGGCACTACGGAAGCGGCAGCAGACGAGATCGTGCGTTCTCTTTTTTTTTTCTTTTTGTTTTTTCAGTCAATAGCCAACCCCTCTTATGTTTGTCCCTGTTTGTCAGCAGCTCATTCGCTCTTAGCACAATGTAAACAGTGAAGTACGATGTTCTACTGTTTAGTCTATAAAAATCTACTAAATGATGTCGTTTCCAGTTAATTCTGGACGCTACCCACTCAGGACACTTGGATTACATTGGACGAGCAGTATGGAGGAATATTGACAAGTTTTTGTGGACTTTTATGGACCTTTTTGGTTCAGTCGCCAGTGAACTCCGTTATATGAAAGTTGGGGGAGTGATGTGATGGGAGGAGGGGGTTCTAGTGATAATGTGGGCAGCAGAATATTGGCCAGTTGAAGTTTATGGAATGATTTGTGGGGTAGACCATAAAGAAGGGAATTGCAGTAATCAAGACGGGAAGTGACCAGGGTGTGCACCAGGATGGCAGCGGCGTGGGGGTGAGGGAGGGGCGGAGTCGGCTGATCTTTTTGTCTCCATTTCTTCATGTGTTCAATACTTATTCCCTGTTTCACTATATTACACATAACTTCATTTATGGACAGAACTGTTAGGATGTCTTTGTATGAGTGCATTACTTGGGTTGTTGCTGACATCTGGTGAAATTTTCATGTCAGTAGCTCTACTATATAGTTTCTGAGAAAATTGTTGACATGTTCAATACTTTTCCCCCTGCTGTATGTATTGCGTAGCATGTATAGCTATTCATTATCCACACCCACCCCTTTCCTGTAAGCAAACTGCAGGGGATCTTGAAAAGCTGACACTTGGCTACATAGATGACCCAAAACGAGTCTTTCTTGTTTTTGGAGCCAAAGAGAACCAATTGCAGATCGCCACAAAGCTTTTGTCTATACCTAAAAACCACGGAAGGGCCAGTAATCTGGATGTAGCGACGGACCTGGACCTAAAAACCACTGACCGGACCAGAAATTTGGCCATAGCGATGGACTCGGACCTAAAAACCACTGACCGGACCAGAAATTTGGCCATAGCGATGGACTCGGACCTAAAAACCACTAACCGGACCAGAAATTTGGCCATAGCGATGGACTCGGACCTAAAAAACACTGACCGGCCCAGAAATTTGGCCATAGCAATGGACTCGAACCTAAAAACCACTGACCGGACCAGAAATTTGGCCATAGCGATGGACTCGGACCTAAAAACCACTGACCGGCCCAGAAATTTGGCCATAGCGATGGACTCGGACCTAAAAACCACTGACCGGACCAGACATTTGGCCATAGCGATGGACTCGGACCTAAAAACCACTGACCGGACCAGAAATTTGGCCATAGCGATGGACTCGGACCTAAAAACCACTGACCGGACCAGAAATTTGGCCATAGCGATGGACTCGGACCTAAAAACCACTGACCGGACCAGAAATGGCTGTGGATAGCGTAGTGGTTAATGTCGCGGGCTTTGGCGCGGCAGACCCTGGATTTGAGTCCCCGACACGGCACTCACGTAAACCACTGTGGACCCCTGAGCAAGGTCCTTAACCCCCACCAACTGCTCCCTGGGCGCTTTAAGTAGCAGCCCACCGCTCTCAGGTTCAACCTGAGATGAGTGAAAATGCAGAGAATGAATTTCCTAATTGGCTCGCTAATTGGGATGAATAAAGTATATCAAACCACCAACCAAACCAGAAATCTGGATGTAGCAACGGACTTGGACCTTAAAAAGCACCGACTGGACCAGAAATCAGACGGACCTGAAAAAACTAGTCCATCATTCATCTCTTATTGTAACAGGCTCTTTACTGGTCTACCTAATAAAACAGACCTGCAGCTCATTCAGAACTCTGCTGCCCCAGTTCTCACTGAGACCAGAACCAGGACCACACCAGTCCAGTTCTGAAGTCTTTACACTGGCTGCCGGTCCATCAGAGGACAGACTTTAAAGTCCTGCTGGTCTCGAAAGCTCTGAATGGTTCAGGATCTCCTGACACAGTATGAACCCACCAGACTCCTCAGGTCATCTGGATCCGGTCTTTCATCAGTTCCAGAGTCAGAACCAGACCTGGATCCAGTCTTTCAGCCGTTTCAGAGTCAGAACCAGATACGGAGAAGCTGCGTTCAGCTTCTGTGCTCCACATGTCTGGAACAAACTCCCAGAAAGTCTCAGATCAGCTGGACCAGTTCCATTTCATCCAGGTTGATGCTTCACATCCTGACTTCTTGTTGGTGTTTGAATCCGGTATCCAAGTTTCCGTTTGTCCCTGAATGCAGCATCAGAGGTGCAGGTATCATCGTTGCTCTGGTTTACGGTGAATGTTGGTTGTCCAGCTGTTCCTGAATGCAGCATCAGAGGTGCAGGTTTCATCGTTGCTCTGGTTTACGGTGAATGTTGGTTGTCCAGCTGTTCCTGAATGCAGCAACAGAGGTGCAGGTATCATCATTGCTCTGGTTTACGGTGAATGTTGGTTGTCCAGCTGTTCCTGAATGCAGCATCAGAGGTGCAGGTTTCATCGTTGCTCTGGTTTACGGTGAATGTTGGTTGTCCAGCTGTTCCTGAATGCAACATCAGGGGTGCAGGTATCATCGTTGCTTTGGTTTTACAGTGAATGTTGGTTTTCCGGTTGTTCCTGAATGCAGCATCAGAGGTGCAGGTATCATCGTTGCTCTGGTTTACGGTGAATGTTGGTTGTCAAGCTGTTCCTGAATGCAGCATCAGAGGTGCAGGTATCATCGTTGCTCTGGTTTACGGTGAATGTTGGTTGTCCGGTTGTTCCTGAATGCAGCATCAGAGGTGCAGGTATCATCGTTGCTTTGGTTTTACAGTGAATGTTGGTTTTCCGGTTGTTCCTGAATGCAACATCAGAGGTGCAGTTATCATCGTTGCTCTGGTTTACGGTGAATGTTGGTTGTCAAGCTGTTCCTGAATGCAGCATCAGAGGTGCAAGTATCATCGTTGCTCTGGTTTACGGTGAATGTTGGTTGTCCGGTTGTTCCTGAATGCAGCATCAGAGGTGCAGGTATCATCGTTGCTCTGGTTTACGGTGAATGTTGGTTGTCCAGCTGTTCCTGAATGCAGCATCAGAGGTGCAGGTATCATCGTTGCTCTGGTTTACGGTGAATGTTGGTTGTCCAGCTGTTCCTGAATGCAGCATCAGAGGTGCAGGTATCATCGTTGCTCTGGTTTACGGTGAATGTTGGTTGTCCAGCTGTTCCTGAATGCAGCATCAGAGGTGCAGGTATCATCGTTGCTCTGGTTTACGGTGAATGTTGGTTGTCCGGTTGTTCCTGAATGCAGCATCGGAGGTGCAGGTATCATCGTTGCTCTGGTTTACGGTGAATGTTGGTTGTCCGGTTGTTCCTGAATGCAGCATCGGAGGTGCAGGTATCATCGTTGCTCTGGTTTATGGTGAATGTTGGTTGTCCAGCTGTTCCTGAATGCAGCATCAGAGGTGCAGGTATCATCGTTGCTCTGGTTTACGGTGAATGTTGGTTGTCCGGTTCTTCCTGAATGCAGCATCGAGGTGCAGGTATCATCGTTGCTCTGGTTTACGGTGAATGTTGGTTGTCCGGTTGTTCCTGAATGCAGCATCGGAGGTGCAGGTATCATCGTTGCTCTGGTTTACGGTGAATGTTTGTTGTCCAGCTGTTCCTGAATGCAGCATCAGAGGTGCAGGTATCATCGTTGCTCTGGTTTACGGTGAATGTTGGTTGTCCGGTTGTTCCTGAATGCAGCATCAGAGGTGCAGATATCATCGTTGCTCTGGTTTACGGTGAATGTTGGTTGTCCGGTTGTTCCTGAATGCAGCATCAGAGGTGCAGGTATCATCGTTGCTCTGGTTTACGGTGAATGTTGGTTGTCCAGCTGTTCCTGAATGCAGCATCAGAGGTGCAGGTATCATCGTTGCTCTGGTTTACGGTGAATGTTGGTTGTCCAGCTGTTCCTGAATGCAGCATCAGAGGTGCAGGTATCATCGTTGCTCTGGTTTACGGTGAATGTTGGTTGTCCAGCTGTTCCTGAATGCAGCATCAGAGGTGCAGGTATCATCGTTGCTCTGGTTTACGGTGAATGTTGGTTGTCCAGCTGTTCCTGAATGCAGCATCAGAGGTGCAGGTATCATCGTTGCTCTGGTTTACGGTGAATGTTGGTTGTCCAGCTGTTCCTGAATGCAGCATCGGAGGTGCAGGTATCATCGTTGCTCTGGTTTACGGTGAATGTTGGTTGTCCGGTTGTTCCTGAATGCAGCATCGGAGGTGCAGGTATCATCGTTGCTCTGGTTTACGGTGAATGTTGGTTGTCCGGTTGTTCCTGAATGCAGCATCAGAGGTGCAGGTATCATCGTTGCTCTGGTTTACGGTGAATGTTGGTTGTCCGGTTGTTCCTGAATGCAGCATCAGAGGTGCAGGTATCATCGTTGCTCTGGTTTACGGTGAATGTTGGTTGTCCGATTATTCCTGAATGCAGCAACAGAGGTGCAGGTGTCATCGTTGCTCTGGTTTACGGTGAATGTTGGTTGTCCAGCTGTTCCTGAATGCAGCATCAGAGGTGCAGGTATCATCGTTGCTCTGGTTTACGGTGAATGTTGGTTGTCCAGCTGTTCCTGAATGCAGCATCAGAGGTGCAGGTATCATCGTTGCTCTGGTTTACGGTGAATGTTGGTTGTCCAGCTGTTCCTGAATGCAGCATCAGAGGTGCAGGTATCATCGTTGCTCTGGTTTACGGTGAATGTTGGTTGTCCAGCTGTTCCTGAATGCAACATCAGGGGTGCAGGTATCATCGTTGCTTTGGTTTTACAGTGAATGTTGGTTTTCCGGTTGTTCCTGAATGCAGCATCAGAGGTGCAGGTATCATCGTTGCTCTGGTTTACGGTGAATGTTGGTTGTCAAGCTGTTCCTGAATGCAGCATCAGAGGTGCAGGTATCATCGTTGCTCTGGTTTACGGTGAATGTTGGTTGTCAAGCTGTTCCTGAATGCAGCATCAGAGGTGCAGGTATCATCGTTGCTCTGGTTTACGGTGAATGTTGGTTGTCCAGCTGTTCCTGAATGCAGCATCAGAGGTGCAGGTTTCATCGTTGCTCTGGTTTACGGTGAATGTTGGTTGTCCAGCTGTTCCTGAATGCAGCAACAGAGGTGCAGGTATCATCATTGCTCTGGTTTACGGTGAATGTTGGTTGTCCAGCTGTTCCTGAATGCAGCATCAGAGGTGCAGGTTTCATCGTTGCTCTGGTTTACGGTGAATGTTGGTTGTCCAGCTGTTCCTGAATGCAACATCAGGGGTGCAGGTATCATCGTTGCTTTGGTTTTACAGTGAATGTTGGTTTTCCGGTTGTTCCTGAATGCAGCATCAGAGGTGCAGGTATCATCGTTGCTCTGGTTTACGGTGAATGTTGGTTGTCAAGCTGTTCCTGAATGCAGCATCAGAGGTGCAGGTATCATCGTTGCTCTGGTTTACGGTGAATGTTGGTTGTCCGGTTGTTCCTGAATGCAGCATCAGAGGTGCAGGTATCATCGTTGCTTTGGTTTTACAGTGAATGTTGGTTTTCCGGTTGTTCCTGAATGCAACATCAGAGGTGCAGTTATCATCGTTGCTCTGGTTTACGGTGAATGTTGGTTGTCAAGCTGTTCCTGAATGCAGCATCAGAGGTGCAAGTATCATCGTTGCTCTGGTTTACGGTGAATGTTGGTTGTCCGGTTGTTCCTGAATGCAGCATCAGAGGTGCAGGTATCATCGTTGCTCTGGTTTACGGTGAATGTTGGTTGTCCAGCTGTTCCTGAATGCAGCATCAGAGGTGCAGGTATCATCGTTGCTCTGGTTTACGGTGAATGTTGGTTGTCCAGCTGTTCCTGAATGCAGCATCAGAGGTGCAGGTATCATCGTTGCTCTGGTTTACGGTGAATGTTGGTTGTCCAGCTGTTCCTGAATGCAGCATCAGAGGTGCAGGTATCATCGTTGCTCTGGTTTACGGTGAATGTTGGTTGTCCGGTTGTTCCTGAATGCAGCATCGGAGGTGCAGGTATCATCGTTGCTCTGGTTTACGGTGAATGTTGGTTGTCCGGTTGTTCCTGAATGCAGCATCGGAGGTGCAGGTATCATCGTTGCTCTGGTTTATGGTGAATGTTGGTTGTCCAGCTGTTCCTGAATGCAGCATCAGAGGTGCAGGTATCATCGTTGCTCTGGTTTACGGTGAATGTTGGTTGTCCGGTTCTTCCTGAATGCAGCATCGAGGTGCAGGTATCATCGTTGCTCTGGTTTACGGTGAATGTTGGTTGTCCGGTTGTTCCTGAATGCAGCATCGGAGGTGCAGGTATCATCGTTGCTCTGGTTTACGGTGAATGTTTGTTGTCCAGCTGTTCCTGAATGCAGCATCAGAGGTGCAGGTATCATCGTTGCTCTGGTTTACGGTGAATGTTGGTTGTCCGGTTGTTCCTGAATGCAGCATCAGAGGTGCAGGTATCATCGTTGCTCTGGTTTACGGTGAATGTTGGTTGTCCGGTTGTTCCTGAATGCAGCATCAGAGGTGCAGGTATCATCGTTGCTCTGGTTTACGGTGAATGTTGGTTGTCCAGCTGTTCCTGAATGCAGCATCAGAGGTGCAGGTATCATCGTTGCTCTGGTTTACGGTGAATGTTGGTTGTCCAGCTGTTCCTGAATGCAGCATCAGAGGTGCAGGTATCATCGTTGCTCTGGTTTACGGTGAATGTTGGTTGTCCAGCTGTTCCTGAATGCAGCATCAGAGGTGCAGGTATCATCGTTGCTCTGGTTTACGGTGAATGTTGGTTGTCCAGCTGTTCCTGAATGCAGCATCAGAGGTGCAGGTATCATCGTTGCTCTGGTTTACGGTGAATGTTGGTTGTCCAGCTGTTCCTGAATGCAGCATCGGAGGTGCAGGTATCATCGTTGCTCTGGTTTACGGTGAATGTTGGTTGTCCGGTTGTTCCTGAATGCAGCATCGGAGGTGCAGGTATCATCGTTGCTCTGGTTTACGGTGAATGTTGGTTGTCCGGTTGTTCCTGAATGCAGCATCAGAGGTGCAGGTATCATCGTTGCTCTGGTTTACGGTGAATGTTGGTTGTCCGGTTGTTCCTGAATGCAGCATCAGAGGTGCAGGTATCATCGTTGCTCTGGTTTACGGTGAATGTTGGTTGTCCGATTGTTCCTGAATGCAGCAACAGAGGTGCAGGTGTCATCGTTGCTCTGGTTTACGGTGAATGTTGGTTGTCCAGCTGTTCCTGAATGCAGCATCAGAGGTGCAGGTATCATCGTTGCTCTGGTTTACGGTGAATGTTGGTTGTCCAGCTGTTCCTGAATGCAGCATCAGAGGTGCAGGTATCATCGTTGCTCTGGTTTACGGTGAATGTTGGTTGTCCAGCTGTTCCTGAATGCAGCATCAGAGGTGCAGGTATCATCGTTGCTCTGGTTTACGGTGAATGTTGGTTGTCCAGCTGTTCCTGAATGCAGCATCAGAGGTGCAGGTATCATCGTTGCTCTGGTTTACGGTGAATGTTGGTTGTCCAGCTGTTCCTGAATGCAGCATCAGAGGTGCAGGTATCATCGTTGCTCTGGTTTACGGTGAATGTTGGTTGTCCAGCTGTTCCTGAATGCAGCATCAGAGGTGCAGGTATCATCGTTGCTCTGGTTTACGGTGAATGTTGGTTGTCCAGCTGTTCCTGAATGCAGCATCAGAGGTGCAGGTATCATCGTTGCTCTGGTTTACGGTGAATGTTGGTTGTCCAGCTGTTCCTGAATGCAGCATCGGAGGTGCAGGTATCATCGTTGCTCTGGTTTACGGTGAATGTTGGTTGTCCGGTTGTTCCTGAATGCAGCATCGGAGGTGCAGGTATCATCGTTGCTCTGGTTTACGGTGAATGTTGGTTGTCCAGCTGTTCCTGAATGCAGCATCAGAGGTGCAGGTATCATCGTTGCTCTGGTTTACGGTGAATGTTGGTTGTCCAGCTGTTCCTGAATGCAGCATCGGAGGTGCAGATATCATCGTTGCTCTGGTTTACGGTGAATGTTGGTTGTCCGGTTGTTCCTGAATGCAGCATCAGAGGTGCAGGTATCATCGTTGCTCTGGTTTACGGTGAATGTTGGTTGTCCGGTTGTTCCTGAATGCAGCATCAGAGGTGCAGGTATCATCGTTGCTCTGGTTTACGGTGAATGTTGGTTGTCCGGTTGTTCCTGAATGCAGCATCAGAGGTGCAGGTATCATCGTTGCTCTGGTTTACGGTGAATGTTGGTTGTCCGATTATTCCTGAATGCAGCAACAGAGGTGCAGGTGTCATCGTTGCTCTGGTTTACGGTGAATGTTGGTTGTCCAGCTGTTCCTGAATGCAGCATCAGAGGTGCAGGTATCATCGTTGCTCTGGTTTACGGTGAATGTTGGTTGTCCAGCTGTTCCTGAATGCAGCATCAGAGGTGCAGGTATCATCGTTGCTCTGGTTTACGGTGAATGTTGGTTGTCCAGCTGTTCCTGAATGCAGCATCAGAGGTGCAGGTATCATCGTTGCTCTGGTTTACGGTGAATGTTGGTTGTCCAGCTGTTCCTGAATGCAGCATCGGAGGTGCAGGTATCATCGTTGCTCTGGTTTACGGTGAATGTTGGTTGTCCGGTTGTTCCTGAATGCAGCATCGGAGGTGCAGGTATCATCGTTGCTCTGGTTTACGGTGAATGTTGGTTGTCCGGTTGTTCCTGAATGCAGCATCAGAGGTGCAGGTATCATCGTTGCTCTGGTTTACGGTGAATGTTGGTTTCCAGCTGTTCCTGAATGCAGCATCGGAGGTGCAGGTATCATCGTTGCTCTGGTTTACGGTGAATGTTGGTTGTCCGGTTGTTCCTGAATGCAGCATCGGAGGTGCAGGTATCATCGTTGCTCTGGTTTACGGTGAATGTTGGTTGTCCAGCTGTTCCTGAATGCAGCATCAGAGGTGCAGGTATCATCGTTGCTCTGGTTTACGGTGAATGTTGGTTGTCCAGCTGTTCCTGAATGCAGCATCAGAGGTGCAGGTATCATCGTTGCTCTGGTTTACGGTGAATGTTGGTTGTCCAGCTGTTCCTGAATGCAGCATCAGAGGTGCAGGTATCATCGTTGCTCTGGTTTACGGTGAATGTTGGTTGTCCGGTTGTTCCTGAATGCAGCATCAGAGGTGCAGGTATCATCGTTGCTCTGGTTTACGGTGAATGTTGGTTGTCCGGTTGTTCCTGAATGCAGCATCAGAGGTGCAGGTATCATCGTTGCTCTGGTTTACGGTGAATGTTGGTTGTCCAGCTGTTCCTGAATGCAGCATCAGAGGTGCAGGTATCATCGTTGCTCTGGTTTACGGTGAATGTTGGTTTCCAGCTGTTCCTGAATGCAGCATCGGAGGTGCAGGTATCATCGTTGCTCTGGTTTACGGTGAATGTTGGTTGTCCGGTTGTTCCTGAATGCAGCATCGGAGGTGCAGGTATCATCGTTGCTCTGGTTTACGGTGAATGTTGGTTGTCCGGTTGTTCCTGAATGCAGCATCAGAGGTGCAGGTATCATCGTTGCTCTGGTTTACGGTGAATGTTGGTTGTCCGGTTGTTCCTGAATGCAGCATCGAGGTGCAGGTATCATCGTTGCTCTGGTTTACGGTGAATGTTGGTTGTCCAGCTGTTCCTGAATGCAGCATCAGAGGTGCAGGTATCATCGTTGCTCTGGTTTACGGTGAATGTTGGTTTCCAGCTGTTCCTGAATGCAGCATCGGAGGTGCAGGTATCATCGTTGCTCTGGTTTACGGTGAATGTTGGTTGTCCGGTTGTTCCTGAATGCAGCATCGGAGGTGCAGGTATCATCGTTGCTCTGGTTTACGGTGAATGTTGGTTGTCCGGTTGTTCCTGAATGCAGCATCAGAGGTGCAGGTATCATCGTTGCTCTGGTTTACGGTGAATGTTGGTTGTCCGGTTGTTCCTGAATGCAGCATCAGAGGTGCAGGTATCATCGTTGCTCTGGTTTACGGTGAATGTTGGTTGTCCGGTTGTTCCTGAATGCAGCATCAGAGGTGCAGGTATCATCGTTGCTCTGGTTTACAGTGAATGTTGGTTGTCCAGCTGTTCCTGAATGCAGCATCAGAGGTGCAGGTATCATCGTTGCTCTGGTTTACGGTGAATGTTGGTTGTCCGGTTGTTCCTGAATGCAGCATCAGAGGTGCAGGTATCATCGTTGCTCTGGTTTACGTTGAATGTTGGTTGTCCAGCTGTTCCTGAATGCAGCATCGAGGTGCAGGTATCATCGTTGCTCTGGTTTACGGTGAATGTTGGTTGTCCCCAGGCGGAGTGTTTCCCAGCAAGCAGGCAGGACAGTGAGGAAGCTGAGCCGAAGGAGGAAGAGGATGAAGATGAGGATGATTCCTCAGGGCGTGGAGCTACTGCTCAGTTAAGCGGTGCGTTTAAGGCCACGTCCCTGACACACGCCCGGGCGGGCGATCCCTGGGGGAATGGAGGAGACCCAGATGAGATCAGCACCTGCCCGCTCTGTCACCTGGCCTTGCCCGTCCTCACTCTCCGCTGGCACCAGGTAACGCTTCTGAACCGCAGCATCTCTGAACGCACTCCTGTTGCCATGGTAACGGGGTTTTCTTCCTCTGTGCCAGGTGAAGTGCCAGACCCACGTTTTCCTGAACCTCAGCGAGGGTTAGAGAGGGACCTGCTGCCTCCGAGAGCGTCCACGGTTTACACCCGTTAGGTTTACTTTTACTTTTACTGCTTTCACACCTTCATGCCTGACGGAAAAAAGGATTCTACTTTTCAATAAATGTACAAAGAAAGTATAACATTAAGTTAAATACAAGACTGGGGATGAAGACCAGGTTGTATTTTTGTAGAAAGTTCCCACCAGCTGTTGTTAAACCTGCAGGATGAGGAGGGAGATGGAACCTGGTGGAGAACGTGTGTTTGATGTGAGGGAGGTGAAACCTGGCCGGTGATGGAAAACAGCTCCTCTACACTCCTGTTTCTGTTTCTGCACCAATAAAATCTGGAATATGAGCACTCGACTGTGTGGGTCTGTGGTGTGAATTTTTCTTTAAAGGTTCAGTGTATAAAAAAACAAAGGTCAGTGGCAGAAGAATGTGATTTATAATCCAAATCTGTGTTTCTATTGATGTGTATTCACTTCACTAGAACAGCTGTTATGTGTTTATTTTCTTAGAATGGATCATTTATATCTACTTGCTGGGGGGTGCACATGCATGGAGGCCACCATATGTCAGTCATTTTCTGTACCGCTTACCTGGTCACGGTCGGGGGGGGGGGTTGCTGGAGTCTATCACAGCTATTATCAGGTGAGAGGCAGATACACCTGGACAGGTCGGCAGTCTGTTGCAGGACCAACACAGAGAGACAGACAGACAACCATTCACACTCATATTCACGTCTAGGGTCGATTTAGAGTGATCAGCTAACCTAACATCATGTCTTTGGATGGTGGGAGGAGGCTGGAGTACACGGAGAGAACCCACGTATACACGGGAGAACATGCAAACTCCACACAGGAAGGCCACAGTTGGAATTGTTCGAACCCCCCTCCCCAGCCGGGAATCAACTACCGACCTTCTTACTGTGAGGCTGCAGTGCTAACCACCCGCCAGCATGCAGCCCGTTATATTTGTTCCACCATTTTCACTACGGTGTCCCTAAATGGTCAAAACAATGTGTGTGAAGTGAGAACCCTGAACTTAAAACCTGCTGTAGCAGCTTTGTTTAATGGGAGTTAGAGACTGTTTGGGATCAGTAATGCTTTAATAGACATCAAAAATAGTTCCTCATAGCCCGGTCATAGCTGCACCTGCTATTAAGTTGAGTTGTACAGCACCTCAGGCTCCAAAAGGATGTTGTTAGTGTGCTCTATAAATAAATTGAACTTGAACTTTGAACTTGAGACTACTGATCCACTCACAGATGAAAACATCTTTATGTCTGGGAGAATTTTGGCCACTAACCGTTAGGGGCGGGAAAAAATATTGAAACACTGACTGAAATATTGCAATATTTTCATATGCCGATATCATATTGACATTTAAAAACGCGGTATCAATCTATTTTACTAATGAAATCTTGTGAGATTTTATAGTTCTGTTACAAAATCATGCGAGATTTCATTAGTAAAACAGATCCATACTGCGTTTTAAAATGTCAATATGATACCAGGGTATGACAATATTGCGAAAATTCAGTATATCAATATTTTTCCCACCCCTACTAACCGTGAAAGCTGTGTCTCATGTTCAGTGATGGGAATAACGGCGTTAGGAATAAATGGTGTTACTAACGGCTTTTTCAGTAACGTGTTAATCTAACGAATTACTAAGTCCATCATTGCAGCACCGTTACCATAAACTGTCTGTGACTGACAGCGTTACTATTGTTGTGAGATTCATTTTTGTTCCAGGAAAACAGAAGTTTCACTTTTGTTGGGACTATTTTGTGCTGGTGCTCTCACAGAGTCGAGGTGGAGTGATACGGAGATACCTGGAGACATTCGCCCGTACACTCAGCAGTAACCTGCAGACACGCGCCTCTCCACACACTCATGTTGGAGTAAAACAGAGTTGCTGTGTTCTGTCTGAGCGGCTGCACATCAGGCTGGAAGAGATTGGTATTGAGCCTCTGCTGACCTATACAGGACGTACAGCGGTGATGGCGTCACCAACCTGACACAGACGCAGATGCAGCATGAGTATGAATCCAGTTTAAGAAGAAAACAGCATCATATTCAAGCAACAAGGTTCCCTGAATTATTTACTTCACTCATGACCCGAATTCAGTTACTAGTTAATACTAAAGATATATGACACTAGTGAACCCTAGTCAATGTCCGCAGCCAAACACGAGGTACTGAGTCATTGTGCAGAGCCTGACTGGCTATTAAATCTAAATCTAATTTGAGTCAAGTGTGTTAGAGCAGGGAGAGATGGAAAACCTGCAGGACAGCAGCCCTCGAGGACCGACTTTGGACACCCCAGATTTAGAGTAACCAGTTAACCTAACATCATGTCTTTGGATGGTGGGAGGAAGCCGGAGAACCCGGAGAGAACCCACGCATAGTACACAGGAGAACATGCAAACTCCACACAGCAAGGCCACTGTTGAAATTGTTCAAACCCCTCCCCAGGCAGGACTTGAACTAATGACCTTCTTACTGTGAGACTGCAGTGCAGCCTCACAGTAAGCCTGCTGCTTGCAGTAGCAGGATATTAGGCGGCGTTGGCCAGACAGGTTGGTTGGGGTCAGGGCTTTGGGATGGGGGAAAGGTTGGAAGTTAAACGACTCGAAACTGTGATGTGGGCAGAGTCAGACGTCCGACCCTGCCTAATATTGGACCCTGACTCTTCCTGCAAGATGCAGGCTGGACCTCCTCATGCTAACCACCACATTCCAGTCCAGATTCAGTCAAGAAAAATACATTCATTTGCTTTTATCATTTATATCTTATTTTATTGTTTTAATCATGTTACGCATTACGGGGCAGACGGGGCCCGTAATACGTAAGATACGTAGACGGGACAGCGACGAAGCAGCGACAAAACAGAGACGAAGCAGCCACGAAGCAGGGGACGAAGCAGAGACAAAACCGAGACGAAGCAGAGACAAAGCAGAGATGAAGCAGCGACAAAACAGAGACGAAGCAGAGATGAAGCAGCCACAAAGCAGCCACGAAGCAGGGAGGAAGCAGAGACAAAACAGAGACGAAGCAGAGACAAAACAGAGACAAAATGAGACGAAGCAGCGACAAAACAGAGACGAAGCAGCCACAAAGCAGGGGACGAAGCAGAGACAAAACAGAGACAAAGCAGAGATGAAGCAGCGACAAAACAGAGACGAAGCAGAGAAGAAGCAGCCACAAAACAGAGACGAAGCAGCCACAAAGCAGCCACGAAGCAGGGAGGAAGCAGAGACAAAACAGAGACGAAGCAGAGACAAAACAGACAAAACAGAGACAAAACAGAGACGAAGCAGAGACAAAACAGAGACAAAACAGAGACGAAGCAGAGACAAAATAGAGACAAAGCAGAGACAAAGCAGAGACGAAGCAGAAAAAACAGAGAAGAAGCACAGAGGAGGCAGAGACGAAGCAGTGACAAATCAGAGACAAAGTAGAGACAAGACAGAGATGAAGCACAGAGGAGGCGGAGACGAAGCAGAGACAAAACAGAGACAAAGCAGAGACGAAGCAGAAAAACAGAGAAGAAGCACAGAGGAGGCAGAGACGAAGCAGTGACAAATCAGAGACGAAGTAGAGACAAAGCAGAGACGAAGCACAGAGGAGGCGGAGACGAAGCAGTGACGAAGTAGAGACGAAACAGAGATGAAGCAGCGACGAAGCACAGACGAAGCAGTGACAAAACAGAGAAGAAGCAGAGACAAAACAGAGACCAAGCAGAGACAAAACAGAGACGAAGCGGCGACAAGGCAGAGACGAGGCAGAGACGAAGCAGCCACGAAGCATCCATGAAGCAACCACGAAGCAGGGAGGAAGCAGAGACAAAACAGCGACGAAGCAGAGACGAAGCAGAGACAAAACAAAGACAAAGCAGAGACGAAGCAGAAAAAACCGAGACGAAGCACAGAGGAGGCGGAGACGAAGCAGTGCCGAAGCAGCGACGAGGCAGAGATGAAGAAGAGTCAGAACAGAGACGAAGCACAGAAGATGCGGAGACGAAGCAGTGACAAAACAAAGACAAAGTGGAAACAAAACAGAGACGAAGCAGCGACGAAGCAGAGACAAAACAGAGACGAAGCGGTGACGAGGCAGAGAAGAAACAGAGAAGAAACAGAGACGAAGCAGCGACGAAGCACAGGCGAGGCAGAGGTGAAGCATAGACGAAGCAGCGACAAAACAGAGACGAAGCAGCCACGAAGCAGCCACGGAGCAGGGAGGAAGCAGAGACGAAGCACAGACGAGGCAGAGGTGAAGCATAGACGAAGCAGTGACAAAACAGAGGCAAAGTAGAAACAAAACAGAGACGAAGCAGTGACAAAACAGAGACAAAGTAGAAACAAAACAGAGACGAAGCAGAGACAAAACAGAGACGAAGCAGCGACGAAGCACAGACGAGGCAGAGGTGAAGCATAGACGAAGCAGCGACAAAACAGAGACAAAACAGAGACGAAGCAACCACAAAGCAGCCACGAAGCAGGGAGGAAGCAGAGACGAAGCACAGAGGAGGTGGAGACGAAGCAGTGACAAAACAGAGACAAAACAGAGACGAAGCAGAGACGAAGCAGCCACAAAGCAGCCACGAAGCAGGGAGGAAGCAGAGACGAAGCACAGAGGAGGTGGAGACGAAGCAGTGACAAAACAGAGACAAAACAGAGACGAAGCAGAGACGAAGCAGCCACAAAGCAGCCACGAAGCAGGGAGGAAGCAGAGACGAAGCACAGAGGAGGTGGAGACTAAGCAGTGACAAAACAGAGACAAAGTAGAGACAAAACAGAGACGAAGCAGCGAGCAAGCAGAGACAAAACAGAGACGAAGCGGCGACGAGGCAGAGACGAAACAAAGACGAAGCAGCGACAAAACAGACGAAACAGTGACAAAACAGAGAAGAAGCAAAGACAAAACAGAGACGAAGCAGCGAAGAAGCAGAGACAAAACAGAGATGAACCAGTGACGAAGCAGAGACAAAACAGAGACGAACCAGAGACAAAGCAGTGACGAAGCAGAGACAAAACAGAGACGAAGCAGAGACGAAGCAGCGACGAAGCAGAGACAAATCAGAGACGAATCAGAGACGAAGCAGTGACGAAGCAGAGACGAATCAGAGAGGAGGCAGAGGAGCTGCAGCTTAATGTTGCCGTGCAGCTGAAAACAAACATTCATGCGTTAAATGTTTAACCTGTTTGTGTTCAGCCACAATGCAGACAGAAGCAGAGGGAGGAAAATCATTTTCTAGGACAACTCAAGCTTTTCTAGGACATTTTACCCTTTTTTTCTCATATTCCATGTGTTTTCCATGACTGGAGAAATGTTCAATCATTTTCCAGGTTTTCCAGGACGTGTGGGAACCCTGTTTTAAAGAACCTCTCACCTCTTGATCAATGAGGAAAAACCTGAGCTACAAAATAATGGAGGTCACCAGAGGCCATGCCAGGACCAGAGGTTTAGGGGTGCTGAGGGAATCATGCTGGTTTCCAGCATGATGCTGCCTTGTTCCAACGATGACCCAGATCCACCATAACTCACTTTTTCCTCCTTATTTTAAAGTTTCTGATCATTTTCAAGCCTCAGATTGAAGTTTTTATCATCCAGCGTTTGGTGCTGCACTTTGCTACAGTACAAACCCTGAAAAAAACGTCACCATCAGTCTTCTTTCTCTTTATGATCTAAAAAATTGGCAGGAACCAAGATACTGACGCAGGCGAACGAGACAGTAGAGGGCTGAGCGTTTCTATCTGCAGCCACCAGGGGGCAGCAAAGCAACACAGGCCAGGAAAAAAAGGATGAAAAATTTATAACAAAAATTTCTACCAATACCGATAATCAATAAGTTCATATTTTGAAATTTAATATAATCTTAATTTAACCTGCAGTTTGTGCTGGATGCAGCAGTGATATTTAAGTAGCACTGCTTAATCTATCGCAGCAAACAAAAAGTTTAGGTCATTTAAATGTTTTCCTTTTTCAAGGAATCACACAAAAAAGTGGTCGCATTGTTCCCACGCCCCACAGATCAAAAACAAACAAAAAAACAGCTTCCCGTGTGTTCACCACAAACACCGCATTGGTTCATTTTATTGACAACTGTTTTATTTAGAATTTGATGTTTCTGTATTTCCTCGTTTCAGGAATCTTTTAATGAAGATCTGGCTCAGACAGCAGATGGAAACCAGGCTTTTGACTGAATCTGGCATATTTTGATGTTTTTATATGCCCTGCCCTATCAGAGAAACATAAAATTAGAAAAATGTCAGGTCAATATCAAACCGATATTGATTTTTAGTCTTAAAGTCAATATCGGCCGATAATGATTCGGTAACTATGAAAACTGCATGGAAAAGTGTTTCTCCTCTTGTGTGGGAACTATCTGCTTCATAGGAAATTCAAACACGGGAAAAATATTTCAAATCAAATAGGGATACACGATATTGGAATTTTGGCTGATATCCGATAAGGCGATATTTGAAAACTTATGTGGCCGATAACTGATATCAATACCGATATTAAAGCTGAAAAAAAAGTAGTAATTGCAAACAGCAGTTTTATCTGTTTCAGACACTTTTAAAAATAGGGGTGGGAAAAAATACTGCTACACTGAAGCATCGTGATATTTTCATATGTCAATATCAAATCAATATTTAAAAACGCAGTATCAAACTATTTTACTTTATTACTCTGATGACTCTGCAGTTGTGGGGTGTATCAGTGATGGACAAGAAGCCGAGTACAGGGAACTAGTCAGTCAGTTTGTGAAATGGTGCAGTAACAATCAGCTCATCTTAAATACCAGCAAGACTAAAGAGATGATTGTTGACTTCAGGAGGAACAAGAATAAGCAGCATAGTCCTGTCTACATCCTGGAAGAGGAGGTGGAGGTGGTGGAGAACTACAAATACCTGGAGTTCAGCTGGACAACAGACTCGACTGGAAATGCAACAGTGACTACATCTACAAGAAAGGTCAGAGCAGACTCTACTTCTTAAGGAAGCTGAGATCATTCAACGTCTGCACCAAGATGTTGCAGATCTTCTACAAGTCTGTTGTGGAAAGTGCAATTAGCTTTGCAGCATCTGCTGGGGCAGCAGCATCAGAACCAGAACCAGGACCAGAACCAGAACCAGAACCAGAACCAGGACCAGGACCAGAGACTTGAAGAAACTAAAGCTTATCAAGAAAGCTGGTTCTGTGCTGGGGATAACTCTGGAGCCGCTGGAGCTGATCGTTCAGAAAAGAATGCTTCACAATCTGATGAAGATGATGGAGGACACTTCCCATCCTCTCCACAACACGGTGAAGAATCAACAGAGTGTGTTCAGTGGGAGGCTGCGTCAAGTTCGCTGTAGGACGGAGAGATACAGAAATTCATTCCTGCAGCAGCATCACCCTGAAGAACAAGACTGACTGATTATTGTTATATTATTATTTCATATTAATGTTATATTGTTAAAAACAAATAAAAGGAAAAAAAGAGTGTTTTTTTTACAATGTTGAATTTCCCTTCTGGGATAAATAAAGTATTTTTCATTTCATTTCATTTTATTTTGTGAATTCTCACAAGATTTCGTAACAGAGCGATTAAATATCGCAAGATTTCATTTGTGAAAGAAATTGATACGTACTTAAATGTCAATATGATATCAGCATATGGAAATATTGTGAAATTTTCGTGAATTCCTGCAAGATTTCATGACAGAACGATGAACTATTGTGAGATTTTGTTTGTAAAATAGATCGATATGGCGTTTTTAAATGTCAATATGATATCTGAAAATATGAAAATATCACGATATTTCAGTGTATCGGTATTTTTTCCCACCCCTAGTGTTTAGAAGTTTTAAAGTCTAAAAATGAAGTTTTTGAAGAAGAAGAAGAAGAGGATTTTTTTCTTTCAAGACTTCAGAAACAGCTGGCTGATCGGTTTAATATTGGTTAAATATCGGTTTAATATTGGTTTAATATCGGTTTAATATTGGTTAAATATTGGTGGGGTGGCTGATGTCCAATTCTCAGTTTTAAGGCCGATATAGGCCGATACCAATAGGGGGCCGATTCTATTGTGCATCCCTAAAATCAAATGATATCCGTTTATAACGAGTGGTCATGTGACCAATGCTTTAGCGATGATGGACAAAAGCAAACACCACCTTCCAAATACCTGCTATGATGCGTAAAATCTAAAACAAACAAACAAACAAACAAACAAAAACCCTGAATGTGATTTTATAAACCAATATTTCATTCACAATACAAGAAAGACGAGTTGAAAGAGAGATGTTTTTCTGTTTGGGGCAGAACCTGTCAGTTATTCCGTCGGTGGTTGAACGCCTCCGTGCTCAGTGTTGAGCACGTTCAAACGTGCTGCACACGTTCAAACGCAGCAGCCTCATCTTCACCTGTTCAGGTGCAACATGAAGGACCGCAATCGGGAAAATGTCCAAGCTCACATATACCAAACTTTAATCTCCTTGCTTTGTCATGAGGGTTTGCATTCGCCATGTCCGTCAGTATCTCCAGATATTGACCTGCGTTCCAGACATTATCCCTTACTTACAACCTCCTGGGGATGCATGACAACCGTTTTTTAAAACTGATACCAATAACCGATAAATTTCAGCTCCTAAAGGCCGATACAGATACCGATAACACACATACATATCTAATAATACCAAATCAAAAATTATTATTATTATTAATAATAATATACAGTATAATAACGATAATGGATAACATGAGGAGGAGTACAAAGCTGCATGGAGAAAGGTGGATACACACCAATAAGTCCAACAAATCCAGATGATGAAGAGGATGAGAAGGTTTTGGTAGAACCTGCAGTTCAGCTTCATATTTATCTGAGCAGAAGAACTTCTGTCTGCAACACGTCTGTGTGTCTCTGTTGCAGCAGTCAGATATCAGCCTGTCCAGATATCAGCCTGTCTAGATATCGGCCTGTCCAGATATCAGCCTGTCCAGATATCGGCCTGTCCAGATATCGGCCTGCCCAGGTATCAGCCTGTCCAAATATCAGTCTGTCCTGATATCAGCATGTCCAGATATCAGCCTGTCCAGAAATCAGCCTGTCCAGATATCAGCCAGTCCAGATATCAGCCTGTCCAGATATCAGCCTGTCCAGATATCGGCCTGTCTAGATATCGGCCTGTCTAGATATCGGCCTGTCCAGATATCGGCCTGTCCAGATATCGGCCTGTCCAGATATCAGCCTGTCCAGATATCGGCCTGTCCAGATATCGGCCTGTCCAGATATCGGCCTGTCCAGATATCGGCCTGTCCAGATATCAGTCTGTCCAGATATCAGCCTGTCCAAATATCAGCCTGTCCAAATATCAGCCTGTCCAGATATCAGCCTGTCTAGATATCGGCCTGTCCAGATATCGGCCTGTCCAGATATTGGCCTGTCCAGATATCGGCCTGTCCAGATATTGGCCTGTCCAGATATCAGCCTGTCCAGATATCGGCCTGTCCAGATATCAGCCTGTCCAGATATCGGCCTGTCCAGATATCAGCCTGTCCAGGTATCAGCCTGTCCAGATATCAGCCTGTCCAGATATCGGCCTGTCCAGATATCAGCCTGTCCAGATATCGGCCTGTCCAGATATCAGCCTGTCCAGATATCGGCCTGTCCAGATAACAGCCTGTCCAGATATCAGCCTGTCCAGAAATCAGCCTGTCCAGATATCAGTCTGTCCAGGTATCAGCCTGTCTAGATATCAGCCTGTCCAGGTATCAGCCTGTCCAGATATCAGCCTGTCTAGATATCAGCCTGTCCAGATATCGGCCTGTCCAGATATCAGCCTGTCCAGATATCGGCCTGTCCAGATATTGGCCTGTCCGGATATCAGCCTGTCCAGATATCGGCCTGTCCAGATATCAGCCTGTCCAGATATCGGCCTGTCCAGATATCAGCCTGTCCAGATATCGGCCTGTCCAGATAACGGCCTGTCGAAGTATCAGCCTGTCCAGAAATCAGCCTGTCCAGATATCAGCCTGTCCAGGTATCAGCCTGTCCAGATATCAGCCTGTCCAGGTATCAGTCTGTCCAGATATCAGCCTGTCCAGGTATCAGCCTGTCCAGATATCAGCCTGTCCAGGTATCAGCCTGTCCAGGTATCAGCCTGTCCAGATATCAGCCTGTCCAGGTATCAGCCTCTCCAGGTATCAGTCTGTCCAGATATCAGCCTGTCCAGGTATCAGCCTGTCCAGAAATCAGCCTGTCCAGGTATCAGCCTGTCCAGATATCGGCCTGTCCAGATATCAGCCTGTCCAGATATCAGCCTGTCCAGATATCGGCCTGATTGCTGTATGAAACACCGGCTGTTGGAATAATTTTGTAGCTTATTGCAAACAGCTAAATGGATTTATTCCTGCAGCATCACATGAAGTCCCGTCAGAAAATCGGAGCTTGCGTCAGTGAGAGGTGAAACCAATCAGGACCAGGTTCTGTCGTCATGGAGACAGGTCCAGAAGCTGCAGTCGCTGAGGTGTAACTGCACGATCCGACTGCAGTCGGACGGCCCCCGCCATGTTTGATGATCACGTGGTCACGTTTTCCGGTGCAGAGCAGACGCCGTCTGAAAGAGGACAAAGTTTCTAACCAGCATGCATCACTCCAGGACCACAATCCCTCACTGCTGCAGATAGACCAAGTCCAACAATCACTGCAATCAGGTGTTTCTGTATCGTCCAATCAGACGTCTGCACCTGCTGACAGGTATGTTGGTCCATGTTCATCGGAAGATGCTCTGATGTGTCTGAGACAGTTTTGTTTGTTTAAATGATTATTTTCAACCATAATTCAAAAGCAATATTTTATTAAAGTTGTACTTCCATGGTGATGTCATGAATATTTCTGTGTTCTCCATTATTATTGAATGCATTCTGCATCGTTTCTGTTTAAAAAAACCTTCTGGTATCTTTGTATCCAGCTGTATTTGTATACTAGAAGAGAGGCTTGTGGTCCAACGGCAGCTTTTCCGGGTCCTTCTCATGAATTTCCGTCTGATTGGCTGCCTCCCATCAGTGTATGAAGGAAGCTCCGCCCTCCGCTCTTATTTTGTTACAGACAGGAAATAGAGCCGACAAACAAGTTTGTTCCGCCATGCTAACAAACAGTTAGCTAATTAGCTTCTCAACTCCGAAGCTACAGTCGTGCCGTCTTTACTTCTAGTGTGTAGTGGAGGGTTACCTGCCTTCCAATGGACAGATAGAAACCCCACGTGGGATACACTATTTGCAATGTTACGTAGAAGTGCGAGGCTGTTCCCGATTCGCTCTTTTCTTCGTATTGTTTCTCTGATGAGAAAGCACAGCCGACTGGGGGGAACGCAACGCTAGCAAGTCAGCATGTGTAAGTAAACAAGGGGAAACCCTCCGTATTTCAGAAGGAGCAAGTTAAACAGGTTTTCAGTGGAAGGAGGCCTTTAAAGTAAATTATATATTTTTTTAATTATTATTTATTATTAGTGTCTTTAGTTTCTTGTTCTGTGAATGGGCTCTATGCACGACTCCACTACTCCTTTGTTTCCTGTCTTTCATTACTGGATGAACTGATTAATCCAGGTGTGTCTGGCGATCAGGCACACCTGGATTAATCCGTTTGTCCAGTAATGACAGACAGGAGACAGAGGAGCTAGCTTGAGTTCAGGCAGTGGTGGAGTCGTGCACAGAGCCCATTACTGGTGTGAATTTAGTCTTTTCTTTAACTGAATGATTTTGAGGAGGACAGCAGGGGACCTGAGGACGAGCTGGTGAGTCCGGGACCGTGTTCCAGCTGCAGTCCTGCAGCAGGTGGGACCTGGAGTTTCCACATCAGGTCGGCGAGCATGACTGGGTGGGAACATAAGACACAGACGCTGTGACGTGAAGCTGAGCGGCTGTATTGTGAAGTAAAGCGCAGCTTCAGAAGCTGTGGATGATGACGGGCTCCCGCAGCTGCAGGCACACCACCTCGTCGATGTACAGAGAGCTGGCTTTCATGTCCACGCTCTCCTGCAGGGTCACCTGGCAGCGCAGCAGCGCTCTCTCCTGCTCCTCCGACTGGACCAGCTCCTCCTGCAGCCTGCAGCAGAGCAGACGATGATGATGATGATGATGAACGCGTGTCCACCCGTGCTGCAGCGGTGCTGGGTCTCACCTGCCGATGTGAGCCGTGAGCTGCTGGACCTCGGCGAGGATCTGGGTCTGGGCCGGGTCTCGGCACCGCTCTTTGCCAGGCCTGTGGTGGCGTAAGGCCAGCCGGGCCCGGGCCAGGTCCAGGAGCTGCTGGTGGTCCACGATGGCCGCTCGCAGGTCCTCCCTCATCTTCTGCTGGCCGGAGATCTCAGCCTGGATCTGGGGAGGGAGGCGTCACATTTACAGCCTCCTGTGACATCATCTGGACCAGTTCAGCCCCTCCCTCACTGCAAAATTTAGTGATCTTAATACGAGTTAAAAAACGGGAATTAAGAGGAATCAGACTGTAATCAAGGTAAATGATCAGATAACTGCACTGAGTAAGATTTCTTAAAAATAAGAAAAAATATGGAGACTCTAGAAAGGGACAAATATCTTTAAACAAGATATAAAAACTCCTTTCAAGTCTCTCATTTGGTGAAAAATCCCTCAAAACTTCAATTTAAATTTAGATTAAATTTAGATTTAAATTTCAATCTTGGTATTTTTGTCCGTTTGCTTTGTTTTTATGACGTGTACTGCCGCCTTTCTTGGCCGGGTCACCCTTGTGAAAGCGGTCCTGATCTCAATGGGTTTCTTATCTGGTTAAATAAAGGATAAATGAAATAAATAAATAAATAAAAACTGGTCTGGTAATGCTTCTTCTGAGTGTTCTTTCTCATTTTAAAGTAAAAAACCTTAAAGCGAGATCATTTCTTTCAGATCTGCTGAAAAGCCTTCCTTGTAAGCAGCATGTGTGACGGAGCAGCACATCACCACCAACCTCCAAACCCGCATGGACCCGGATGAAGTTTGGGGAAGGTTCTTTTACCAAGGCTCAGATTGGTCTGGATGACCTGGGGCTTGAACAACCTGCTCCACCACCCAGCCGCCAATCAGACTGTTAGATGTTCACCTCTGACATCACTTCTAGAAAATCCTGCTTAGTTGCTCTGGTTTTAAGATCTTTTCTCTTAAAATGAGAAGCAGCAACACTAAAAATCAGCATCACAGACTAGTTTGAATAGTTTATCACTTAAAGGAATAGTTCACCCACAGAATGATGTAACTTTATCTTCCACTTCCCCTCATGGTGAGCAAGACTCTGCAGCACTTTTTTAATATCTCAAATGCAGCCGGCGATCAGGAAGGCTTCTCGTTTCCCCCCAACTTTCATATAATGGAGTTCGCCGGGGTCCGAGCCAAAAAGGTCCATAAAAGTCCACAAAAACTTGTCAGTATTCCTCCATACTGCTCGTCCAATGTAATCCAAGTGTCCTGAGTGGGTAGCGTCCAGAATTTACTCGAAACGACGTCATTTAGTAGATTTTTAGAGCCTAAACAGTACTACATCAGTACTACATCAGTACTACATGGCATCTCCTGCAAGCACGCCGATGTGCATTCATGAAACTACGGAAGCCTCGGCAGACGAGATCGCGCGTTCTCTCTGGTTACATTTACACTGTCAGGTCTTGATGCCTAAATCCGATTTTTTTAAATGTGTGGTTACATGTATTTTATAATGTGACCCATATCAGATTTCTTGTGATTACAGCATCGTATCATGTGAAACACCCCGCATGCATACCTAGTGTTTACAAACTGTAGGCTACCCGTATCAAGCACTTGCATACAAACAGACAAGAGGATACCAGATGGATACAATGATGGGAAATAGTTAGATTACTAATCTACAATGTAAGAAAAAAGCCACAAGATTTAGATATTATAACAGTACTGTGGGCTTCAATCGTCTCCTGCTGCTTTTTAAATTATACAGAGAGCGAGCGCTGGTGATTTCTTTAATTGTGTTCTGATTAATTTCCAAAATAAAGGTTTAGCTTCTGAAATCAGATTTTAAACAGTTCTAATGGAGCTCATTAATCTGGATGATGCGGCTTCATTCTAAACCAATATTTCACTGAGCCTGGACGACCCGCAGCATCTGGAGATAGAAGAGTTTTGTGTGACGTGTGTAATGCGTGAATGTGCTCCCCTGTACAACATGAAGGAGACTGGACATCGTTCACATGTTTTGGCAGGAATTAGTCAGTGACTTCAGGAATTAGTCAGTGACTTCAGGAATCAGTCAGTGACTTCAGGAATAAGTCAGTGACTGCAGGAATCAGTCAGTGACTTCAGGAATCAGTCAGTGACTTCAGGAATCAGTCAGTGACTTCAGGAATTAGTGACTTCAGTAATCAGTCAGTGACTTCAGGAATTAGTCAGTGACTGCAGGAATTAGTCAGTGACTGCAGGAATTAGTCAGTGACTGCAGGAATTAGTCAGTGACTTCAGGAATCAGTCAGTGACTTCAGGAATTAGTCAGTGACTTCAGTAATCAGTCAGTGACTTCAGGAATTAGTCAGTGACTTCAGTAATCAGTCAGTAACTTCAGGAATTAGTCAGTGACTGCAGGAATTAGTCAGTGACTTCAGTAATCAGTAAGTGACTTCAGTAATCAGTAAGTGACTTCAGGAATTAGTCAGTGACTTTAGCTTTTAAAGAATCGTTGGAATGGTGGGCTATTTTTTTTTTTTTTAAATACCATCATTCCAACCATAGAATGAAAAAAATGTCAGAATGATGAGACGTTTGCCATTTCGACAATCGGGGACCCATGTGGGAGTGGAGGAATGGTGATTGCCTCCCACACACGTTCTTCCTCATCTCTCTTTCTCTGTCGGGCTTCTATTCTGGCATTTAACTACTGCTCACATCTTAATAGTTCGCCCAAAATAAGCTAAATCGTTGCAGATTTAATGACGTGTGGAATGCATGTGTAAGAAGATCCGATCTGCCTGCTTACACTGCGGTCGCATTGTCACAGATTTATTTCCACATATGAATGAGGCCTGTATCCGATCTCAACAGATCCGAATGCATGCGTCTTTTTCCTGTTTACATTGTCAAAAAGCAGATCGGATCTGAGTCACGTAAGAGCAAAAAATCGGATTGGGTCACGTCATTGACGGTGTAAATGAGGCCTTTTTCTTTCTTTCTTTTTTTGTTTTAAATCAATATAGGGGATTATCACGCTTCCGCGTTCCGGTTTCCGGAAGTTGAAACATTTGGCACTTCCTCTTCCGGGCCATGTTAACGACAGCCGTTTCTGCTCTGTTATACTGTTTAAATCGGATAAACTCCAAACATATTTAAGTTTTCATTCTAGACTGAAGTGATACTGGATCAAAAGCTGGATCAAAGCGATCGATTTGCCGCGGTGAAGGGCCGAACTTTATCATAAAACACACGTTTGTTTGTCCCCGGTGGGGCACAACACCGGCACTTCACAGCATGCTAGCATTAGCCAGCTAGCGTTTACTGACGTGCTTAACATTGTGCGTCTTAAAACACACAAACATCTGAAAATCGGGTCTGTACCCCCCCGTTTCCAGTGGAACAACTGGGGACTGCCAAGAAAGGAGACGCTTTCAGATGCTTGTGTGTTTTCAGCTGCACAAAGTTAGGCACGTCATCAAGATGGCTAATGCTAACCTGCTAACAATAGTCCGCCAGCTACTACTCTGTTAAACTTTGTAAATCGGATAAACGCCAATGCCAAGTTTTCATTCCAGACTGAAGTGATGCTGAGGAAGAAGTGGATCAAAACGACCGATTCGCCGCAGTGAAGGACCGAACTTTATAATAAAACGACACACGTTTGTTTGTGGCCGGCAGACTGCACAGTCGTGTTAGCAGGTTAGCATTAGCCAGCTCGATAACGTGCCTAACTTTGTGCGGCTGAAAACACACAATCATCTGAAAGCGTCTCCTTTCTTGGCAGTCCCCAGTTGTTCCACTGGAAACGGGGGGGTACAGACCCGATTTTCAGATGTTTGTGTGTTTTAAGACGCACAATGTTAAGCACGTCAGTAAACGCTAGCTGGCTAATGCTAGCATGCTGTGAAGTGCCGGTGTCGTGCCCCACCGGCGACAAACAAACGTGTGTTTTATTATAAAGTTCGGCCCTTCACCGCGGCAAATCGATCGCTTTGATCCAGCTTTTGATCCAGTATCACTTCAGTCTGGAATGAAAACTTAAGTATGTTTGGAGTTTATCCGATTTAAACAGTATAACAGAGCAGAAACGGCTGATGTTAAAATGGCCCGGAGGAGGAAGTGTCCAAATACCGGGAAGTTACGGTAAGCGTGATAATCCCCTATAGCTTAACATCGCTTCTGCTCAAACGGAATTTTGTTGCCGTTTCCCTGTGGGAGCTGAAAAGGAGGTAAGCTGTTTTTTTGCACTGAAATTTCGAAATTACTTTGTTAGCTGATTAAAATACTGAGTTAGAGGTTGGATAACTGTCGAAGAAGCACCTCAATTGTTCCGGTTTCTCCTATAGAAAATTTGTTTTTTGGTAAGTTAAGCTAGCTTTTGCAATGTTCTCAAAGTTTGAATGTGGAAACAACACGTGGTCTCCTCTTAAATGTTTCTCTTGTGTATTTTATGTCGTTTTTGTAAAATGTAAAATTTGTAAAATGCAGAAACGGCTGTCGTTAACATGGCCCGGAAGAGGAAGTGTCAAAAGCCGGCAACTTCCGGTAAGCGTGATAATCCCCTATTAACCCCTCTTTAAAGCCTCGTTTCCACCCGCGGGTCTGGGTCGGGTCAGGTCGGGCCAGGCCGGATCGGGTGGGTTCGGGTACGGATGTGTTGATTTCACGCTGTGTCCCCACAGCAACCTGTACCCTTATTCTGGAGGCGGAGAATTAGCTGGACAGCGCTGCTACGTGATTGTGTGACATCATTGCCGTGTAACGCCGTTTAACCAAAACACCGGCGCCACACGTGACAGAAACAGAAAGGAGTCACCCCGGCTTTGTTTTTACGCTTGGTCACGCGGGAAGTGGCGGATTTTTCAATGAATCAGCTGATTGCTGTGTATTAGCTCCACCTCTTTGGTCCGGATCGGTTAGATCAGTACCCCTACCGAAGGGTACCAAAAAAGTAGGTCGGGTCGGATATAAGGGTACCCGTCCCAGTTCTTATCTGTGGAGACGCAAAAAAACGTGGACCGATCCGGCCCGACCCGACCCAGACCCGCTGGTGGAAACGGGGCTAAAGAGCCTCTTGTGTTTGTCCCGGTTAGTCTGCAGCTCTGTTGCTCTTAGCACAATGTAAACAGTGAATTTCTTCTTCTACGCTTGTATTATCGGCAGAGTAGGCTCTGAACGCCGAGGCTTCCGTAGTTTCGTGAACGCGCATCGGCGTGCTTGCAGGAGATGCGAAGTTCTACTGTTTAGTCTCTAAAAATCTACTAAATGATGGTTTCCCGTAAATTCTGGACGCCACTAAGGACACTTGGATTACATTGGACGAGCAGTATGGAGGAATATTGACACGTTTTTGTGGACTTTTATGGACCTTTTTGGCTCGGACACAATTGAACTCTATTATATAGATAGTTGAGGCAGTTTTTGCTGAATATCAGGTTGTAAGACTTGGTTAGACCGTTGTTGCCGTGCTCGCGCTACCTTGGGCACCTTCTCCTCCATCTGGATCTTGGCAGACTTGATCTGCTGGACGCTGAGCTGGAAGGCCGCCGTGGTGGCCTGCAGCTGCTTCTGCAGGTCGGTGGTGGTCTGCTCCAGGACCGAGTCCACCAGGGCCCGCAGGGACTGGGAGCTGGCCTTCTGCTGCTCCACCCTGCCGATGACGATGTCCGAGACGTTCTCCCACTGCTGCACCGTCACCGCTGAGCTGGGGGGGTTCAGAGCCTTCAGACCTGCAGACCAGGATGAGGGCTTCATGCAGACTGCGGCTTACCTGAACACTGCAGCCACCGTGTCCTGGGACGTGTCCTGGGGCGTCTGCAGGGCCGTGATGGAGGTGGGGGTCATTAACACGCAGGAGTCGTCTATGCGCCGGGCCTCGGCTTTCTCCTTCAGGTCCTTCTCTAGCTGGTGCTGAGAGGAGCGGTTCAGGCTGGAACAGAGAGAAGCAGCATGATGAGCGCGCGGATTTTAAATCACGGACAGGGGGACATTGTCCTCTGACCGGATCTGCTCGTGGATCTGCTCCAGCACGCGCTGCAGGAGAGCCGCCACCCCCTCGGTGACCTCACGCTCTCTCAGCAGCTCCTGCTCCACGTCGTCCTGCAGCTTCTCAGAGGGGACGCGCTTCTGTCTGCAACACACAACAAAGACGTCCACATCACGCTGCTGCCGGGGACAGATTGAGGACGCCATGCTCCATGTCCTGCATGACACTCCGGACAACTTCCACAGGAGCCACTGGAAGCACTATATACATTATATATATATATGTGTATGTGTATATATATATATATATATATATATATATATATATAGATGGGTGGGTGGGTGGGTGGCTGGCTGGATGGATGGATAAATGGATAGATAGGTGGGTGATGGATGGATGGATGGATGGATGGATGGATGGATGGATGGATGGATGGATGGATGGATGGATGGATGGATGGATGGATGGATGGGTGGGTGGGTAGATGGGTAGATGGATTGATGGATGGATGGATGGATGGATGGATGGGTGATGGGTGGATGGATGGATAGATGGGTGATGGATGGATAGGTGGGTGATGGTCTGATGGATGGATGGATGGATGGATGGATGGATGGATGGATGAATAATTGGATGGATGGATAGATGGGTGATGGATGGATGGATGGATGGATGAATAATTGGATGGATGGATAGATGGGTGATGGATGGATGGATGGATGGATAGATGGGTGGATGGATGGATAGGTGGGTGATGGATGGATGGATGGATACATAGATGGATGGATAGATGGATGGATGGATGGATGGATGAATAATTGGATGGATGGATGAATGGATGAATAATTAGATGGATGGATGGATGGATGGATGAATAATTGGATGGATGGATGGATGGATGAATAATTGGATGGATGGATGGATGGATGGGTGATGGGTGGGTGGGTGGGTAGATGGATGGATGGATGGATGGATGGATGGATGGGTGATGGGTGGATGGATGGATAGGTGGGTGATGGTCTGATGGATGGATGAAAATGAAATGAAATGAAATGAAATGAAAAAATGAAATGAAAAATACTTTATTCATCCCCGAAGGGAAATTCAGTATTGTAAAAAGCTCACTTTTTTTTTTTTTTTTTTTTTTTATAAATAAACAAAAAGTCAGTTAGTCTTGTTCTTTAGGGTGATGGTTGCTGGCAGGAATGAATTCCTGTATCTCTCCGTCCTACAGCGAACTTGACGCAGCCTCCCACTGAACACACTCTGTTGATTCTTCACCGTGTTGTGGAGAGGATGGGAAGTGTCCTCCATCATCTTCATCAGCTTGTGAAGCATTCTTTTTTGAACGATCAGCTCCAGCAGCTCCAGAGTTCTCCCCAGCACAGAACCAGCTTTCTTGATCAGCTTGTTTAGTTTCTTCAAGTCTCTGGTTCTGATGCTGCTGCCCCAGCAGATGGCTGCAAAGCTAATTGCACTTTCTACCACAGACTTATAGAAGATATGCAACATCTTTTTGCAGACATTAAATGATTTTAGCTTCCTTAAGAAGAAGAGTCTGCTCAGACCTTTCTTGTAGATGTAGTCACAGTTGCATTTCCAATCAAGTCTGTTGTCCAGCTGAACTCCAAGGTATTTGTAGTTCTCTACCACCTCCACCTCCTCTTCCAGGATGTAGACAGGACTATGCTGCTTATTCTTGCTCCTCCTGAAGTCAACAATCATCTCTTTAGTCTTGCTGGTATTTAAGATGAGCTGATTGTTACTGCACCATTTCACAAACTGATTGACAAGTTCCCTGTATTCGGCTTCTTGTCCATCACTAATACACCCCACAACAGCAGAGTCATCAGAATATTTCTGCAGATGACAGGACTCAGAGTTATACTGGAAGTCTGAGGTGTACAGTGTAAAGAGGAATGGTGAGAGTACAGTCCCTTGTGGTGCTCCAGTGCTGCTGATCACCATCTCAGACACACAACCTTTCAGTCTCACAAACTGTGGTCTGTTTGTGAGGTAGTCGTAAATCCAGGTGGTTGTGGAGGGATCCACCTGGAAGTTATGGAGCTTCTGACATAGCAAAGCAGGCTGAATAGTATTAAATGCACTTGAAAAATCAAAGAACATGACCCTCAAAGTGCTGCCTGACTGGTCCAGATGAGAGTGGGCTCTCTGAAGCAAGAAGATGATGGCGTCTTCAACCCCAAGCCCATTACGATATGCGAACTGTAATGGGTCCTGAAAGGTATTCACTTGCTTGTTGAGGTGAGCCAGTAAGAGTCTCTCCAGGACTTTCATGATGTGAGATGTCAGGGCAACTGGTCTGTAGTCATTTGGTTCAGCTGGTTGTGGTTTTTTAGGGACTGGAACAAGACAGGATGTTTTCCACAGCACAGGAACTCTGTTCTGTCTCAGGCTGGTGTTAAAAAGGTGCTGGAGAACCGGACATAGTTGTTCTGAGCAGGTCTTGAGAACTCTGGGACTGACACCATCTGGACCTGCAGCCTTGTTCCGGTTCAGTTTTTCTAGTTGTTTCTTGACCTGGTCACAGGAGACAGTCAGGCTGGAGGTGGAGGCAAAAGAGGTCTCAGGATGTCCTGATGTGGAGGGAGATGAGGCTGTGTTCAGGTCCATGACTGAGGTGCAGGGTGACAGAGTGGAGGTGGGACAGGAAAGCTGTGAGCTCATGGAGGGTGTGTGGAATGTTGGGTTGTCGGCAGGGGGGAACTGAACCTATTGAAGAACATGTTCAGTTCGTTAGCTCTGTCCAGACCTCCGTCAGTCTGGTCCCCCTTTAGCTTGAAGCCAGTGATTTTCTTCATTCCCGACCACACATCCCTCATGTTGTTCTGCTGGAGCTGCTCTCCAACTTCTTCCTGTCGTCCTCCTTGCACTTCTTTGTCTGTGTTTTCAGTTGTTTTTGTGTGGTCTTCAGTAACTCCCTGTCTCCATCCCTGAAAGCTTTCTTTTTGATGTTCAGCAGCTTTTTCAGGTCACTGGTGATCCAGGGTTTGTTATTGGGGAAGCACCTCACTGTTCTTGTTGGAACGATGCTGTCCACACAGAAGTTTATGTAATCTGTCACACACTCAGTCATGGTGTTGATGTCATCTCCATGAGGTTCACAGAGGACATTCCAGTCTGTGGCCTCAAAGCACCCTCTCAGAGCATCTTCAGCCTCAGTAGACCAGGTTTTAATCGTCCTCCTAATGACTGGCTGCTGCTGAATGATGGGCTTGTAGGTGGAGGTGAGAAGAACCAGATTATGATCAGATCTTCCTAGAGGAGGCAGGGCAGAGGAGCTGTATGCATTCTTTGTATTTGCATAAAATAAGTCCAACATCTTATTTTCTCTGGTGGAGCAGCTGACAAACTGCTGGAAAGTTGGCAACGTAGCACAGAGGGAGACGTTGTTGAAGTCTCCAGAGATCGCCATGAATGAGTTTGGATGCTGTGTTTGTAGTTTAGCCACGACGGAGTTGATGACATCACAGGCTGTTTCTGGTGCGGTACCTGGTATTATATAAACCGCTACCAGAATAACACAGGCAAACTCTCTGGGTAAATGATATGGACGGAAACTCACAGCTAACAGTTCAATGTCTCTTGTGCAGATCTTCTCCTTGACAGTGACGTGTCCTGGATGACACCAGCGCTGACTGACCAGCACTGCAATTCCGCCTCCCTTCCGCTTCCCGCTGAGCTGTATATTTCGGTCTGCACGGACCGTCTTGAAGCCGTGTACAGACGCATTACAGTCCGGGATGTGTTCATACAGCCAAGTCTCGGTGAAACACATGATACTGCATTCTCTGTACTCTTTCTGAGACCTTGTTAGCACTTCGAGCTCGTCCATCTTGTTAGCTAGCGATCTCACGTTACCCATCACAACAGTTGGAAGAAACGGTTTAAATCTCCACCGTTTTTCTCTCTGCCTTACCCCTGCCCTGCATCCTCTTGTCTTTCTCCTTAACTCCACTGGGATTTGACGTGTTATTTCGCTGAAAATCTTGATTTGGGAGAGTTTTAACAGTTGATCACGGTGGTAAACAATTTTTCCGTTGCTATGGATACACATCATAACAAGCAGTGAAAAAAGCCAATATACGAGGAAAAATCTCCCGAATTGCACACCGTTGAAACCAGCATAAAAAATCCTCCAAGAAAAACCTAATTTGACGAATAATGTCGATAAAAAAGACAACTATATTAGAAAAAAACACAAAAGTTAAGGGAGAGCTTTCACAAATTGCAGCTACCTAGCAGCGCATTCCAGAATTTTTTTTTTTTGGATGGATGGATGGATGAATAATTGGATGGATGGATAGATGGGTGATGGATGGATGGATGGATAGATGGGTGGATGGATGGATAGATGGGTGATGGATGGATGGATGGATGGATACATAGATGGATGGATAGATGGATGGATGGATGGATGAATAATTGGATGGATGGATGAATGGATGAATAATTGGATGGATGGATGGATGGATGGATGGATGGATGGATGGATGGATGGATGGATGGATGGATGGATGGATGGATGGATGGATGGATAGATGGGTGATGGATGGATGGATGGATGGATGGATGGATAGATGGGTGGATGGATGGATAGGTGGGTGATGGATGGATGGATGGATACATAGATGGATGGATAGATGGATGGATGGATGGATGAATAATTGGATGGATGGATAGATGGATGGATGGATGGATGAATAATTGGATGGATGGATAGATGGATGGATGGATGGATACATAGATGGATGGGTGGATGGATGGATGGATACATAGATGGATGGATGGATGGATACATAGATGGATAGATGGACAGATACATAGATGGATGGATACATAGATGGGTGGATGGATGGATACATAGATGGATGGATAGATGGATGGATACATAGATGGGTGGATGGATGGATAGATGGATGGATAGATGGATGGATACATAGATGGGTGGATACATAGATGGGTGGGTGGGTGATGGGGGCTTCACCTCTCCTCCAGGCAGAGCTTGGTGACCCTCAGCGGCTCCCTGCTCGCCTCCAGGGCCTTGGTCACTCTGCTCTGCGCGGTGACGAGCGCTTCGGTCTCATTACTGATCTCCTCCAGCTTCAGCTCCAACTCCTTCTTCAGGAAGTCCACGTCCCGGACCCGCTGATCTGCAGGATCGGCAGGATCCAGCTCAGAAACACGGCCCCCTCCGTCCCGGACCACCCAGAACCTCTGACCTGTACTCACCGAGCCGCTTGCTGCAGTCATCCTGCATGCGCCTGCAGGCTTTATCGCTGTCCAGGATCAGCCTCCTGCCTTCCGCTCTGAAGAGCTCCGACTGGTTCAGTGTGACGTCAACATGGACCAGATCAGGGTGTCCTCCCTGCTGGGGGCTGCGCTCCAGGACAGACATGCTTCTTCTGCACAATCTGTTTGGTCAAACAGATGAATAAAAATGTCAGAGAGCAACCGTCTGAAAGTCTTTATGTAAAAACAGAAGCATTGAATCGAAAAATGCTTCAACTGGATCAGAACAAACATCACATATAAAAACAATCCGTCTCACGTGCTTTCCGGTTCACAATCATCTACAAACACCGTTTCGGCTGCTGGTTCATCTATTTTCTCATTTATATCTTTACTACCTACCTTTTATCTTGTTTCGTTCCTCCACCGGTTGCAACTAAACATAACGGTTACTATGGCAACAGCGCATGAGGCGGAAGCGGCGAGTGCGTGATCGCTGCAAAGAACTGTGGGATTGAACCTGAACGGGAGTCTCTCTTAAAACCTGCGGTTATCAAGCTCGTTTAGAAACTTTGTCTGCTTCCATGTGTAAACAAAGACGTGGTTGTTTACGAAAAAACAAACAAACTGTGGAGTCTGGTTTGTTAACAACGTCAGAGAGAAGTAGAGTCAGTAGAACTGACGTAACGGTAAGTTCTGCTAAATAAAACATGAGTATGAGCCGGTATGCGCTGGCACCTAGCAACCAGGAGCGCGGGACACAAACGGTTGCTATGCGGGATCAGCGCTTTATCTGTATCACTGGTCACTGTGATAAATCGCTGAAACCATGAGGAGGAGTTACGCTGCGGTGTTCTGCACAGCTCACAGCCTTAAAGCGGGTGGAAGCGGTCTTTCTTCAGGTTTCTGGTGTGTAACGAGTCAGCTGAGCGCCATGATCAGTGGATCAGTGAGGAAGGTGAACAGAGATGGGAGTGTGTAAACGTACGGTTGCCACCCCACCCGTAAAATACGGAATCGTCCTTTAATTGACAGTTAAACGTTGCGATCCGTCCCGTATTTCCATAAACGTTCAATACCGGCCCGTGCAGAGACCTCTGGGGGGGCAGGTGCTCAAAGTTACAAAGGGGCACATGAGCATAAATGTGAAACATCAAACAGAATCTGACCTCATCCTGTCATGTGACCGGTTAAATTGCAGCAACTCGTATTCATAAAGATGGAAGATGGAACAGCAACATCCACATCTTTGTCCAAACCTCCCATTTTTGTTAAGAGGCGGTGCAAAGCAGAAGTAGTCCATGTTTAACCTGATGGAGACATTGTGGAGGTGGTTTGTGAGGAAGCTGCGGTGGTTCTACTGAGCAGCTGAACAGATCCTAAAAAAACACGGGGAGGGGGGGGGGGGGGGTCGTGGCCACTTTTATAAGTGTACAGGTGAAAGCTGTTATTGAAATAAATGACAGTGATCTGACATGATTGTTTGTAGGAGACTCCTGCTGAGTGACGCTGCAGTCAAGACTGTTTAAACTAAACAGAACTAGTTGATCTGTAACTAAAAGGGGAACTTAATGGGGGGCAGGTATAAAGAAGGGTGGAGGTACAGCATATATTAAAAAAAAACATAATCCAAGCTGTGTAATTTAGGACATAGGAAGATAATATATTAGTTTAATTAGATCAGCATTAAGCACTGGACTGTTAACCTGGTTTCTCCTCCTGTAGTCCTTCTTTCCAGTTTTAATAAAATCAGAGGAAAAAATGGAAAAATGTTAGCACCTTCATTATTATTATCATTATTTATTTATTATTTATTCATCAATTTATTTATTTTACTTGTCCTATCCAGCATGGCAGCAGCAGAATGATGATCTGGCTGCTTTATTGTGTTGGATTTACTTTGCTGAGAGGAGCTTTATGAATATAAGGCTGCTGTTGGTATTCTGAGTTTACTCATACACAGAAATCACATATTTTAATGTAAGTGATTTATACTTTTCTTTAGTTTGATAGTTTTATTATCCACTTTGCAAATGGCAGTAAGAGACAGTTATATCATATTTAATTTGCGTGTAAATGTTATGTTTAAATAAGAAGTTGAAAACATCTTCATTCAAATTCTTTATATTATTGTACTTATACTGTAATAGTCCAGAAGTATGTGAATATATGCATGTACTGCTTATTTTTACTTTAATTTCTTAATGAAGACCTCTTTGCCTCTAAACAGAAAAAGCTCCACTAAAACTCACTTGACAGTAAATGATACAAATCTCTTTCTTTATTGTCTCAAAATGTGACACGGGAACTTTTACTCTGGCATTGGTAGCTACTGATACATGCATGAAGGAGACAACTTGAAACAAACAAGAATGACATGGGCACTTTTAGCTCTGGGATCTTGGATAGGCTTTTTTTTTTCCTAAACAGGAGCCTCGTGACAAACTTCTCCGCTCAGCAGCTGCGTGTGGTTCACTAGCAGCTATCTTGTGTCCAGAGTCTGAGGACGCACAAAAGGAATGCTCACTTCACTTTGTCAGTTATCTTGCAGGAATACAGAGCAGCACTTTGCAAAACCTACTCACCGAAGCATCAGCTGATAACCCCCTCCCTCGCGGTTCCTACACTACCGTCTCGAGCCGCAGGGCGCGTCTGGGCGCGTCTAGGTAGGCACGTCAGGGCATGACGTTTGGATCATGTGACCAACCGTAACGTTATCTAAATTATTATTTCTTTTTATTTATTGTTTTTGGCCTCACCAACAAACTTTAACTCAACAAGAATGAAATAAATAAATTAATTAATTTAAAAAAAGAGAAGGAGACAAAAGGGCACTTTGGGCACCAAGGGGTAAAGGGGCAGGTGCTCGAGCCCCCTCCGCACCCCCCTCTCTTCTATAGAAAACACGTTATGTAGATACAATAACAAAATTTAATATTCCACTTCTATTAAAAAACAAAACAAAGACGTTATGTACACAAAAACACAATTTAACATCCCACTTCTATAAAAAATAACACGTTATAGACACAATAACACAATTTAACATTCCATTTCTATGAAAAAAACACGTTTTATAGTCAATAACACAATTTATCAATCCACTTCTGTAAGAAACACGTTATATAGATACAATAACACAATTTAATATTTCACTTCCATAAAAAAAAGTTATATGTACACAAAAACAATTTAACATTCCATTTCTATAAAAAAACACGTTATATAAACACAATAACACAATTTATCAATCGTCTTCTGTAAGAAACACATTAAATTGATACAATAACACAATTTAATATTCCACTTATATATATATATATATATATAAAAGTTATACACAGAAAAACAATTTAACATTCCACTTCTGTAAAAAACACGTTATTTAGATACAATAACACAATTTAATATTCCACTTTATATGTTTTTTTATATATATATATATATATATATATATATATATATATATATATATATATATATAAGTTATACACAGAAACACAATTTAACATTCCACTTCTGTAAAAAACACGTTATCTAGATACAATAACACAATTTAATATTCCACTTTATATATATATATATATATATATATATATATATATATATATATATATATATATATATATATAAAGTTATACACAGAAACACAATTTAACATTCCACTTCTGTAAAAAACACATTATTTAGATACAACACAATTTAATATTCCACTTATATTTAAAAATACACGTTGTATATACACAAAAACACAATTTAACATTTCACTTCTGTAAAAAACACGTTATATATATACAATAACAAAATTTAATATTCCACTTCTATAAAAAAAAACAAAAACAAACACGTTATATAGACAAAAACACAATTTAACATTCCACTTCTGTAGAAAAACACATTATAGACACAATAACACAATTTAATATTCCACTTTTATATAAAAAAACAAACACGTTGTATAGACAAAAACAATTTAACATTCTAATTCTGTAGAAAAACACGCTATAGACACAATAACACAAATCTAACATTGCACTTTTATATAAAACACGTTATGTAGACACAATAACACAATTTAACATTCCATTTCTGTTAAAAACACGTTATATAGACACAATAACCCAAATCTAACATTCCACTTTTATATAAAACACGTTATGTAGACACAATAACACAATTTAACATTCCATTTCTGTTAAAAACACGTTATGTAGACACAATAACACAATTTAACATTCCATTTCTGTTAAAAACACGTTATGTAGACACAATAACACAAATCTAACATTCCATTTCTGTTAAAAACACGTTATATAGACACAACAACACAAATCTAACATTCCACTTTTATATAAAACACGTTATGTAGACACAATAACACAATTTAACATTCCACTTCTGTAAAAACGCGTTACACAAAAACACAATTTAACATTCCATTTCTGTTAAAAACACGTTATATAGACACAAAAACACAATTTAAATTTCCACTTCTATAAAAAACAAACAAACAAAACAGGTTGTATAGACAAAAACACAATTTAACTTTCAACGTCTGTAGAAAAACACATTATAGATAGAATAACACAATTCAATGTTCCACTTCTATTTAAAAAAAACAACACGTTATATAGACAAAAACACAATTTAACATTCCACTTCTGTAAAAAAAAAAAAAAACACGTTATATACATACAAAAACAAAATTTAATATTCCACTTCTATAAAAAAAAAAAAAAACACGTCATATAGACACAATAACACAAATCTAACATTCCACTTTTAAAAAAACAAAAAGACGGTATTTGGACACAATGAACAATTTAACATTCCACTTCTATAGAAAACAAGCAGCACCTGAGACTGAACTTACCTGTCCTGCATTAGCTCCCTGTTTGACGTCAGCAGGACAGCGGCGTCCTCGGCCTCCAGCGACACCGTGACCGGGCTCCAAGCGCGACTCTCCGTGTTGGTCAGCTGGCCGGACCGGGAGTATTTACGAGGATCGATGCCCCAGGAGCAGTCGCGTAACATGATGCTGACAGGCCCCGGTGCAAATATGTTTTTGTGCCCTACAAACATGCTTGTGCACGCACACGCTCATACACACGCATTCTTGGACTCCACACGCACAGTTTGAGCGAACTGCTGTTGTCACCATGATGGATTCCTGTTCTACCAAAAAAGCTGCAGCAGGTCACCGGTAACAGAAATGTATGTAATTCTTTGTGGACGTGAGTGTGTTACTTGGTGCTGGCGTGACTTTTTGCGTCGCGCATCAGCAGCTTCCAGCAGTGAGGGAGATGTTTCTGCTGCTGGTGTGACGCAGGCGCAGAACAGCTGAAACCAGCATGGTGGAGAACATCCCATCCTAACCAGCAGGTTTCCTCCTCTGACCAGTTTTATAATCTGTTGCGCCGCTGGTTTGAAGATCACGTCCATATTTAAACCCTCATGTCGGCAGGTGCTCGTCCTCCACCTGCTGAATCAGGTTATGTGCAACGGTTCTTTACTCTGGTCCAGCAAAGAACTAACCTGATTTACATCATCTGGGTGCGTTCAACAAGTACACGCTGGGGCGTTCCCTTTCCTCACGCACTCCATCTGAGTAAGGCGACAGTTATAGGTGATTTCGTCTGGTTAGAGAATAATAGGAGCCAATCACTAATCGCGGGTGGGACTTTTGAAGGATGGGCGGCGTTTTGGCCGGAGGTTTTCTTTGCACATTCGACAGCAGTCGTTCACAGACTGTACACCGCTCGTACTAGCTGTCGCCGCCGCCGCCATGTTGTTTGACTGAAGCTTTTTGAGCTTGATAACATGTTTTGATAACTCGATCCTCTATGCGTGGTGGCTCTGGTGTCGCTCTGAGTTGCGTCACGGGTTGCGTCATTCGGTTCAACGTGAGTGGCTGAAGTAGCGTGTCAGTCAAGATGACGGACAGATCTTCTATCCAATCACATGCAAGAGTTTTAGAAAAAAAAGACTAATTTGAAATGACATCGGGTTAACTCCCTCCCCAGATGGTATTGCAAATACCAGGTGGCGGGAGTCAGGTTAGCAAAGAACTGGTGCCTGTTTAAAAGCAGTTTGGAGAGCGAGGAGCGCGCGGCTCTGAACCAGAACCAGCTCAGCAGAAAATGGGCCCATGCAGGGCCGGCTCTGGCCACTTTGGTGCCCCAGGCGAGGTTATAGTTTGGTGCCCCCCCTGTCCTGGCGTTAATGATTCCTGATCAGGGGTGTCCAGTTCTGGTCCTCGAGGGCCACAATCCTGCAGGTTTTCTATGCATCCTGGCTCCAACACACCTGACTCCAATTACCAAGAACTTCATAGGCTGTTGGATCCATTCAGTATCAGTCAGGTGTGTTGAAGCAGAGAAAAAGTGACAGCAGCCCTCAAGGACCCCCTCTGGACCCCCCTGTTCACATGAACAGAGCAAGATGAGCTTCATGTGTCTGAAGTTAATATTGTTGCAGAGGTGTGATTCTCTGGTAGGATTACATCCACATGTGTCTGGATTTGGTCTCACTGAAACACAACTGCTGCTGTAATAATGACTAATAATAATAATAATAATAATTAGGGATGCACGATAATTATCGGGTCGATAATTATCGGGCCGATAACAGGAAATTATGATGTCATTCCGATAAGTCCGATATCATGAGGACATACCCCGATAACTTATGTCCCATAAAGTTGGAATTTTTAAGATCGGACATGCAGAAGTTGAAAATCCCACTTTTTGCTTGTCACGCTGAGATATTGCGATTGGGGAAAGAAAGCTGCTGCTTCACAGGGGAGACCCAAAACTGCTTTCAAACCTCTTTCCCTTATTTTAGACTCAAACTACCCCATAAACACAGTTGGAATTTTTGATTTGGTATAGTTAGGTATGTAGCCTATGTGTGTTATCGGTATTGGTTATCGGTATCGGCCTTTAGGAGTTGAAATTTATCGGTTATCGGTTTTAAAAAATAGTTATCGTGCATCCCTAATAATAATGACTAAAGTCAGCAGCTGCTGATGGAAGCTGGACTCAGACATCCACAGTTACACCTGCATCCAGTCTGTGTCCTTCTTTCATGTAGTAGACATTGTATAGATGAACCTTATCTTTGCTCTATACTGTTATTAGTAACTAAGATTAACTGAAACCTTCAGCAATAATTTAATAATAAAATTAACCAATAACTCCACCTCTGCAGCAGCTTCTGAGCAGGAGTCTGCAAACTGCAGCTCCACAGCTGCAAGTGGCTCTTTGGACCTTCCACAATATCTCTCAATAACTTTGACTAAAACAACCAACTAATAAATACCCATGTATGTACACAATGTTTTTAATAATAGATTTAGGATTTTTTTTCTCATTTCCACACGTAATGACACTAAAAGTCTAATATGTTTTAAATCTGTCTCTCTTGTAATTAGCTTGAAAATTAGGGGTTTTCCCATTTCACAAATATCCACATTTTTATAGATTTTTTATACAGTTGAGTCCCACTGTAGAAAATCTGTTTGAAGAAAATGTATCTATCCTCTTTCTGCAAGTTCTTTTTTAAAAATCTAAATGTAAAAATAAACCTGAGTTCTTTAAAATTACAGCATGTTTTATACAGTAAGTATTTCTAAAAATAAATAATAAAATAAATAATAATAATAATAATTATAAGCAGCCTTTTTTCAAAAGGACATGAAAAAATTGCAGCTCTAAACAACTTTTATCACTGGATTGAGTCTGAAAAATGTCTTTGGATTGTCCAGGTTGCAGACCTGTTCTAGAGACATCTGCAGGACTTTCAGTGAATGTGGACAGATGCAGATTTACCTGCACTGGAAGCTAGAGGACAACTGGTAGCTGCAGCACACAGACTCAAACTCCAGTAGCCTGTTAAACAACATCAGTTATCAGCAGCTGTGAGCATTACTGTACTACAATATGAGGTTGAACGTCTCCCACAGCAGCTGCAGCAGCAGGAAACTGCTTCATGCTAGCATTGACGAGCTAAACAAGCTTTAATGTTGGGGAAAGTACATATCTCTAACTGAGAACTCTTTCCTTCACGATTCTCAGCGTTTTGATAAGTTGTTGACGTCTGTCATTATAAACCGCGACGTGAGATGCGCCCCCCTCCACCCCCCTCTCTCTCTCTCTTTCCCACACCGGGCGACCAGCTCACTGAGCTCAGCCTCAGTCCACATACCTCTGCTTACGGACGTTTTTCTTCCTCCTCCTTCCTTCACTTTTGGAAAGCTGCTCTTTTGGAAAGATGTTCTTTGCGTCATTCAATCATTGAAAAGTTGAAACACAACACGACCTCCGTTCCTCCACAGTAACTACGTCATGTAGGCCTACGTCACCTTTCACGGTGAAAGCAAGTGTCAGTAGGAGCTGATCATGCAGCCAGATCTGATTTGAGGTTTTATTTTGATGTCTTTTGGAGACAAATTTCGAGTAGCTACAGTATGTATAGTCTATCCCTTAATATAAAGGCTACATAACTTTAATTAACTTTCTTAATTAACTTTTTTCTTTTTTCTTTTTTTAATTCTGCTTTTTTTGCGCCCCGTCCAGGGGATGGCGCCCCAGGCGGTTGCCTGTGTCGCCTGTCGGCAAAGCCAGCCCTGGGCCCATGGTTTACTCTCATTTTACCCACCTGAGGTACTCCATTCTCAAAAGGTTCCTAGTCTGAAAGCGCCTATGCACCGGAGCTGTCAGGTCATTTACAGGTGTGAGCCTTAAGCCTGGTCCAAACTACACGAATTTAGCCCGATTTTGGCCCGACGGAGGCGTCGCAGGACGTCGTGTCTTCGCTCCGTGTAATGTGACACAATCAGCGATTGGCGATTTGGCGTCTGCGACGCTCCACGACCACGACGCAGAAAGACTGGCGTGTCAGAATTTTTTGGTTTTGTCCGTGTAGTGTGACACGTCCCACGACATGTCCCTTTATATTGACCAATAGGAGGACAGTGCGCCTTTCGCCTCTACCAGAGAGACGCTCAGGTGCGCCGGTACACAAACAACAGTGGAGGAAAGGAGGAGAGACGCAGTCCCGCTCCGGTGGAGCAGGGGAGAGATTTATGGATCTGTGGCATCAGTTTACTCCAGAAAAAAGAAAAGAAAAGCAAGACTGGGTGTGCCAAGTTTATTTTCAACAGTGTTAAACCTCCACGAACATTCAAAAGGGTGTATCTCTCTTGAATAAAACATTACTTTATTAACTCGAAACATAACCACACGATATGTGTATTATATCAGTAATAGTAATAGTCAACAGGAGTTTACAGCAGGTAAACGTGCACGAATGTGACGCTCTCAAATAGATCAATGACAAAGTCACAGAAAAATCGCAAATATGACACCCATGCGCGTACTAGTGCACTCACCCGTAACTATCCACATTACGCGTGATCATCAAAGCTAATCAACCATCTGAACACCTACTGGGCGCAGAATAAAGACACGGCGATGCTGCTGCTGCACAGCTCTCAGTTTATCATGCGTGTGTGATTTCATGTGGTTGCCATGGTTTCCAGCGTGCGCTCTGAACTGATGGAGTTCAGTGAATGACGTGAGGACGCACCTGTATGCGTTCGTATAGAACAACACACTTTATTTCACTTTATGGCAGTTTTTTAAAAGTAGCGTCACTGGGTCGGCTGGACTTTGCTCTCGTGGCAGCAGACTGTGGTCAGACTGATAGTTTTGGCTTCGCTTGGCACCGGGCGTCCTGCGCGCGGTGCGTGATGCACCTGGTGGAAGCAACGGCGCTGATCAGAGCCCAGTTTCTCTCTTTCAAAGCTCTTTTTCAAAGATGAGCAGCGAGTCTTTCTGTGCGCATCGTGGATTTAATCCTGTTTAGTTACAACTGAAAACCCGCTCCACAGAACAACTGGAACAGGAAGTGTTACCATGGAAACAGGCTCCACAGAACAACTGGAACAGGCAGAATACACACAAACAGTTCATGTTGGTCACAATAATGGAGGGGACTGATGTCTCCGTCCACTTTCCATTTCATAAGTGACCCAAACAGTCAATTCAGAGACTCCAGACCAAGTGACTGATTGACAGCTGCTTGTCCCGCCTCCCGTTTCGTGTTGTCTTTTGCGACACCACGCGACGATCAGACGGTTGTCTGTCTGGTGCAATCCTTGTAGTGTGACCACTCGCGAGTAACACGACACCGTACGATTTTATGACACAATTTCTGTTAATGTGACATATGACCATCGTGAACGACGGAAAAACTCGTGTAGTTTGATCCTGGCTTTACCAAATCAAGTCCAATCAGTTTAATTAAACACAGCTGTTCTCCAGTGCAGGAGTAGAACCATCTCAAGGAGGATCAGAAGAAAAGGACGGTATACGAGTTATATTTTAGTCTCACTGCAAAGGGTCTGAATACTTATGACTGTCATATTTCAGCAAAATAAATAAAGGCTCCTTGAACTGATGCAGATACATGCATCGGGATTACACTGAAAAAGTTCAATCATGAAGTTAAAAACAGAAAATGATGCTGACAATTCAAATCTTTAGCTTGGGTCTTCTTTTCGGTGAGTATGAGCAATATTCGCCTGTGCCTTAATAAATTATTCCTTTGCAGTCACAAACAAACCACTTAACACACAAGACTGAAGTAAAACCTGTTTAATATTTGGATTGCAAACCTATGAGATGGTGTCATTACGTTACAGTACATTGTTTTAATACTAGGTAGTATAATAACAATAAAAATGGAAAGTTACATGAATAACAAATAAGTAATTCTAGAGACAATAAAACATTCAGATGGAGCTGAAAGATTTTAAATCAGTAAAGAAGAAAAGCAGCATCTTCATACGCAGCCACAATCATTTAAAGGCACTTGCTGAATCCGTGTGGGTCAATACAGACCAAATATTTATATTTTTCTCAGTAAACAATAACAATCTATAAATATTTAAGCATTAGCAATAAACAATACAATATTTCTTTAAGTTCACTGTGATGCAACAATCAACTCTAAAAAGGGAATGATTCATATAATTTCTTTTTCTTTATTAACTCCAAGGCTGAAGAATCAGAAAACTGAAAATGAGCCACAAAAAAGCTTCAAGTTATATAAACATGTTTTCAAGTTCTCCAGGAACAAGTGAAGTTCATTACAACGCGGAGAGGAAGAGTCCAAACCGGTTTCACGATGGCCTTCAAACCAAACATTTACCAGCGTGGAAACACTGCAGCAAAGCTCTGGGGGCAGGACAGAAGTCAGTCTTTACCAGTGTGTCCATGTTTTAAAAGCAGCCAAGGAAAAGAGCAAAAAGGAGAGAAATCTGTCGTTTGCTGTAAAAAAAAAAAAATCCCACGAGCCAAAACTCTGCAAGAAAAACACAAACACACTACGCTTTCTATGTCCTCCATTAATCCTTCATCAGCTCCCCCTGCCATCAACCCCCCTGCCATCAGCTCCCCCTGCCATCAGCTCCCCCTGCCATCAACCCCCCCTGCCATCAGCTCCCCCTGCCATCAACTCCCCCTGCCATCAACCCCCCCTGCCATCAGCTCCCCCTGCCATCAACCCCCCGCCATCAACTCCCCCTGCCATCAGCTCCCCCTGCCATCAGCTCCCCCTGCCATCAACTCCCCCTGCCATCAACCACCCCTGCCATCAGCTCCCCCTGCCATCAACTCCCCCTGCCATCAGCTCCCCCTGCCATCAGCTCCCCCTGCCATCAACCCCCCTGCCATCAACTCCCCCTGCCATCAACTCCCCCTGCCATCAGCTCACCCTGCCATCAACTCACCCTGCCATCAACCCCCCCTGCCATCAGCTCCCCCTGCCATCAACTCCCCCTGCCATCAAGCCACCCCTGCCATCAGCTCCCCCTGCCATCAACTCCCCCTGCCATCAGCTCCCCCTGCCATCAACCCCCCTGCCATCAACTCCCCCTGCCATCAACTCCCCCTGCCATCAGCTCACCCTGCCATCAACTCACCCTGCCATCAACCCCCCCTGCCATCAGCTCCCCCTGCCATCAACTCCCCCTGCCATCAACCCCCCTGCCATCAGCTCCCCCTGCCATCAACTCCCCCTGCCATCAGCTCCCCCTGCCATCAACCCCCCTGCCATCAACTCCCCCTGCCATCAGCTCACCCTGCCATCAACTCCCCCTGCCATCAGCTCCCCCTGCCATCAACCCCCCTGCCATCAACTCCCCCTGCCATCAGCTCACCCTGCCATCAGCTCACCCTGCCATCAACCCCCCCCTGCCATCAGCTCCCCCTGCCATCAGCTCCCCCTGCCACCAGCTCCCCCTGCCATCAGCTCCCCCTGCCATCAACCCCCCTGCAGAGCTCTTCCTGCCATCAACTCCCCCTGCCATCAGGTCCCCCTGCCATCAGCTCCCCCTGCCATCAACCCCCCTGCCATCAACTCCCCCTGCAGAGCTCTTCCTGCCATCAGCTCCCCCTGCCATCAACTCCCCCTGCCATCAACCCCCCCTGCAGAGCTCTTCCTGCCATCAACCCCCCTGCAGAGTTCTTCCTGCCATCAACTCCTCTCTGCAGAGCTCCACTGCCATCAGCTCCCCCTACAGAGCTCCTCCTTCCATCAGCTCCCCCCTGCAGAGCTCCCCCTACAGAGTTCCCCCTGCCATTAGCTCCCCCTGTCATCAAGTCCCCCTACAGAGCTCCCCCTTCCATCAAGTCCCCCTGCAGAGCTCCCCTTACCATCAGCTCCCCCAGCCATCAAGTCCCTCTGTAGAGCTTCCCTGCCATCAACTCCCCCTGCAGAGCTCCCCATCATCAACTCCCCCTGCCATTAACTCCCCCTGCAGAGCTCCCCCTGACCATCAATTCCCCCACAGAGCTCCCCCTGCAGAACTCCCCCTACAGAGGTCCCCCTGCCATTAACTCCCCTGCAGAGCTCCTCCTGACATCAACTCCCCTTACAGAGCTCTTCCTTCCATCAAGTCCCTATGCAGAGCTTCCCCTGCCATCAACTCTCTCTGCAGAGCTCCTCCTGCCATCAATTCCCCTACAGAGCTTCCCCTGCTACATTCCTACAGTTTTCTGTTTGAGCTTAAAGACTGGCTGAAACAACGGGACGCTGGTCTGACATGACTTCAGTTTGATTCAGTACGCAAATCAGTGGAGAAAAAACTGCCTGACATCATGGATTTATCACTCCCCAGTATTTAGGGGAAAATGGAAGGAATCATGTAAACAATACTGGCCAATGAGCTTTGTGAATCTTGCAATTCCCTTTTCCTACCTGTGACAGCTGATTGGGCCAATCTTAGATATGACTAAACTGATCACAGCAGGCTTCAGCAGGTCCTACAACATCCTTCTCTCTCATGTTATCTACATATATGAGCTGGTCCTCATCAAACACACTATATGCATTTCAGAAACAGTACAGTGTTGAGTCGGTCGCCCTGGAGACCGGTCGCCGCAGAAAACAGTTGAACACAAGCAGACTGGGAGTCAGTGGGATGAACAACCATGTGAGCAGAGCTTCCCCATCTGCTCTTTCAGCTGCAGATTAAGGAGAAAAAGCCATGAACCAGGATCCACGTCTAAGTCAGACCACGTCTACGACTTCTCAGAGGTTCAAAAGTCTTCTTTCGCAGTGGTTCTGTCAAGTCCAAGGGTTTTCTCTGGCAGCAAGCCTTCCTCAATGGCTACTCTGGACTCAAGGACCTGAAAGAAAAGAGCATTTTTTTCTTCTTTCTTTAAAACAAGAATGAAGATCTGACATATTTTTGCAGAAACTGACCTTGAATGGTTCGCTGACTCCAATGATGCACTGCAGAGTGCTGCAGTAGTAGCACAGGACACACTCCCCTCCCCTCACAGGGATTTCCTCTTTACTCACAAACACCTACAGAAACAGGCTCCCATAAATACTCTGCAGCCTCGGTCCGTCGCTTCACACACACCTCACCCATACCTGCATCACTTCCTCGTTGAAGGCCACCTCGTCATCTTTCACCCACGTGTAGGTGATGTAGTCCGACAAGCTGCTGAATCCGACCTGAAATTGACACGATCCGTGAGTCTCAACCTGGAAGGACTACCTTCAACAGCTAGTGGAGAACAGCCCACCTTGTAGAGTCCGATCCAGTCCCAGGTGCTGGCCGGGAACGGCTGCAGAGGGCTGTACAGGACCAAGGCATCGATGTCTGCGCTCCAGTCGCCCTCCGCCTGCAGACGCACCAGAGGAGTGTCGTGCATCTTCCTCAGCTGGAGGGACAGAGAAGTCATTCTGGTCCGTCAGAAACCTTTAACCGAAGTCCTCCACCGTCTCATAGACCTGAATCCTGAACTAGCCTCAGATTCTTCTTTGGTTTCGTCTGTTTTCTGACCATTACTAAAATAGTTTTAACCCTTATCTGAGGTCTATGTGCCGCATGTCTTATAATCCAAGTCAGCGACAAGAAAGCTCGTCGACTATCTGACTCGCTCTCCATGTTTACTTACCTGATTTCTGTCTGACATCATCAACGCTAACCCAGCGTGATGGCGTCACCAGAGCGGTGGGGACAGAGGCCACGCAGCTGGTCATCGGGTGATCAGACCCGGCTTTTTTTGTCAATGAGAAAGAAGCCAAATGCAGATTATGAGCGGGTCGATGCGTGTTTGACAAACCTGTGTGAACGTGCTAATTTCAGTGGGAAAGCGGCGGCGATAGTAACTGTGCTGCTCTGGTCATGTCTCCACGGTGAAAGCGAGATCAACAGCTGTTAAATCCCAGCGGCAGAGGTGAGGTGATGCTCGCGGGGAACTCTCTCCACTTTACCTGCAGTAGTGAAGCAGACACGGACTCTGCTGGAGCTAGAAGAGCCGTGTGGAGTTTACTGGTGAAGCTGGTGGTGAAAACATTCACCACTACACAGTTTCCCACAGCTACCTCCTCTGCTGCAACGCCCCCCCCCCCCCCAGAGTGTTATAACTTCTGATGAAGGCGACAATTGATCGCCAAAAATGTGAAGATAAATCAGACTTTATTATCTCACTGTTGATGTCTGAATAAAGAAAAGAAAGCTCGGCTGCTTGTAAGAAGACGGACAGTCGGGCTGCAGAAAGGCGCAGCTGCATCGGACCAGCGGAAACGCTGCTTTAGACTCAGAGAAAGTTTGCAACAAAACCCTGACCTGTGTGGAGCTGTACAGCGATGCTGTAACTGTCAAGACTTTATTGACAAGTTACATAACAGAAATACTAGTTTATAAACATTATGGCAGCCAGAAGGGCAGACGTGCTGGTAACTGCAACTGTTGTACAAGTGTTCATGCGGTAGACTGTTTCTAAGCTTAACTAATGAAAGTTATCATTTCTTATGTTCCTGTCCGGGTCAGGCTCAGATCCGACCAGCCTCCATCTGTCAGAGCTGCTGCTGCTTCAGGAGAAACAGCTGGATGACGGTGCATTTCTGACCTAGATTCTGTTGTTTGGTCAGACACGAACATTTTATAAATCACACATGGATTCAGTCATAAGATCATTTTATGATCCGATGTGCGCTCATTTCCACGCCGGTTTGACCACTGACAGTTTTACGCCTGAAATGGCGTCAAGCGCTGGTTACTGCTGGTTAAGCAACAAATGTTACGTCACTCGGCGGAGACCAATTCAGAAAAACAGAACATTTTTTATTTTTTTTTGTAAAAAATTATCTTGTTAATTCAGAAAAACAGAACGTTTTTATTTATTTGTTTGCTTTAAATTATCTCGTTAATTCAGAAAAACAGAACATTTTTATTTATTTTTGTAAAAATGATCTTGTTAATTCAGAAAAACAGACCAATTTAATTTTTTCAGGTGAATGCAATACGCTTCCGTACATTTGTACCTTTTCCTGCTCCAGAGAAAGAGCTATAATCCCTCATTAAATAAATTTCATTTTTCAATTTGCATAAGATACCAACAGGACGTCCCCATCAACTTCTGTTTTTCTATATCACTGATTTTAGGCTGTAAAACAGGTCTGCTCGTTCAAAGTCCTTTTCTTATTTAAGCTACAACGATGATGATGATGATGATGTGACAGTTGAGGGTCCTTCATCATGTCACTGGCTACTTGGTCATAGAGACGTCTCTTTGGCTGAATGCTCAGCATGTGCGACTCCCCGGCAGACTGCGGTTTAAACCCGCCTGCCCTCCTTCATACTCATAGTAACAGAATCATTCGGCTGCTAATAGACCGATAACATGAATTATTTAAAGAACAAACGAATATCGTGTAAAAATCAAATGTTCAGCCCAAACATTCAGACCTCTCCTACCGGAACAGAGCCGGAACGCTACGCAACAGCAACGGTATCGTTAAAAAGCAACAGATCGACGGGCCAAGAGGAAAGGTGGAGCAGAGCGGAGTCTTAAAAAGAAAGACGGCACAGGCCAGAGATGCAGCAAAGTTCTGTGAGATAACCGACATGTCAGTGAAGGAGCAGGTGAGACGGCAGAGCATCCAGCACCACCAGCTCAACAGGGAGGAGCTGATGGTTAAAAATAACTCGATAAAACAAATGTTTTAAGTTGTAACAAAGGATATTACAACTTTTAGAAGATGGTTAACGACATAAACGCAAGATAATTAATGATATGAATGCTGACTTCCCTAGGCTGTTTGATGTTATGTTTAAAATCCCCAAAACATTTGTTGTTACATGAACATAGCCAATGCGTATAAAAATAGTCAGTTACTGAATCTGAATAGCCGGAAGTTATCGGTGGCTTTTTAAGTTTTTTCTTACAAAGATGGAAAAGGGAGCAGCGTCTGGCTGCCGGCAGCAGCAGAGCTGCGAGAGCTGCTGCAGTCAGCAGTGGTGGACAGCAGCAGTCAGGAACCAGACCAGGAGCCTCCAGGTACAATTTAAGTAAGAACCAAACATGCAGGTGATGCTTTTACATTTATTTATGCCTTACTTATGAAGATCAGTATGCAAATAACTTTACAAGTGTGATTATTTAAAGTGTTACTGTCATTCTGCAGAGCAGCCACATACAGAGAGAGACAGTACGATGACACAGTAGACTAATTTCTAACCAGTCTGGTAGCTGTTAGATTCAAAATAGGATTAGTCTCAAGTTAAGGTGGACAATGGTTTAACCTATTTTATTTTATTATGTGTGGTGAGTCTTTTGGCAAACAAGCAAACATGGAAGTGAGAAAACTCAATGAGTTCTTTCTCACAACAGAGAAAACACTTCAGTTATGTTGAAGTTGTGTTGTTATTGTTCTGATGTTATTTCTCCTAAAGAAATACTTCACCTGCACTTGGCCTGAAAATAAATGTTTAACTTGCTATATATTACATGATGTGTCTGATACGTTACATTATGCATTACATTAAAAATCAAAGTCAGAAAAGAGCATGCTCTATCAACTTCCTCATATGATGCAAGCGTGCACAGCACACAAGCTAAAATAAATAAATAAATAATTGATTTGCACAGTTCCTGCAAGAATCTCATCTTGCTTTCACCACTGGCCCCTGGGCTGGAAACTCCTAAAAATGCAGAGTAAGGATTTTAGACCAGATGAGATTGGTAGTTCTGAAAACTAATCTGGGATGGACGCATTAAAATTAGAGGGGCAGGGTGAGAACTGTATAAAAATATCAGTCCGGGAGAGTAGAGCCAGTTTTGATCCCGATCTTGGCTCAGGCATCTTTGATGTCTGTATTCTCTGGATGCTGACAAATAAAAGCACTTTAGGGATGAACGATATTGGAATTTTTGCCGATGTCCGATATGCCGATATTTTAAAATTCATGTGGCCGATAACCGATATCGATACTGATATTAAAGCTGAAAAAAATAAGCAGTCATTGCAAATAGTTTTGTTATCCATTTCCAACACTGAAAAATAGGGGTGGGGAAAAAAATATAGATACACTGAAATATCGTGATTTTTTTCAAATGTCGGTATCAAATAGATATTTAAAAAACGCAGTATCGATCTATTTTACTTACAAAATCTTGCGAGATTTCATCGTTCTGTTACAAACTCTCACAATATTTCGAGATTTCTTGCGAGATTTAGTAAAATAGATCGATACTGTTTTTAAATGTAAATATGATATCAGCATATGAGAATATTGCGATATTTCAGTGTATTAATATTTTTCCCCATCCCTCGTCTTTATAAGTTTTAAAGGTTGTCAAAAAAGTTTTTGAGGAAGTAGTAGTAGTTTTGAGGGTTTTTTAGACTTTAGAAACAGCGGGCTGATTGGTTAAATATCGGTGGGGTGGCTGATATTCACTTTTAAGGCCGATATAGGCCGATACTGACAGGGGGCTGATTATATCATGCATCCGTAAAGCACTTGGTTGTCTTCAGACAACGTCTGTGACTCCTGACCTTCGTTATCAGAAATAACTGGACCGAGTTTGAAGCGACAGACTGGCGACCTGTCCAGGTGTACCTGCCTCCAGCGACCCCCGTGACCCCCGTGACCCCCGTGACCCCCATGACCCCCGTGACCCTGACCTGGATAAGCGGTACAGAAAATGACTGAGTTTTAAGTGAGACGTCAAACTACCAGCTGGGTTTTCGGTCTCACCTCAAGCGTGAAGATGCCGATGACGGGTTTGTGGTCACTGATGTTGTACTCCATGATGCTGGTGTACAGGTCCTGCCTGACCTTCAGAGGGTACTCCTCTTCCTCATCAAGCTGCTTCATCTTCTCTCCATCCAAACTGCCGTCGCTCTCATCTTGCTCGTCAGGAGGCGGGGCTTTGGGTCGCATCCGCCACAGAATCCTGTCGGTCCAGGCGGGCTTTCGCTTCTTACCGCTAATCACATGATGACAGATAAAAATGTTAGAATGTTCAGTGTGGACACAATCAGTGATTTCTCTTCTTTTCCTTTCATTTTTATGTTCTTCCCAGGAAAGGGAGATTATTTCTGCTGCAGACGGCAACCGGGATGCCAGTTTCCTGCACCACAGACTGTTGGTGATGTACATGTAGGAGGATATTGAAGGGTTGTCCCATTTCTTAGGGGAATAATTCAATCCTGTTTCAAGTGCTAGGGCCAAGGGGAGGGGGTAAGGGTAGGGATGAAAACAGGAAATGGAATTGGGCCAATAACTCGGCATGGTGCAGCATGAAAAAGGTCCTGAGACAGTAGAAAATCCTTATCAAATAAAAGGCTGCAAGCACCAAGTCTGCACGGCAACATGACATAAGGAACACATTTACAGACTAACATCATCCAAGAGGAAAAAGCAGCGACAGAACGGTGGTGAAATGTTCTGGGATTGGTTTCTTCTCACACTTTGGGCCTTTCTATCCTGATCGGTCCTGGTTTAAACACCAGTCTGAGCATTGCTGCTGAAACATGCTTCTTATTATGATTACAGCTGTTGAACACTGAAGCACCGCACTGAAAGCGATGCTACAAAGTCCGTCTCGCTAACGGAGGCAACACTTCAAACTTCAGGTAGGCTAATCAGCGGCAGCGTCCACTCGCCATGAACCAGCCTGTCTGCTACCTGAAGTCTCCTCCTCCTCCTCCTCCTCAGTGAAGGTGCTTCGCAGAGAGCCGCATCATTAACTACGTCACACTCACTGCTGGCCTCGCTGCTCTTAAAGAGACAGGCTCCAATTTACCAATTTAGCTGCGTTTTTTTTTTCTTTTTAAAGTACTGTTTCGTTTTAAATGCTGGTATAGTACCGTTTTAAACACTTTAGTATTGCGGTACTATACTGGTACCGGTATACCGTGCAACCCTAGTATACACTCAACAGCAGCTGTTACTTGTCTGTATCAGACTCTGGTTTGGGCTTTTGCAGGAATCTGTCCATGACTGGGAAGATTTCTTTTGAGAAACACGGTTTTTCTTTGTCACCCTCAGATTTTTCCGCCGTGCAGCATGGAAACATTTACTCTGACAAAGGTGGACCTGACTTCGAGACTGATGGACATTTGAGTCATTGACATCAGCGGTCGAGCTGTGATTGACAGCTCTCTCTGCTTTCATCACCACAGTCAGTTTATAAATCACAGACTTTAACACAAAACAGCAGCAATGCAGGACAGCGTCTTCATTTGCAGGACGTGTAAAAAGTGATGAAAATGCGGGACGTCTGGTCACCTACACCTGGAGGTCGGCAGTCTGGACCGGTGTCAGCAGCAGTACTGCTCTTCCAGCAGCCTTTCTGTTGTGCTGCCTGTTTCTCTAACTTCATTTATTTTCCTTGGAGTCGTACAGAAAAATTTCACTTGTCGGTCACCTGCCGTATCTTTTCGTTTCTTTGGCGGCGCCATAGTTGGTTAGCTAACAAACCTTAAACATCCAAGAATATTTGCCCACGCTCTCAGCAGCGGTACTCGCATTGTTACTACATTGTGACTCGCGCTGCACTCAAAAGGCTGCGCTGCACAGAGGAATGGAAATGATTACTGGTTTATGAATGAATAGATTTTGGCTTTTTGATTTATTCATTTTTTATTCTTTTTTTTAGCCTGGCAGCAGGTCTCCTTGTAGGATGGTGGGGGAAACACTGCAGGTGTTTTAATAGCTGGGTTTCAGTTACGAGACCCGGATGACGTGAAATGCAGACGGAGGGCAGGAAGTGTTTCACGCCGGTTCTAAACACTGCCAGCGAATGACAGCGAGTAGCCGAGGTCCGACACCGGGTTGGAAAAAAATACATCCATACAGTCGTCCTCAAAATTATTCACACCCTCCAATTAAAAAAGGGAAAAAATCAGCCGTCAGTGAAATAAGTTGAAATTGACAAAAGTAATAATAAATGAAAATTCTATAAAAATCATGATATTGATTATGAACTGTGGTTTGAGAAATATCAAAAACAAACAAAAAATAAAACAAGTAAACAAGCATGATGGGGCTCTGAAGCTAACATGTTGTTGAGCAACACTGAGGCAATGAGCCCGATCGATGTAAATAACTATCTTATTTATATCGATTAATCTCTCTGCAGCTTCGTCTCCTCCTCAGGAGGTGATAACGGCTTCCAGCCCCCCACCAAGAAACACGAAGTTTCTAATAAACGTTTCTCATCGTGTTCGTGTCTTTTATCTCCGAGGGAAACTGATGTTTGTGATGATTCCAGTTTATAATTCTTCCCGTTGTGCGCGCGGGTTCAGCTGCGCACACTGACTCAGTCAGTCACATCATCATCATCATCATCACTGTTTCTGTACCGCTCTGTTCAGACAAAGACAGATCTAACGAGCAGAACTAGTGTAATAAAAGGAAGAAAATTTCTTGTTTTTTATTGTTTTTTCTAAGAACAGTCTATTTGAAAAAGAAAGACAGAAAGAACTAGAAAAGAACATTTTTTAGGAACTTTTTAAATTTTATTTTTGTATTGTGGTTTCTCCTTTTCAACATAAAAAAAGATTTATTTTTCTAAAGTTCAGGGAAACTTGGTTTTGTTACCGTTCCATTGGTGAAATTCGATCCTAGGTCTTTTGAATCCTTTGCATCTTTGAAGCTTAAACTTGAAAAAGTATTGGTATTGAGCATCGATATCAGCAATACTGGCCCTCCATTTACTTGGTAAGGGATCGATACCAAAATTCTCCGTATCGCACACCTGTAATAACAGGGACTTTTATACATGCTGGACCTCTGCTGATGGAACAAGATCTCACCAGGTTTCGTGAGTTGTTAGAATAATTATATATGATCAATGATATGTCTGGTGTGTCTCATTCTTACTGGGTTGATAGAGAACTAACTTAACATTAGTAAAAAATATCGGCCTGAACAAATGATACCGATATTTTCCAATACCCAATTTTAATGCCGATAACAGTCATCTCTAAACACACGTATGGGTTAAAAGCCTGACATTAAGCAGCCAGCATTGCTTCTGCATTAATTTGCTAAAGCTGTGACCTCCAGCGTCTGTTGGTGAGTTTCAGGGTCATACAGAACAAACGCAGACATGAAAGGATCCGGTTCTGGTCCGGTATGACTACAACATGCATGCTAGTCATTATGCAGCCGCTGCTGGACGACCTGCAGAGTTACATGTCCACATTTCCAACATTTACGCAGCACAAACCACCTCAGAGACATGTGGAAATGCAACGCTCAACCAACCTAACTTTATTTAATAGACTGAGTCCTGGTCTTATCAATAATTACATACCAAATGTGAAAAATATAAGCATATAAAAGAAAAACGTTGCGAAGTTTGACGTTTTTAGGACAAGGGCGCCGCCATCTTGCAGTACTCTAAGCTCTGACATCACTGGGTTGGTTTCCCCTCTGACTCTGCATTAAATCAATAGAAATCAGCAGCTACGCGGCTCCATGATTAACAAGCTGGAACATGTTTTAGCACATTAATATGATGGAAAGTGAAGCTGGGAGGCCGGTCCAGCATCCAGATCCTGTACCGATGCTTTCCAGCCATTACACTGTGTGACTGAGGAGAGAGGAGGAGACGCCGGTCCTGGTGTCAGGAGGGGCGGGTTAGCAGCACCTGTAGGTGTGGCTGCGTTCAGATACTGGAGGCTGTCTGCTGTCAGGAGGTCCACATGGAGCAGATCATGCGTGAAGGACTTTGTATAACAATTTGGATTACACGTATGGATTATTGTACCGGGAGGTGGACGTTTTGGAGGAGTTCCTGAAGGAGATCCGGGCGATGACACGGAAGCGTCTGGGAAAACAGCAGGTAAGCTAACTAAGCTAACGGTAGTAACCAGCAGGTACGCTAACTAAGCTAACAGTAGTAACCAGCAGGTACGCTAACTAAGCTAACGGTAGTAACCAGCAGGTATGCTAACTAAGCTAACGGTAGTAACCAGCAGGTACGCTAACTAAGCTAACGGTAGTAACCAGCAGGTATGCTAAATAAGCTAACGGTAGTAACCAACAGGTACGCTAACTAAGCTAACGGTAGTAACCAACAGGTACGCTAACTAAGCTAACGGTAGTAACCAGCAGGTACGCTAACTAAGCTAACGGTAGTAACCAGCAGGTATGCTAACTAAGCTAACGGTAGTAACCAGCAGGTACGCTAACTAAGCTAACGGTAGTAACCAGCAGGTATGCTAACTAAGCTAACGGTAGTAACCAACAGGTACGCTAACTAAGCTAACGGTAGTAACCAGCAGGTATGCTAACTAAGCTAACGGTCGTAACCAGCAGGTAGGCTAACTAAGCTAATGGAAGTAACCAGCAGGTAGGCTAACTAAGCTAACGGTCGTAACCAGCAGGTACGCTAACTAAGCTAATGGAAGTAACCAGAAGGTAGGCTAACTAAGCTAACGGTCGTAACCAGCAGGTACGCTAACTAAGCCAATGGCAGTAACCGGTGGTGTAATATAAAATAAAATAAATGCTTTAGCGAGACAGGGATACGGTGGGAAAGATCCAAAGCACCCAGGCTGCAGGATGATGGGGGAGCGGGCGGTGTTTGGTAGAATGGGACCCCGCCGTGGGGAACTGGGAGTCCCAGTTAGAAAGTTTTTATGACGTCATTTCACATCAACCTGCTCCAGAGCTGTTCTGTTCATCAGCCTGTGGGGAGGATTTATGAGTGCCGTTTGACGTGTGTTTACTAAGCGGTTCATAGAGGAACAGAGGCGGAGAGCTACATGTACTGATGCTGGTACGTGCTGATGCTGGTGCGTACTGATGCTGGTACGTACTGATGCTGGTACGTGCTGATGCTGGTACGTACTGATGCTGGTACTTACTGATGCTGGTACGTACTGATGTTGGTACGTACTGATGCTGGTACTTACTGATGCTGGTACGTACTGATGTTGGTACGTACTGATGCCGGTACGTACTGATGCCGGTACGTACTGATGTTGCTACGTACTGATGCTGGTACGTACTGATGTTGGTACGTACCGATGCTGCTACGTCACCGATGCTGGTACGTACTGATGTTGCTACGTACCGATGTTGCTACGTACCGATGCTGGTACGTACTGATGTTTGATGCTGGTACGTACTGATGCTGCTGGTACGTACTGATGCTGGTATCGACGTGATGCTGATGTTGGTACGTACTGATGTTGGTACGTACTGATGCTGGTACGCACCGATGCTGATGTTGGTACGCAGTGCTGGTACGTACTGATGCTGGTACGTACTGATGCTGAGATGCTGGTACGTCCTGATTTCGGTATGTACTGATGCTGGTACGTCCTGATTTCGGTAGGTACTGATGCTGGTACGTACTGATGCTGGTACGTACCGATGTTGGTACGTACCGATGTTGGTATGTACTGATGCTGGTACATACTGATGCTGGTATGTACCGATGCTGGTACGTACTGATGCTGGTACGTACTGATGTTGGTACGTACCGATGCTGGTACGTACTTCTGTTGGTACGTACTGATGCTGGTACGTACTGATGCTGCAGATCGTCCGGAGAGTGGATGTCACCGGCGGTGTTATTAAAACAGGATACAGCAGTGGTTCCCCTTTTGTCTTTTCTTCTCCTTTAGATCACCAGTCTTCGTCATTCAGCTGTTATCTTTATAATTGTGGACCAGACCAGAGGACTCTCATTCAGGACCGCACGACTAACCAACCCGGTGACATCAGAGCTTAAGAGTACTGCAAGATGGCGGCGCCCTTGTCCTAAAAACGTCAAACTTTGCAATGTTTTTCTTTTATATTCTTATATTTTTCACTTTTGGTATATAACTATTGATAAGTCTTATTAAATAAAGTTAGGCTGGTTGAGCGTTGCATTTCCACTTTAAGCAGTGAGGTTAAATGTTGGTGGACAGGCTTTGCTGATCAGAAGGTACCCTGTGGTGTTCTGCTTGTTTTCTGTATGGAACAAACACGCTTCCTTGCTTCTGTGCATTCATGCAAACTAAAAACCTAAGAAAAATCTGCTTTTTTCTTTCTGCATGAATATCAGCAGCTGTTGTAAGCAGCTGGAAGAAAACCTGCCAGGAATGATGAAAACTTAGGTGGCAGCAGTGATGCAAACATCCAAGGGGCACCTTCAACAGCAGCAGTAATGTGCGTTAATGATCTGACACAAAAACAAGTGTTTCAGTCTTTCTCTACAAAGACGGGCTCAGCCTTGTTCCACGGTGTGACAGATCAGTGTTATTTTCACTGCTCTTACCAACAGGTTAAAGTAGTTTTATGCACATACTGAAGTTAGAAAAGGTAAATATGGACAAATGTAGTATATAGGAGGAATTATTTTGAACTCTTACTCGAAGCCAAACCATGTCCTGTAGCGTCTGTGAAGTTGAACAGAGGTGAAGGTGAAACACAGACACCTGTAAGACCCGCACCTGTGGGATGCTTGGAAATGCTTACCTGCTGTCGTAATTATCAGAGTTCAAGTCAAACTTATACGTAGGCTGAAAATCCAGAGGCCCTTCCTCAAACTCCTGCAGCAACGGTTCCTTCTTCTTCATGAAGATCAGCTGAAAACACATATTTTATTCTAGTAGGACTCGTCCAGGCTGACGGGGCAACATCGGGGGGCTGGGAGGGATCAAACCTGGTCGTTGCTCCACAGCAGGTTGTAGGTTTGATTGTTGATGCAGGAGCGGACAAAGTGCATGCCGTGGTCCTGGATCCGGAAGTTCAGATCTCCGAACCAGAACACCAGTCTGCACGTGGACCCGGGGGAGAAAAGCTGTTAGAGAAGGGAGGGGAATAAAGGTGCAGCTGATGTCCAGGTGCGTCTCTCACCTGTGGTCCGTTATTCTGGGAGCCTTCCTGCACTCAAACGTCTGTCTGTCCATGATGTACTCGAACTCGTCCACCCTCTCAGATGCATACTTCATGTGAGCAGCAAGGTGGCAGTTGAGGAAACACAGTGTGTGTCCGTAGAAAGACAGACGGATGGACACGGCACCTTTGTTACCCTGGCAACCACACAGGAAGAGACCAAAGACAGTGAAGTCAGTCTGAAGCCTTCTAGTCTTCAAGATTAATAATATACAGTGGGTACGGAAAGTATTCTCGATCTTCAGTCACACACCTGGTTCACTTGAGTAAGTGTAATTAATATATAATGTACACAATAAACTAAAAACATACTCCACAGTCAGTTTCTGAGTGTCGGTGATGTTTCATGTCTGCGACACTGAGGCCGTCAGTTTAACTGATGATGTGTTTAAACTGGGGGAGAAAACTTCAAACCATGAAAACAAATAGATCGAGGTTATATTCTTATGCATCCAGGGTTTGGTCTCGTGAAAAGCAGATAAGATGCAGGTTTATACCGCTCACTGCAACAAGAATCTCCACTACGCTGTAACATCAGTACAAGCTTCTCTACCGCTGCCGAAGCCAGAGAGACACACACGGTGGTGACAGCGAACGACAATGCTGAACTGTAATTAGATTCACTCTCACCTCAACGGAACATCATTTAATGGCAACGTTAATAAGCAGCCAACAGACGCTCACCAAAGCTGCTGTCTGACCACGTTACCAGCGATCCGTTTAGAGATGGAAAAGTTAATCCTCAGATAACAGCAGACCTGCAGCTGCATTAACTCCACCCACACTACCGTTCCTCAGTCTCAGGTGTTTTAGCCAAACTTAGACAGGTCTGGCAGTCCAATGCCCCCAACTTTGATTTTGAATCCAAACCCCCATGGCCCTGTGTGAAAAAGTGATTGCCCCCCCTGTTAAAACATAAATGAACTGTGGTTTATCATCTTTGAAAAGCTGAGTTCAGTTTCTCTATCCACACCCAGGCCTGATTACTGCCACACCTGTTCTCCATCAGAAATCACTTAAATAGGACCTGCCTGACAAAGTGAAGTAGACCAAAAGATCCTCCAAAGCTAGACATCATGCTGCCATCCAAAGAAATTCAGGAACAAATGGGAAACAAAGTCATTGAGATCTATCAGTCTGGAAAAGGTTCCAAAGCCATTTCTAAAGCTTTGGGACTCCAGAGAACCACAGTGAGAACCATTATCCACAAATGGTGAAAACATGGAACAGTGGTGAACCTTCCCAGGAGGGGCCGGCCGACCAAAATGACCCCAAGAGCACAGCGACGACTCATCCAAGAGGTCACAAAAGACCCCAGAACAACATCCAAGAACTGCAGGCCTCACTTGCCTCAATGAAGGTCAGTGTTCATGACTCCCCCATCAGAAAGAGACTGGGGGGCAAAAATGGCTGCATGGCAGAGTTCCAAGACCAAAACCACTGCTGAGCAAAAAGAACATAAAGGCTCGTCTCAGTTTAGCCAGAAAGCATCTTGATGATCCCCAAGACTTTTGGGAAAATACTCTGTGGACTGACGAGACAAAAGTGGAACTTTCTGGAAGGTGGAGGTCCCATTACATCTGGCGTAAAAGGAACACGGCATTTCAGAAAAGGAACATCATAGCAACAGTAAAATATGGTGGTGGTAGTGTGATGGTCTGGGACTGTTTTGCTGCTTCAGGACCTGGAAGACTTGCTGTGGTAAATGGAACCATGAATTCTGCTTCTACCAAAAAATCCTGAAGGAGAACGTCCGGCCATCTGTTGGTGACCTCAAGCTGAAGCGCACTTGGGTTCTGCAGCATTACAATGATCCAGAACACACCAGCAAGTCCACCTCTGAATGGCTTAAGAACAACAACATGAAGACTTTGGAGTGGCCTAGTCAAAGTCCCCACCTGAATCCCATTGAGATGCTGTGGCATGACCTTAAAAAGGCGGTTCATGCTGGAAAAGCCTCCAATGTGGCTGAATTACAACAATTCTGCAAAGATGAGTGGAACAAAATTCCTCCACAGCGCTGTAGAAGACTCACTGCCAGTTATCACAAACGCTTGATGCAGTTGTTGCTGCTAAGGTGGAACAACCAGTTATTAGGTTTAGGGGAAGATCACTTTTTCACACAGGGACATGGAGGTTTGGATTTTTCCCCCCTTACTAAAAATCTTCATTTTAAAACTGCATTTTGTGTTTACTTGTGTTATCTTTGTCTAATATTTAAGTTTGTTTGATGATCTTAAACATTTAAGTGTGACTAACATGCGAAAAAGTAAGAGATCAGGAAGGAGGCAAACACTTTTTCACACAGTTGTATATATACTGTATATCGCGAAGGTTTTAGATAAAGATTTATTGTATGATACAAAAAATGATGAAAAACAGAATAAATAATCAAAGAAAACTTAACCTTGTTTTTAAACAGAATAAAAACATTTTAAGTAAAACTTAAATGTTAATGAGCAAATAAACAAAATAAATTTTATCTAAACATTCAGAACTGTTCTTAAATAGCAAAAAGTGGTAACTGAATTAAACTGATCATTTAAATTAATCACAAGTTATCCTAATGAAGATATTTAAAACACATCTTACACTGTCATAGACATAAAAGTTGTCTGTAAGTAGAAAACAGTGACTCACCCAGTAGCCACAGATGCCGGTCCGAGTGTACGTGGCCTGGATGTCTCTGAGGAACGGGACATGCTCCAGCTTACAGAAGAAGAGCAGCAGCAGACCCTGCATCCTCATGGACGACACCTGAACAAACAAACAAACGCACACACGTGACCACTGATCTGATCTGAGCGTGCCTGCTGACGTCTGCGGTGTGTGTGACATCATCGCTACCTTAATGTACTGCAGTGGAGCCAAGGTGGAGGCGAACAACCCACTCCACGAGTCCTCGAACATCATGTCCGAGACAAATCTCACCGGCCCCGAGTACACCTCCTGCAAACTAAACACCCACACACCAGTCAGCTCAGAGTCTGCTGATATCAACCAATCACTGAAGCCAGGAATCACCGTTACCCAATCACATAGAGGTCTGCGCTTTTTGGAGAGTTGAGGTGAAGGAGTGAGGTCACATCATCCGGAGGATCAACCGTGGCCACGTTCCACGTCACCACGTGAAGCCTGTGAACAACATCCACTTTTAAAACCTTCGTGATCACATGATCAGTGAAAACATTCAGCTTCAGAGCCGCGGAGGCTCGTTCTGCAGCAGCCACAGATCAGAGCGCAGCAGCGGGACGGTATCAGCAGCGTGACACGGCCACATTTAACACAAAGACAGCAGTCACTCCTCGTCTGTCTGGACTACAACCCACTCACAGATTACACGGAATTAGCTCTACTGGAAGGTTTCGGTTAGCAAGAATAAAGAGAGCCTGTGATGAGGCAGGTCAGAGCCCGGAGGAGAAAATCCATGAAGAAGACAGAGGAACAGATTCAGCCACAGATCCCAGCAAGAAGCCGCCTGGTCCTCCACCTGAAGCTGTCCTTCCTCGGCTTGTTGGCTCTCTTGGCACAGACGAGGAAGGCACTGTCCAGAGTCTTCACCATTTTATCGTGCAGCTCGTTTTTAGGGTCCAGGTCGTCCACGCAGGTCATGAGCTGGCTGAGGCGATGGCGCAGAGCCAGCTTGGCCCCGGTGGACTGGGTGGCATCGGAGGAAAGGGTGTCGCTGCGAACGCGCCCCACGGAGCCCAGCAGCCGCCTTATTTCATCCATTCTGGCTTCAAGGTACTAAACGTGCTTCAGTGTTTCTTCAAGAATGAACCAGACACCAAAATGGCATCAAAAATAAAATCAGACTTATTCTAAAAGGAAACAAAGGAGCCAGAAGCCTGAACCCAGCAGAAACAACCACAAAGTGAAGTGAGGAAAGTCCAGGCTGGAGGATTTGGTGCTCCGCAGTGATTACAGAACCAGTCTGAGTGGCTTTGTGTAATAAAAACTGCCTCTAATCTCACTGTAAGATGCCTCAACAATAGGCCTATTAAAAAATTGAGAAACCATCGAACTCTCTCTCCTCAGGTTGGAGCACAACACATAGTTTTTAACTCCAAATCGGCTTGTGTGTATTGTTGGGCAACCTAATCCACCTGCCCGGTAAACGACACTCTGTGTTCAGTTCTGGAGCTCGTTCAAGTCTGAACGACACAGACAACCAGTACCAGGCACCACACCAAGTATTACTGCAAACCTTTGATTTGGTGGAATCAGAGAATGATTAAAGGGATATTCCACCCACAGAATGATGTAAGTTTATCTTCCACTTCCCCTCATGGTGAGAAAGACTCTGCAGCACTTTTTTAATATCTCAAATGCAGCTGGTGATCAGGAAGGCTTCTCGTTTCCCCCCAACTTTCATATAATGGAGTTCGCCGGGGCCCGAGCCAAAAAGGTCCATAAAAGTCCACAAAAACTTGTCAATATTCCTCCATACTGCTCGTCCAATGTAATCCAAGTGTCCTGAGTGGGTAGCGTCCAGAATCTACTGGAAACCATCATTTAGTAGATTTTTAGAGCCTAAACAGTAAAACATCTTACTTCCACGAAGCGCACATATGCGCGTTCACGAAACTACGGAAGCCTCGGCGTTCAGAGCCTACTCTGCCAATAATACAATCGTAGAAGAAGAAATTCACTGTTTACATTGTGCTAAGAGCGACAGAGCTGCAGACAAACCGGGACAAACACAAGAGGGTCCAAGAGAGGTGGATATTGATTAAAAACAAAGTAAGAAAGAGAAAGAGAACGCGCAATCTCATCTGCCGCGCCTTCCGAAGTTTCATGATCGGTGTGATCGCAGGAGATGCGGTGTAGTACTGTTTAGGCTCTACAAATATACTAAATGATGTAGTTTAGAGTAAATTCTGGACGCTTCCTAATCAGGACACTTGGATTACATTGGACGAGCAGTATGGAGGAATATTGACAAGTTTTTGTGGACTTTTATGGATCTTTTTGCGTCGGGCCCCGGTGAACTCCATTATATGAAAGTGTGGGGGGGGGGGGACGAGAAGTCTTCCTGATCACCGGCTGCATTTGAGATATTAAAAAAGTGCTTCAGAGTCTCACTCACCATGAGGGTAAGTGGGAAATAAAGTTACATCATTCTGTGGGTGTACTATTCCTTTAAGCAGCTGGGAAAGTGACAAAAGAAAAAAAACGAAATACTGAAGAAGGTAAAGCATTTACCATCTGGTAACAAGAAAATCAACACTCATATGTAAACCCAGCTAAACCCAAACCTAGATGCAAATATGCACGAAGACAAGAGCAATCTCCTGTGAGGAAAACTAACATCAGCTCCTAAATTTATACCGAACCCAAAGAAAGCTCCATTACATGCTGGATGTGTAATTTGCATGAATTACGCTAGAAAATTCTGCCTAACGCCTGCAGAGGATCACCAGAACAGCTGTAACCCGTCAGGATGTGAGGAAAGGCTGTCTGGTGACGTCATGGAGTGTGTGAAACCAGGGTGTTTGCCTCCAGGTGTCACCTGCTTCATCAGTGTAAGTGTGGGTGAACATCCAACCTGAAGCGGTGCTGGTGGCGGGGCTCCCCCGTCAGACCGGGCTCAGACTCCTCCATCACCTCCACACCTGACAGGAACACACGTAAACAACATGAGCGGCTAACTCACCAGCTTCAGTCCCCACGTACAGCCAGCGTGCCTCGCGCCGTTCCGCCCAGCCTCGCGACATCGCCATCAAACACACTTACAGTTATCATTTACTTCCTCCCGACTTCATCTCAGCCAGCTAACGTTAGCGTCACGCGCCGCTGCTGCGTTTATCGGGCTAGCAACACTGCGCAGCAACAAACACAAACTTCATTTTACAACAAATATTAAAAACCTGAAATAAAAATCAAACATTTAAAAAGCAAACACAAGTAAATTTGTCTCACAGTAAACTACCTGTTATGTCTCTGTAGGACTCGTTCGCGGTTTCTTGTACCAGAAGGCATACAGTAATACGGTGTTGTGGAAATTTGGCATACCCATCACAATGTCCTACCCTTGGTTAATGCGCATGCGCAACATAGAAACCCGCTATAATGCGATTGTGCTGAAAATGAACCTATAAAATCAGTATATGGTCAACTGTTCAGCGTAGACTAATAAGGAATAATCATACTGTATAGTAACAGCAGGTATGCCATGACGATTTATATGAATACATTGGCACTTCCGGTATACAATTTGACAGGGTACGCCTTATTGACGGAGCACGGGAAGTTCCGGTTTCCGGAGGTACAGTATTTTCTGCTGCTCCCAATCCGATACAACTCATGTAAGACAGGCACGCGACTTATGGTATTAAAATAACTGATTATAACATGCTGGACACAACAAATAAGTCTTTATATAGGAAACACACCTTCAACCACATGCATGATTTAATAAAAATAAAAATAATAATCAAGTACTTGACCAAAGGCACTTCTTTTTAATATGATTGATTTATCTTAAAGCTTCTATTGCCTCATGCCAACACGTTTAATTAATTGCTTGAGAAAATAACTGCGGACGGTTAAAAAACTTCCACATTCATTGCAGTTTTTACACAAAACAGGAAAAAAAAAATCACAATTTTCTGACAGAGGAACTTAACTGTTAATAAAAACAATATTCATAAATAAAATTTTGTTTCTTGTAACTGGTGTTTTATAGATAAAGATGGTGGACTGACTGACATTTGTATGTATGTAATAAGTAAACAAATCACTGAGGACTGAAAACACAAAATCAAGAGTAGGAGCCACACCGTAGTGAGAACAGAGAGATTACAGTCACTGGAGATATTCAGAGACAGCCCACACCTTTCCCCGAATGTTTTAAGACGAATAAACCAGTAAAATAAGAATATTTCATCGTCAACACAGAACCTTCAACTTGCAAACTTCCCACTTTAAAAACACTAGAAGCAGCTGTCGTCACATTCTAATGTAGTACATAAAAATGCACAATTGTTTTACAACACTGAGCTCTTATTAAGAGCAAATTCTTTATTAGGATGTAAAGTGATGTTTGGGATTGTCCCCTGGAAGCTGCTGTAGCTGCTGACGGTCTGATGAGTGAAGTCGGAGCTTTCTGGTTGAAGTAGACCACGTTGGTGTCAGAGGTCTGGAGAGGGGAGCAGAATGCACGAGGTAAGACTGGCTCGGCTAAAAGAAACACCCATCATCATCAAACAATGAAACCCATACTCACCCGTCACTCATCAGCTGACATGCCTTTGACTTCATCAGTCTTCCTCATCTACAGCAAAGATATGCAAGTTACACACACATACACTCACCGTCCACTTTATTAGCTATTAACATAACATCTCCTCAGCCAGTCGTCGAAGGATACATCGCATGTATCCTTCGATACATGCGAGGAAATTCATTCTCTGCATTTAACCATCTCAGGTTGAACCTGAGAGCAGTGGGCTGCTATTTAAAGGGGAAGTTCAGAATTTTTGACATAGGGCCTCATTTACAGGTGAGCCGGAATACCACTGATCACTGAAGACAGTTTCTACATATTTCATCCTGTTGTTCTAGTTCCAGGAGATCGCTGATGCTAATGCTAGTGCAAGTCAATAGGAATCTGCTAGCCTGTCATTAAAACCAATCTTATCCACTCCACAGAACATCCGAGGCAAATCATTTCTAACGTCAGACTGTGTAAATGCCGTGTTAACAGAATAATGTTACTAATAAAACTAACCTGCATTTCGTTGCATTTTGATTGTTGCTGCTGAGAAACTGTACAAAGTTTTACTTCCTGTATTTGGCAGTGGAGTGATGTCATCTGCTGCTACGTGCATGAAGGAATTTGATTACAGCCAAAACTGTGGCCTCGTCTGAAAGGCATGAGGAAATGTCGGATTTTTAAGACGATTTCCAACTTTTTTCATCAAACTGACCGTTAGTGTATTTCAGTTCATAGAGATTTGGTGACAAAGGTAGTAGTACTACCACCCGGAAGCAAAGTGTATCATTCTGCAGCTGGTAAGAAACTAGTTCCTCAATATGTAATGCAACAATTGTCACAAGGCTAGTTTTACTAGTTTAAACACACAAGTTTACTAGTTTAGCTCGACATTTACACAGATAGGCTTGCTGATTTGCTTTGGATGTTCTGTGGAGTGGATAAGAATGGTTATAATGACAGGCTAGCAGATTCCTATTGACTCACACTAGCATTAGCATCAGCAACCTCCTGGAACTAGAATAACCGGATGAAATATGTTGAAACTGTCTTCAGTGATACGTAGTATCCTGGTTCACTTGTAAATGAGGCCCTATGACAAAAATCCTGAACTTCCCCCTGAAGTTGTGATTGCAGTTCAAGAAAATATCACATTTCACTTGTCGTTCCTGCACAGCCCTTTACATCACACTGCGTTAGATTATTCAGGTTGAGAAGCTCAGGAAAGCTGCAGAAATGACAAATGTGATGGAGCCATCTGAATATCCAGATGAAGATTAACAGAAGTTCACATGTGGCTGATTTTTTTGACTCAGACTGCAAATAAAAATGAACTGATGTATTTCATCACAAACCCTTTTTAGACTCTGATGAAAAGTATATGCATACTTTTATTCTTATGCATGACAAGGGGAACAATAGTAAATACTTTCCCCCATGATTTGGATATTCAGATGTATCCTTGTATTTTTCCATTTTTGCAGTTACTGGATTTGGGATCTGACCACTGAGTTTTCACAGTTGAAGCAGAATCTCCTGCTTTGTTTCTAGAAGCTCAGGAAGGTATTTTGCAAATATTGTACAAACTGTGGCATGAAAGATATTTTATTTATTTTATGGTTTAACTCTTGCTCTTAAGTAACATCACTGTTACACAAAAACTACCTGAGACACCATCATGCAGAATCAAAGGAAATGTACGAGAGTCCTGGTGTAAAACTTTCAATGTTGTCATGGCGACACAAGAAGCAGCTGCTAGATTATCAAGGTCCAAGAAGAGAATCATTATTTGAATTGTCCACTTACTTTTTGGACATTCATCCAGTAGGAACTCATCACCCCGTCTACCAAGTCAACACCGCCCACCAGCATGTACTAGTATGTACGAGCATGTACTAGTATGTACGAGCATGTATGAGCAAGTACTAGTATGTACTAGTATGTACGAGCATGTACTAGTATAGAACATGGTCACATGGTACTCTCATATTGCTCGTGTCTGCCGCTGCTGCAGATGACTCAGATTGTTCAGCATGAACAGATGATGTCATCAAACTTGGTTTGATGTCAGATCACCTTTCTAAGCCACATTTCCATCATCTCTGATGATGCTGACGTTCGTCTTCCAAGCGATTTCACAGATTTGCCACTCGGCAGCTTTTGAAGGGTCTTGATGATCCAGTATAGCTTTGCTGGATGTAACTAACATCTGATAGCATTTAGAAAATTAGAATTGATGCACAAAACTACCCAGTCTGTCCTAAATATTCCACTACGTGTACTTTCTTTTACTCTGCATATGTGGTAATATACTGTAAAGCTTGTCCCAATGTCCTCATAAGAGTACTTGACATTTCATTTTGTTTTGGAAAGTAGTTGCTATACATATTTTTGAAACATGCATACCACATGGAATTATAACATTACTTTCTTCAAATATATACATTTAGCACAAGCATCACTGTTATCTTTTAGATTTTTCACTTTTCTTCTGAAAAGTGCACTTTTAGCTTTTCACCATATGTGCGCCCTCTTGTGGCTTGACAGAGTCGTGCATTGTGATAAATGCAACCACCAGGTGGAAGCTAAAAGTGTCCATTTTTAAGGACAACAGGTCTAAGTTATGTGGAATGAAGCAGCAGGGAAGTAAAAATGTAATGTCCTCATATGTGCACGCAGGGTCTCAGGAGGGGTGTTTGGAGGAAACTTTTTTTTTTATTTATTCATGGTATTTTTTTAATGTTTCTGCCACATTTAAACTGGTGTTGCTTTGATATGAACATGTGATTTCTACTAAGGTAATGAAACAGTTAAAGTTTCCTTTTTGGACCAGTTCTCAGTGTTGTTGCGTCTCTGACGCATTAAAACCTGAAAGGACGCAGTAAACTCACCATCCGTGCGTCTCAGGGACTCACCCATGAAAAACGACACATTCTGAACAACTTCTGTTTAAAATCACAGTAACCACCTAAAGCAACATTATTTTTACCCATGGACGTTGTTAGTTTAGAGGGTCCTGCTAAAATATCATAAGTTCTTTGTAACAAAGCCAACGTGGACTCAGTCTTGTATTATACTGACACTGAATAGTTACTTTTGCGATGTCCCTGAAAGCAGCAGTCTCACCTTAAGTTTCGTTTTAATGTACTCTGTAACTAGACCGTTTTAAATCTCTTTCTTCTGCCGGTTTAGTGTTGATGGACGTGTGAGTTTAGTGTTTGCTTGGAGCACCGTGCACTACTGCAGATCCCAGCAGCTGGATCAGTTTTTCATCCCAAAGTGATACTACAGCTGCACATACGCACACCACGAGTCTGCTCGTGGTTGAAATGGATGTAAGGAGTTTTTTTCCTCTCAGAAGAAAGTCAGTCATCTTTCCTGCTGGTTGTACAATTCAGATAAATCCAGCTAATCAATACATGAGAACGAAGGCTGGTTACTGATAAAAACTAGTCCTTGTGATACATTGTTAGCATGATGCTGAGTTCTGGTTGTGTAGCTGTGAAAACATGAACCTTTTTCACTATCATTTTCAATAAAATCATATTCTTTCTGAACTAAAACAAAGTGCAGTAACTGGTGTAATTAATATTCTCCATTAGGCTGAGTGACGGTGTAATAACTACGAGTAGAATATTAACTCTGACCTTTGCAGGATTTTTCTTTTCTTTTCTTTTATTCTTGGGTCAGTGTAACTTTCTTCAGCAAAACCAAACACATTTTTATAAAGTTAATTTGGGAATTGTAAATTGACGTAATTAGTTACTGTGGAGAGAAAATTCCTAGCTGGATATTTCTGCATATATATGATGGAAGAACATGTGGCCTTCCTGCAGTTCTGATAAAAGTTTACTGTAGCATTTACATTGTTGCATACAGATCATTTCAGCAAGAGCACATCGGTCATGGTAGTTCACGCCACACAGGCTTGATGTGTTTAAAAGAACTTTAAAATAAAGCTTTTTCCATAGAAAAGAACTCCACTTTGCATACACGGTGCTCCAACTTCCAAAAATTGAAAATGGGGTTAAAATAAATGTGATTTATGCAATTTTTTGGGGGGGGCAGGATTATCAGAGCCCTGGAGTATTTAAAAAAAAGTATAAAAATGTTTTGTGATGCATCTTTACTTTTTGTGTTACAGTGGTTTTTTTTGTTGTTTTTTTTAAAGTTACGTTCAGCTTCTTAAGAGCACGGACCGGCCTGTAAATATTATCTAAAAATTAAAAGTTGCATTTTTTTCATGGCTGTCATCACTGACTTCTGGCCTAACCATCCATACCAAAAGATCAATGAGTTTCAAATTTTAACCCTTTAAGTTCCAGTTTTTACACACAATGTTCCACTGCCTAAAACTGAAAAGTGGGTTTAAAATAAGTCAAAACTAGCCTGTAGGTGGCAGGTTATTATTAGGCACACAGAGCATTATATTATAGCAACCGCAATTATAAAAGCTCTGAGAAGTTGTCTCAAGATAAAATGCAAAAAAATGTGGGAAAAATTCCAGTTTGAACTGGAATGGCAGCGTTACAGAGAGGGAACTAAATTCCCTGCAAAAGACTGAGCTAAATAATTAGCATGTGATCTGACTGATCACAATGCTGGAAAACAAACACCAAAATGACAAATGTGAGACCCTTTCACGCTGAAATAACCTCACATGAAAGAAGAAAAAAGATTATTTACTGCATTGGATGTGATCAGCATTTTTGAGTGTTTGAAGGACTCTGATTGGCTGAAATAACATTGAAGTCTCTGGTTTCATCACTAAGATAAAAAGCGGGGGGGCTCCTTCTGAGTAAATGTTCTGATGTCATGGAAAACAGTTCAAACTACATCATTGAAGTGTAGAGCAAGTGTGTGAGGAGAAAAATGTTCTCCTAAACATTTATTCTGGAATAACATTTGATTCTAGAAAGGTCCTTTTCAATGCAAGTCAATGTGGCACGGATTGGCTCTAAGGAGGAAATGAGGAGGATTTTAGTTAGAGACCTTAGAGAAAGAGTTACACCCCCCATCTTCTAGAAGATCATGAGTCAGACCAGAATACACACCTGCACCAAGTTTATGCTGTTTGCATTAGTAGAAAAAAGTAACAACATAAAAGGTCACTCACTACGCCTTTAGAAAGCTTAAGAAGCTATGAGGGTTAAGTAAGGAAACAAAGTATTTTTACTTTGTTATTTGACACCTCTGATGGTTTTATTTGAATGTTTCTGCCACATTTAATCTGGTCGTGTTGCTGTGGAACAGTTAAAGTTTCCTTTCTGGACCAGTTCTTCTGAAATCTGTCAGACTGGATCAAGTCTTGAGCTCTGAATGTATTTGCTCTAACAGAGGAAAGTCAGAAACGGCTTCGGTTGCTTGGTTACCTCATCCAGCTCCCTCTTGGTCTCATCTTCCATACGCCGGATGTCATCCATGGTCAGGCCGATCCAGCTGTCGATGGAGCAGAACAGCTGTCTGTGGAAGTGGGTGAACAAGCGCTTCTCCATCTGGACGGTGTGAGAGGACGTAAACAGTCACATGCCGGCCACGGGGTGGGGGGGGGGCGCTGCAGTGTTTAAAAAAGCGAAAACTCACTCATACCCTGTGGATAAAGTTCTCCATCTTGTTCTGCAGCCCCATCCACTTGAACTCGACTGTGACCAGCTTGTAGGCACACATGTGGGGGCAGCTGGAGCTGCTGGCCAGCTCGTTCTGCAAACACACAGAGACGACAGTGTAAAACTAGACCTCAGGAGGTTCGACTGATCCACGGCTGCAGGAGGGGACGGCACCTTCCAGCTGGGTCCCAGAGGGCCTCGACCAGTCTTCTCCGACCTGAAGATGGCTGGATCCTGCTCTGCTTTGTAGTCCTAAACAACGACAGAGGAGGAGTTGGCAAACATGCAGAGTAAATCAGCCCCCCCCCCCCGCGACCAGAGATGTTCTCTCACCTTTGTACTGATGCTGCTTCTGTCAGCAATGTCAATGTCAATGACCTCAACTCCATCCCAGGTGCTTTTGTCAAGTCCATGCACCTGCAGGAGAACAACCAGGGTGGGGGTCAGCTGACAGCAGGGAGCTGATACACTATGATACTCATTTATTTTGTTCTAGAGGGAACATATGTTGATCTATATTACCACTGAAATCTCACAAAATGTCATCATTCTTTTAAGAAATCTCGCAAGATTTCAAGAAAACCCGTGAGATTTTGTAGCAGACCGACGAAATTTCACCAGATTTTGTTAGTAAAATAGATCGATACCACATTTTCAAATATTGATATGATATCAGCATATGAAAATATCGCGATATGTCAGTGTATCGATATTTTTTCCCAGCCCTAGAAGTTAAACAAATGCTTTGTTTTGAATAAGCTATTGTTAAATTAAAGTTAAACTAAATTTATGTTTGGTGGTAAAAGGACTCACGCTGAGGTAAAACTGAATGTTGAAATTGAAAGAGTATATGAAACTGAGCTTTTGGCAGTAATGAAATGAAAAATGCTTTAGTTATCCCAGAAGGGAAATTCAACATAATAATAAACCAACATAATAATAGATGATGAAGTTTGTTGGAAGCTTCACATAAAACATGTAAAACAGAAATTATCCAAGTCTATTTCTATTCTTTAACAAACAGATGTACTGCGTAAGAACTGCCTTCATGTGCTGTACTTCTCACTTGGATGCCGTATATGACACTGAAATTTGGGGACATGTATAAAAAACAAAGATCCATCAGTTTAATTGCAGAAAAGAGCTATCAGGATAATAAATGGCGCTGCATCCTGTGATTCTACAAATCAGCTTTTTATAAAATCATAAACTATAACATTTCTGTACATTGTATAGTTAAAAATATTAGAAATTATGTTTTGAGTGGTAAATGAGACCATTCCTGTTTGTTTGTTTTTTTTAAATAAGTTTAAATTAAGGCGGGGGTTTATAACTTAACAGGGTTGCTTATGTTTTAAAGTCAGAAGTAATCTCATACAGATGTGTGTCAGTTTTGGGGGGAAATTATGGACTAAATGATGAAATAAAGATGTGAAATTCTATGTTCATTTTTAAAAAGACTTTTAAATCTAAAACTATTAAAGGTTATAGTGAAATTTGAGGTTTTATGTGTTCTGTAATGATGTACTAGTACTGACGTTTCTTGGTGAATTATTTCTATGATGGTGCAGGATAGGCAAAACAAGCCTTGGGGCTTCAGCCTATTCCCTTTTCGGATGCTGTCTGATCAATTTTATTGTAAAAACATCACATCATGTTGTATTTTTTGTTTTTAAACCAAAATAAAAGCATTCATTCATTCATTCATACCCCTCCCTCCTCCAGAGGCGCCCACAGAGATTATTTTTAGGGGTGGCCAAGGGTTATTAAAGGATAACTTTTGGTTCTTTCAACCTGGACCTTATTTCTGCAATTCATACGTGCATTTACTCACTCGTGTCTCGTGTCTCCTTTGGACACGATTTATATCAGTCGTGTATCCATATAATGGCAGTGAAGGGGGCAGAATGAATGGACCTCTATATAAGTCATTATCTGCGGCAAACTTCCTTCATTTCAACAAAACTATGTAAAAACTCAAATCTTACCAAGTCTGTTTTTCTAATTTCTAATCAAAATATCTCATCACAATCAGAACAAGAGAAGCATTTCAGTGAGATATAGGAACTTGTTTTGAAGGAATAGTTCACCCACAGAATGATGTAACTTTATCTTCCACTTCCCCTCATGGTGAGAAAGACTCTGCAGCACTTTTTTAATATCTCAAATGCAGCCGGTGATCAGGAAGACTTCTCGTTTCCCCCCAACTTTCATATAATGGAGTTTGATTGTGTCTGAGCCAAAAAGGTCCATAAAAGTCCACAAAAACTTGTTAATATTCCTCCATACTGCTCGTCCAATGTAATCCAAGTGTCCTGAGTGGGTAGCGTCCAGAATTTACTCAAAACTACATCATTTAGTAGATTTTTAGAGCCTAAACAGTACTACATCTTACTTCCACGAAGCGCGCATATGCGCGCTCGCGAATCTATAAAAGCCTCGGCGTTCAGAGCCTACTCTGCCGATAATACAAGCGTAGAAGAAGAAATTCGCTGTTTACATTGTGCTCAGAGCGACAGAGCTGCGGACAAACCGGGACAAACACAAGAGGGTCCAAGAGGGGTTGATATTGATTTAAAACAAAGAAAGAAAGAAAAAGAGAACGCGTGATCTCGTCTGCCGCGGCTTCCGTAGTTTCATGAACGCACATCGGCATGATTGCAGGAGATGTGATGTAGTACTGATGTAGTACTGATGTAGTACTGTTTAGGCTCTAAAAATATATTAAATGATGTGGTTTCCAGTAAATTCTGGACGCTTCCCACTCAGGACACTTGGATTACATTGGACGAGCAGTATGGAGGAATATTGACAAGTTTTTGTGGACTTTTATTGACCTTTTTGGCTCGGACCCCGGTGAACTCCATTATATGAAAGTTGGGGGGAAACGAGAAGCCTTCCTGATCACCGGCTGCATTTGAGATATTAAAAAAGTGCTGCAGAGTCTTTCTCACCATGAGGGTAAGTGGAAGATAAAGTTACATCATTCTGTGGGTGAACTATTCCTTTAACCTTTTTTAATTAAAGTACAGTAAGTGTAATAAATACTTTAACAGCAGCTTTACCTGCTGCTTCCACTGCTTTTTTTTTTTTAAAACATGAAAATATTACAAATAGTGGAAGTGGAAAATAAAGTTACATCATTCCGTGGGTGAACTATTCCTTTAAGCCAAATGCATCTTATTTCAAGGAATCTTATAGGAAAATTTCCCTTGTTCCATTGGCAGAATATTTTTTGCTTATTACAAACAAAAAATATAAAATAAAGTTCAGTGTGTGTGTCACAAACAAATAACTTTACAAAGCTTCACTATGATGACCTCACTCGCGCTGAAAACCAGAGCTCAGTTTTAATGTGAACAAACTAAACGGGGGTAGTGTGGTGTCGCCCAATGAGGGCCGGGTGAGTAGGTGCTAAAAGGGGCATTAGAACCTGGTTGGGGCAGTTCTCGGTGGAGCCTTCCTGGATGAATTTACATAATAAACAGTGGGTTAATTAGGAGTGACAGACCTGCGGGGGACTACAGCAAAAGAGCAATGGCAGAAAATGGTAGTTCTAGGGGAGTGGTGTCTAAAGTCGGTCCTCAAAGGCCGCTGTCCTGACCGTTTTCCATGCCTCCATGCACCAGCACAGCAAAGCCGATGAATTTGAGTCAGGTGTGTGTTAGAGAAGGGAGACATGGAAAACCTGCAGGATTGCGGCACTCGAGGACCGGAGCTGGACACCCCTGTTCTAGGGTAATATTTTTATTTATTTTATTTTCATTAGCTTATAAAGATTTTGACATTCAAATATAAGTAAAGCTGCTCCATGTTAATAGTACATAAAAATTGATATAAATGAAAACCATATTTTTACAGGAGTGCCCAGCTTTTTGGGGGGCACTGGCCACCCCTGACCACCCTTTGGGGCATTCTTGCCCTCCTCCTCAGACTCCTTCCATGCTGAGTGAAAGGATGCATCCCCATGCACCCCTGGACCTAGTTTCAGCCCTACCCCTACATTTTGCGTGTTCCTGCAAGGGTACTGGTGTCCCAGTTCCCCTGTGCATGCAGGGGGGGGGGTGGGGGGGGGGGGTGGACATGAGGAGGGTGTGGGGTAAGAATCCAGTCCTTCAGAGTGAGGGACTTCAGATGCTGACTTGCCGAGGAAGGGGCCAGAGGGAGTCAGGCATCAAGGCATCAAGCTCCCTGGGCTTGGTGGTGGCTGAACTGCTGGGGGTCTGCCTGCTCTGGGGGGGTGGGGGCCGGTTTCGGGGCTTGTGGGTCTCTCGTCTCAGCCTGCCATGCTTGTTGCTCTGGAGGCACAGAGGGGGGGACTAAGAGTGAAGTGGGTGTGTGAGATGAGAGACTGATAAGGTGTTGGAGGGAGGTGAGTGTTTGTGTGTGAGGGGATGAGGCGTCTGTGGGGGTGTGTGTAGGTGACGTGTATGCAGGAGAAAGGCAATGTGGGGGAGTGGCAGAGGTGTGCAGCAGGAGGAGTGGGTGTGGTTATGAGTGACAGGGGCAGAGGGGGCAGTGGTGGGAGGGGAGAGGCGTGGGTCTTAAACCTCTCCGTTTAGCTAGTTAGCTTCCCTGTGATGGCTTTGGGAATTCGGCCTCATTACGGCTGAAAACGTGACTTACGTTGTCCTGACCCCCCATGTCGGGCTTGTGCCACGTCTCGATCTTGATCATGAACTTGTCTTTCATGTAGACGTTCTGCAACCACAGAGAGAATGTGATCAGTCAACATGTTGCTCCACACAGAAACCAAACAGCTCTGAACGTCATCTCTGCTCTGTGCCGTCTTTTCTAACAACCCCTCATCATTACAATAATCATGTTATGATTATGTGTGTATATATATATATATATATATATATATATATATATATATATATATATACACACACACATACATATATAATTATGTCATAATACTTATCATATAGACTTATAATGAGAACGCTGCTACATTACATTGCTAAAATGTTACTGTACATGTACAGTAAAATTAGTAATAAAAGAGATAAAGGGGGGGGGGGAGTGGGTAAAAAAAAAATGGGGGGAAGTACATCGTTCACATTAGTGCTGTATCAGGACCACTGTACTGTTACACTGTCAGACTTTACTGTTAGATGTTTACATGCATAGTTTCGCTTTCAGATTTCTAGGTTATCCGATCGGATTCCTATATGCACCGTGGGTCTGTGTTGTACGGGTAACATGGGGCACATTTGACAATAAAGCTGACTTTGACTTAGACCTCCTTATAAAGAATAGTCCTTATTTGACATTTTATTCATCAGCGCTGCCACCTGCTGAGTTTATTTACATAAAAACATCACTGTCTTATTAGAACAGATCTGAAGAGCACCTACCGTAAGGACTGCGTCCACGGAAAATCACGGACCACGATGGAAAGATGATGTTCCATAAAGAGAAGCAGAAAGAAAGAGTTAAATTCTCCAGAGTTTAAGCATCATTGTTGCTGTGAATGTACAGCTGGTGTTGTCTGGGGAGGGGCTGCTGCTTCCGTTCAGACCTGGCGCCAACATGCGTCCCGGTCTGATTCCAGCATGGGCAGTGGGGATGCTCGTACGGCCCCACACACCAACCACTCACATTTTAATTTACACATTATGTTGAGTTTATTTACGTGTGCTTTGACTAATGGATCAAACTTTCTGAACTGGGCTCAGTTCAGCGCTACAGCAGCCTTCATGCTAACATCTGGATGAACAGCTGCTGCTGCGTTACATTTAACCCCGTCCTGCCCGGTGATGCTGCATCATGCAGCTCTGAGCTGCGTGTGGGACCCCGGCCGTTCATATGAGGCAGAATCAAACCAACTGCTGCTCAAAAAACTGGAACTGAAAGGAAAACTATGCAGAGGAAAAGGAGGTGTGCCCGTTGGGGCAGCCCGATGCTGCTGTGTCAGGATAAGGAAACATTTATCCGATCCCTGATCGGGACGTAACAGCTGATTTCGATCGAGTCTGAAGCCACGTGATCGGATCGGGTCATACCTAATTAATTCAGCACTCACTAGGGATGGGCGATACTTTATCATGTGCGATATATCGTCAAAGAAATTCCCCACAATAACAATTTTATCTTATTGTTTTTATCATTAGATGACAATTTATCAGGTTGTGTTTGCAGTTGCACTACTTTGGTTTTTTTAATAAGCCAAGTTAGTTTTGCTGTTTGCATCGTTTGAATAAATGTGGAATTTGGTCTCATATTTCAGACTTGTTTGATTGGGGTCACTAGTTTTGCAGTACAGGTGCACTATTTGAACTTAACTGATATAGTTTAGTGGCTTCTAGTATTTTGTAGGGCTTTCAAGACAGAATTTAGTGACAGATTTATAGTACAAAAGATTTTGCTGATAGTTTTTATCGTCACTTATCGTTACCGTGATAAATAAGGGAAATTATCGTGATACATTTTTTAGTCCATATCACACATCCCTAGCACTCACAAAGTGATTTATCAACCATCAGGCAGATTTTGTGGCTGTTTTTTTGAGTGCATTTTCGTGCATCTAAAAAGCAGGTGCAGACTTGCAGCTTCTGAGGAAGACGATGCTGGACACGACTCTGATTCAGAATCACCTCTCATGAGCAGTGAGGGCAACGTGTTTAGTTGTCATCGTTGAGAAACGCTGGAGCCGCTGGCATCGAGCCACAGAGTGCACCTAATGTGTAACAGATGTCAGAGACCATGTTCAAGGCTGCACACAGTTCATCTGTTCAGCACTCCTGATCCATGTCCTCATAAACTGGACACATACACTGCCTGCTGTATTATTTGCTTTTTTTATATTTATCATTCTTATTCTAAATAATATTTTCATTTCCTTCTTCCACTAATGTCTCCTTCTCCATAAGGACTAATTTCTCTTGCAATTCTCCACGCTGCAAACCTCCAAACACATAAAAATCCAAACTTAAATAAGGGTGTTTCCAGCATGTTTGCACCTGCTGTCATTAACATCCTCAGTTTTAGTAAATCACCCGCAAACCGTGGTTCAGCCACCCGTGCAAAATTCTGGACTGCACGGGTTAGGCCGGGGACAATAACAAATTTTGCTGGGCGATATATTGTCCCACATATTATTGACAATAAACGATATTGTTTTCATCTTTACCGAGACCAAAATAACCACTTATGTAATGTTAATATATCATAATAATGCAAGTAAATCCTTTCAAATGCAACAATTAAACTTTTATTTCACATATGGAATGTCCAGAACCAGAACTTTTAAATATCCTAAAAAGAAAAAAATCAAAAAAGATAAAATTTAAGAAAAGGTCCGCCCCTGTTAAAAATTTCACCAAAAAACAATTAGATCCTGTTTCTCCAAAACAATAAATAAAATGGCCTATCCAGTTTCAAACAAAACTGCACTTCAATAATGATAATAATAATAATAAAAATGTTGATAATGATGATGCGTTGACTGTCGGGCTGACGGCTCTACATCTTGGGGTGGAGTTTTGCTTTTTTTTTTTTTTTTTAAACTCAGCCGGGTTTGTGTTTGAAGTGGCCATGCAAGTTCGTTGTGGTGCCTTTGTTTTTTTGTCGCTACCATTTTTAAACAGAGTCGGCGTTCTAGCTTTTCTGTGTTGGTGGTCTCTCCTCATTCATTAGGCTTGAAGCAGAAATATTCCCACACCGGAGTTGTAGCATTTGGCTTTGCGTTTCTATGCTCCTGGAAGCTCACCTGCTGTGGGTCTGTCTCCATGTGTGCTGGCGGCTCCGTCTGCTCACACAGATACAAAGATCCTGAATGACTGACAGGAGGCTTCACTCCCTTCATTTCATGTTGCTAAGCCACAAACGCGCCCAGGTGCTGAGATCGATGCACAGAGCGAACTGTCTCGTCATCCAGCGCGTTTTGAGGAGAGAGACGAGGAAAACAAATACACGCATGCACATGGCGATATATCGAGGCCGGTAAAGTTATTGAACTTATTGTCATTTATCGTGCGATTAATTGATTTATTGATTATTGTCCCAGGCCTAGCACGGGTAAATGACTACTCGCTAGGGCTGGGCGATATATCGATATGAAAAATATATCGATATATTTTCAATTGAGATATGAAATTGGACCATATCGCCCATATCGAGATATGAAGTTCAATGTGTGTTTGTTTTGTTTTTGTATATAAATGCTGACCTTACTAGGGTTTGTTACATTTAATTCTGTGTAATGTTCCTTACTAGTATCTGCGAGTATTATCACATACAGTATTATACAGTATTTCTGTTTACATTTTATCATTCTTTGAACAGCTGAGTATTATTTCATCCGGTCTGTTTAAATTAAACTACTTTTAATGTCATATTTGGCTCTGACTGTAACAAAATATTTGCTCTCACCTTGCGATAAAAATATTGAGATATATATCGTATATCGATATTCAGCCTAAATATATCGAGATATGACTTTTGGTCCATATCGCCCAGCCCTACTACTCGCACATTTGGATCCGAGTAGATCCGGCCCTGAGAATCTAAAACTCCAGTCCACGAAGGCTCCTGTCCTGCAGGTGTACTTGCTTCTGGTTGTTGTCAGTTTCTGCACTCACAGTTGAAGCAGGGAGGGAACATGTAAAACCTGCAGGACGGTGGCCTTGGAGGACCAGTTCTACATCCCCATAGAACTGGTCTCACTCCTGGTGATCAGACTGGGCTGACAGCAGATGGATGCGTTTATGCTACATTATGGGGACCATTCTCCATATTTTACCATCACCGTGAGGACGTTTTGCCTTTGTGGGGACATTTTCCCGATGCCCACGGGTCCAAACCCTGTTTTGAGGGTCAAGATTAAGTTTTAGAGATACGGTAAGGGGCTAGGGAATGCATTATGTCAAAGGATGTACCCCACGTGGATATGAAAACAAACGTGTGTGTGTGTGTGAGTGACTCACTGGTCCGGCAGTAAGGATATGCGTTCCAGGCCTTTTCGTGCACCTCCAGGGAACCTTTTGGGGCGATCATACGGACAAAACTGGGCACTTTGCTGCAGAAAAGCAGGAGCGGCGTCAGATAAATCTCATGCTGTAGTTCTCCGCGTTCTCAGCACAAAGGTCAAAGTTCAGCTCGGGAGAAGTGGGACTCGTGATGACAAACGGAAACAGCAGCGTGACATCAGGAGGAGGTGACTGCCATGCATGCAGGAGGCTCACCTCTGCAGGTGGTACACCTTGTGGGTGTACTGTCCCTTCTCTCCATCCTGCTCGTACGGCTCATTGACCAGCACCTCCACGCCGTCTCCCCCGCCCGTCTCACTCTTGCTGGCTTCTGCCACTGCGAACAGCTGACCCACCTGATACTGCAGAGGAAAAAGGAACAGCACGATAATAAGGAGACTGGTTTTCTCAAACCTTTATGGTCAAAGCCAGAACACGATGCGGATAAATCCTGAGACCTGGACACGAAGGCAGCCGCTGCACTGCAAAAACACAAATCTTACCAAGGATATGTGTCTGGTTTCTAGTCAAAATATCTCATTAGTCTCGATATCAGAATCACCTAAAGAGATAGTGAGATATAGTATTAGTAACTTGTTTTTAGACAATGCATCTTAAGTATCTTGTTAAGTGAAACATTTTTGAGTCTCAGATGGAACAAACTTATTATAAGACACAAAACTTCACAATACTAGTAAATACAGCTAAGAATGAGTTTCCACAGCTAAGTTCAAGATCATCAAGTCTTCAAGAAATCTTATCAAGACCGTTTTCACTTGTTCCACTGGCAGATTTTTTTTGCTTATTACAAGAAATAATCTTGTTTTAATTATTATTTTTTTCTATTTATTTTTATTTTACTTAAATTCTAAGGTGTTCTTATATTTGTATGCTTATGTAAAACTAGAATTCCCCCCTGTGGGACTACATCATCAAGTATGAGGAAAAACTGACCCGTTTAATATTTACAGACGGCTATGATAAATTTTAAACTTACAAAACATGATAATAAATAAAATAATTTAAAATAAATGAAGACCCAGTCAGGGAAAAGAGCTTGAAAGAAAAGCTCGAAAGGACTTCCTGGACTTCCGGCAAATTTTGGCGCATTCAGACCTGATCCATGTTTTTTAACCAAATATCGGCCCAATATCCGATACTGATATCAGATCGGGACAGCTCTAAAACGTGTGGGTAGTGCTCACAAAAACGTGTCAGAATCCCCTGAAATATTGTCCTGCTGGTATTAGCTGCTGTCAGGTTAGGTTTTCCTCCTCACATCCGCCAGCAACCTCTGAGGATCCAGACACGGCAGCAGCAGCTGGCTAAGAATGTTCTAGAAGAATCTTACAGGGGGTGTTCTTACATTTGGGGGGGGGTGGGGGGGGTGCTACCAACACGTTTAGCTGTGCTGCTTAATCCACAGAAGCGTGATGTTAACTTTTTTTTTTTTTTTTTTTTTGATATACTAGTATGATCCCCGGGGGGAAATTACCATCTCTGTACTGTGAGTATCAGAGAGCAGTGGGCTGCTACTTAAAACACCCAGGGAGCAGTTGGTGGGGGGTTAAGGACCTTGCTCAGGGGTCCACAGTGGTTCGCCTCCGCGCCCAAGCCCACGACGCTACCACTGGGCTATCCACTGCCCCTTACATGCTGTACCTGCTGTACTTATCGCTCTTATCAGGTCCAACTTCAGCAGTATTCGTCTGAGGCTGCTCCACTTACTTGTGGTGTCTCGCAGGGTTCCATTCTTGGTCCCCTTCTTTTTTTCTCTTTATTTGTTCCCATTGGGGTCAATTTTTCGTAAACATGGCATCTGTTGTTTTGCAGACGATTTACAAATACATGTGCCCTTGAAACCTGAGGATGGTTCAAAAGTCCGTCTGCTAAATTGTCTCGCTGAGTTAAAAAACTGGGTGGCATTACATTTTTTCACTTAAATGAAGGTAAAACTGAAATTATTATTTTTGGGGATGCAACAAAACTGGTTGACCAGGTCAGTGTTCTGGGGCCAGTGACCTCTTTCTTGTGTTCATGTGTTAAGAGTCTCGGGGTGACCATTGACAACTCTCTTAAGCTGGATAAACAGATCAGTGCAGTAGTTAAGAGTGTATTTTATCACCTATACAGGTGCTGGCCAGTAAATTAGAATGTCATAAAAAGTTGAATTATTTCAGTAATTCCATTCAAAATGTGAAACTTGTATACTGTATACTTTCCTTCCACACAGTGATATATTTCAAGTGTTTATTAATTTTCATTTTTATTATTACAACTGACAGCTAATGAAAACACCAAATTCAGTATCTCAGAAAATTTGAATATTCTGAAAAGGCTCAATATAGAAGACACCTGGTGCCACACTAATCAGCTGATTAACTCAGAACACCTGCAAAGGCCTTTAAAAGGTCCTCAGTCTTGTTCTGAAGTAGGGCTGCACGATTCTGGTAAAAAATGTGAATCGTGATTTTTTTGCTTAAAGGTGCCATGACATCAAATTTCACTTTTCTGGGGTTTTGGGTGTATAATATGATCTGTTGTGCACTGATGAGGCCATGTGAATGTAGAGTGAGAATCAAAGTTCTGTTTATGGTCTGTCAGCTTTGTCTCTCTGCTCAGAAACAGTTGAATCAGACGCAGGCTATATTTACGTAGTTCTATATTTACGTAATTTAATTGCTCCAATAAGAGCACACTATAAGTAAAAGCGCCCCCCCTCTCTCTCTAGGCCGATGCACCGTCCGCTCCCCCCTCCCTCCCTGTCTGATTGCTTGTGTATGGAGCTAGTAGTCTTCTGTGAGTAGGTTGGATTTTAAAAAATGGATTTAAAAGAAACTCTGCAGCAACACTGAGGGAGGGGGCCCAACCTTGTATTACCTGTAAGTTTATTTATTTTCTAAATGCTGTCTTGTTGATAAAGTAGCTCACACTGTCTGAAGTGCCCATGTTGCTAGCAGTTAGCCTTTAGCAAACTCCGACTGCAGCTTGACCTAGATTCTCCAAATAAGGTCATAGCCAAATAAGGTGTAGCCAATGAAAATGAAGTCAACGTGGTCTCCGGGTAAGCTCCATATCATCACCGGACCCCTGTATGACTGAGGAAGTGAGGTCTGGCGTTTCAAAACAATACTCCGCTGTAAAAAATGCCGTTTTTTTCTTTGGAGTATTTACATATGCAGTAATGCCAACAACGTAAACTAGTTTTTAACTGCTATGTCATCACTCCTTTAAAATAAGATCACGATTCTCTGATTTTTTTCCTAAAAGTATTTATTGCACAAATAAACTTTAACAAAACAAACAAAACAACCTATTCAAAAGGTAATTCAAAATAGCATGTGTTTGCACAAGAGCTTTGTTGGAGCATTTCTTTGGCAGATGCATAGTTGTAGTTCTTTAACATTGGTTAGGGGTGGGAGGCAACGGCAGTGTTGCATTTGAGGGCGCTTGAAAAAATCTGGGAAGAATGGAAACTTATTTGTGATAAGCTCATGATTAAAAATGTTTAGAATTGTTGTGGGTAGAATTGAGATTGCATGTATGTGTGAATTGAGATCACGATCTTTTAACGATTAATTGTGCAGCCCTATTCTGAAGGCTCCACAATCATGGGGAAGACTTTGACTTAACAGTTGTCCAAAAGACGACCATTGACACCTTGTACAGGGAGTAGGGATGGGCAATATTTTATCGTGTGCGATATATCGTCAAAGAAATTCCCACAATAACATTTTGAATTTATTGTTTTTATCGTGAGATGACAACTTACCAGGTTGTGTTTTACTTTGTTTTTTTTTAATAAGCAAAGTTAGTTTTGCTGTTTGCATGGTTTGAATAAATGTGGAGTTTGGTCTCTCATATTTCAGACTTGTTTGATTGGTGTCACTACAGTTTTACAATACAGGTGTACTACTTGAACTTAATTGATATAGTGGCTTCTGGTATTTTGTAGGGCTTTCAAGACAGAATTTAGTGACAGATTTATAATACAAGATATTTTGCTGATAGCTTTTATCGTCATTTATCGTTACCGTGATAAATAAGAGAAATTATCGTGATACATTTTTTAGTCCATATCGCCCATCCCTAACAGGGAGGGCAAGACACAAAAGGTGATTGCTACAGAAGCTGGCTGTTCGCAGAGCTCTGTGTCCAAGCACATAAACAGACAGGCGAAGGGACGGAAAAAATGTGGTAGAAAAAAGTGTACAAGCTCTAGGGATAACCACACCCTGCAGAGAATTGTGACGACAAACCCATTCAAAAATGTGGGGGAGATCCACAAAGAGTGGACTGCAGCTGGAGTCAGCGCTTCAAGAGCCACCACGAAGAGACGCATGAAAGACATGGGATTCAGCTGTCGCATTCCGTGTGTCAAGCCACTCTTGAACAAGAAACAGCGTAAGAAGCGTCTCGCCTGGGCCAAGGACAAAAAGGACTGGACTGCTGCTGAGTGGTCCAAAGTTATGTTTTCTGATGAAAGCAAATTTTGCATTTCCTTTGGAAATCAAGGACCCAGAGTCTGGAGGAAGAGCGGAGAAGCACAGAATCCACGTTGCATGAGGTCCAGTGTAAAGTTTCCACCGTCAGTGATGGTGTGGGGTGCCATGTCATCTGCCAGTGTCGGCCCACTCTGTTTCCTGAGGTCCAAGGTCAATGCAGCCGTCTACCAGGAAGTTTTAGAGCACTTCATGCTTCCTGCTGCTGACCAACTTTATGGAGATGCAGATTTCACTTTTCAACAGGACTTGGCACCTGCACACAGTGCCAAAACCACCAGTACCTGGTTCAAGGACCATGGTATCCCTGTCCTTGATTGGCCAGCAAACTCGCCTGACCTTAACCCCATAGAAAATCTATGGGGTATTGTGAAGTGGAAGATGCAATACGCTAGACCCAACAATGCAGAGGAGCTGAAGACGACTATCAGAGCGACCTGGGCTCTCATAACACCTGAACAGTGCCACAGACTAATCGAGTCCATGCCACGCCGCATTAATGCAGTGATTGAGGCAAAAGGAGCCCCGACTAAGTATTGAGTGCTATACATGGGCATTCTTTTCATGTTCATTCTTTTCAGTTGGCCAACATTTTTAAAAAAACAGGTTTTTTCATTGGCCTTTTCAATATTCTAATTTTTTGAGATACCAAATTTGGAGTTTTCGTTAGTTGTCACTTATGAATATCAAAATTAAAAGAAATAAACATTGGAAATACATCGGTCTGTGTGCATTGCATGAATATAATGTACAAGTTTCACTTTTTGAAGGGAATTACTGAGATAAATCAAGTTTTTGATGGTATTCTAATTTACTGGCCAGCACCTGTAGATTCTGGGGAAAGTCAAGCCTTACCTGCCGAGAAATGACTTCAAAAGGGTGATCCAGTTGTTGGTTATGTCTCGGCTTGACTATTGTAACAAACTATACTTTGGATTGAGCAAATCAATGATTCATAGACTTCAGATAGCACAAAATGCTGCTGCCCGATTGCTCTCGGGGGAAAGCATTGGGACTAATCACTCCTGTCCTTGCTGATCTCCACTGGCTCCCTTTGTTTTTTCGCATCCAATTCAAGATTTTGTTATTAGCGTTTAAAGGTCTAAATAGACTGGCCCCCCTATATATCAGAGAACTTTTAAGCAGACATGCTCCTCCAAGAGCCTTGCATTCTTCGTCTAAGCTGATTTTGTAAGTCCCCGTCTCTAAATACGTGTCCAGAGGAGACGGAGCTTTTTCTGTTTCTGCCCCTAAACTCTGAACAGTCTCCCGCTGGTCGTCCGTTCCGCTCAGTCAGTTTCTGAGATTAAAACTCTCCTCAAAACGCATCTCTTTAGACTGGCCTTTGGATCTTAAATTGAGCTTGTTGTATCTTGTTTTATTTTATCTATTGTTTTTACTTTTACGATGTCCGTTTTTAATCTTTACTTTTGCTGCTTTTATTCCTTTTTATTTTGCTTTAATCCAAATTTGTTCAGAACTTTGGTGACAATTGTCCTTTAGAAATGTGCTATATTTATAACTTGAGATTGAGAGATTGTGATTGGTTATAGGGTGACGGATCAGGCTCTCCAGTGTTGTATAATACACCAACTGCTTTCATTAAAAGGGGGAAAACTCAAATTTCCTCCCATTTTGTGCAGTTTGCAAATTTGTTATTGTACGAAGAATTGTTTGAAATGGAGGCAAATCTGTAATATGACTCACAGTGATGCACGATTTTATCAGCCTGGTATCAGTATCAGCTTCCGGTATAACGATTCATTTCAACAACCATTTGATTCATGGACGATATTGGTTAATTTAGAACGATCAGATTCCATTCAGTGACTTGAAATCAATTCAGTGTATCCATGATGTTCCCAGTGTGACTGAGATAAATACCTGCGTACTGGACAGCAGGTGACGTTTCCTAGATTATCCTCTCTTTTAAGAGACTCGGGTACAAATCAAATAAATATGGACATAAACAAACGTAATGAAAAATTAATGGCAAATACATCAACATTTTATTTTAAGTTCAACCATCACTCCAGCATGAATCAACAGGAGGCTCACCTTTTCTGGTATTAATTTAATAATTAACCTTTTTTAATTAAAGTACATCAAGTGTAATAAATACTTTAAAGGAATAGTTCATCCACAGAATGATTTAACTTTATTTTCCACTTCCCCTCATGGTGAGCAAGACTCTGGAGCACTTTTTTAATATCTCCAATGCAGCCGGTGATCAGGAAGGCTTCTCGTTTTCCTCAAAATTTTTAAACAATGGAGTAGGGATGTCCCCGACTAAGAATTTTCATAGTCGAACCTGATTCGTCAGATCATGTCATTCGCCGCCGAATAGTCGAATCATGTTTTTTTTTTTTTTTTCCCCTTCTTGATTCATAATCGTCTTTTCCTGCTCCAGAGAAAGAGCTGGAACACCTCATCAAATAAATTCAAATGTTTTTTATTTGTTGTTTTTTGTCTGTTTGTTATGTTTGTTTTTTTTGCTTAACAATTTAAAGTCAGGAAAGAAAATTAAAAGGGTGTTGACAGTCTGTGCGCGCTCCGCTGCGCACAGTCCAAATATACATACATATACAGAGGAATTACAATAGAATAACCTTCACTGAATAAATAAATCAATTACACAACAATAAAAAAAATAGGCTCATAACGAAGTACAAAGTTATATCCATGTAAAACGGAAAGTAAAAGTTGGAATCTGCGCAGCAGAAAGCCTCCTTGCTTCGTTAACAATAAAGCCGACAGGAGAATCTGCTCTGGATGGAGGAGTGGAGGTGGAGGGGACGTGCAGAACATCACAGCCTCTCTGGGCATCTCCACCGTTCAGGAGCCGCTCCACATGTGCGCTCAACAGCTGACGCAGCGAGACGGCGGTCCAGTTCAGGACAAAGATAAAAGCGCTGCTCTAGTCTGATATCAGCTGCAGGTTCATGATTCAGGAAATGATGGTTCTTAAAAACGCGTTCTTTCCTGATATAATCTGAATAATCCTCCAGCAGTGCCAGCGTATCCATCTTCAGCATTACGCACGGGAGTACTGTAGACGCGGTGTTCATGTCTGTCAGACTGTTTCCACCTTGACAGACTGATGCTGTAAATTAGTGGAAAAAACTACATCGATGATGATGATGTGACAGGTGAGGGTCCTTCATCATGTCTCTGGCTACTTGGTCATAGAGACGTCGCTTTGACTGAGTGCTCAGCGCGTGCGACTCAGTCGGCAGACTGCGGTTTGAACCCGCCTGCCCGGCTCATCTTCCCTTATGCCACACTGATAGTAACAGAATTATTCGGCTGCTAATGGACCTATAACATGAATTATTTAAAGGACAAATGAATATTGTGTAAAAATATAACATTCAGCACCCTCCTACTGCAGGATGGTATGATTTTTGCTTGGTAACAAAATGCTGCGACTATCCGACTTAGAGACTGACAGTCGAAGCCCAGTTCTGGAAACGAATCGTCGAATATTTGGGGACACCCCTACAATGGAGTTCCCCGGGGTCTGAGCCAAAAAGGTCAATTAAGTCCACAAAAACTTGTCAGTATTCCTCCATACTGCTCGTCCAATGTAATCCAAGTGTCCTGAGTGGGTAGCGTCCAGAATTTACTCGAAATCACATCATTTAGTAGATTTTTAGAGCCTAAACAGTACTACATCTTACTTTCACGACGCATGATATGCGCATTCACGAAACTACGGAAGTCTCGGTGTTCAGAGCCTACTCTGCAGATAATAAAAGGGTAGAAGAAGAAATCCGCTGTTTGCATTGTGCTAAGAGCGACAGAGCTGCTGACAAACACAAGAGGGGTCAAATATTGATTTAAAACAAAGAAAGAAAAAGAGAAAGCGCGGTCTCGTCTGACGAGGCTCCCGTAGTTTCATGAACGCGCATCGGTGTGCACACAGGAGATGCGATGTAGTACTGTTTAGGCTCTAAAAATCTACTAAATGACGTCGTTTTGAGTAAATTATGGACGCTACCCACTCAGGACACTTGGATTACATTGGACGAGCAGTATGGAGGAATATTGACACGTTTTTGTGGACTTTTATGGACCTTTTTGGCTCGGACCCCGGTGAACTCCATTATATGAAAGTTGGGGGGAAACGAGAAGCCTTCCTGATCACCGGCTGCATTTGAGATATTAAAAAAGTGCTGCAGAGTCTTACTCACCATGAGGGGAAGTGGAAGATAAACTTACATCATTCTGTGGGTGAACTATTCCTTTAACCTTTTTTAATTAAAGTACAGTAAGTGTAATAAATACTTTAACAGCAGCTTTACCTGCTGCTTCCACTGCTTTTTTTTTTAAACATGAAAATATTAGAAATGGAACAAGATAAAGGCAGCAGACATGGCTTCAGCTCGATGAGCCGTGGCTGAACCTGCTGTTTCTGTCATTATAACAGAGAAACAGCAGAGCGCGAGTAACCAAATGCTGTCAAATGATGACAGACATCAGCTGATCAACGTGATCTGGCTGCACGTCTCTGCACATAACTGACCGTGTTGTTTTTTGCCAGAGCTGAGCTTCTGCAGTCTGTGACTGAACATGCAGGCGATGCTGACGTTAGCTTGCGCTGATGCTCCTGCAGCAGGAACGTGGCTAGTTAATAACTGTTAATAATCTCCGGCTCTGTGACTTCTCCTTCATCTGCCGCTGTTTGGAAGTCCGTGCTGCTGCTGTTGGTTACGACGTCACAGACAGACGGACTTAATAGAGTCACGTTTAACATCTTAATTATTAAAAGTGCTAACAAAAAAACACATCCAAAAAAACTCCTGTACTTCAGTGTGCTATTCCCTAATACTGATATAATCGATTAATCACCATTTACAACGATCTTTAACGAGTGTGTTGTATTTATTTGCCGAGCACAGATCGATGTGGTTGGATCAGAAATTGACCCACTGCCTGACTAGATGACCTGTTACATCCCTAGTATTGGATGATATTATCTTTAAAAGTGAGTATTGATATTGGCTTGATATAGGCCGATATTTTTCAGCATTTTATTTTATTTGACAGGGACTGTTGTCTCCAGCCAGGGCGTAAAAGGCTCCCTGAAATGAGGAAATACAGAAATGATCGAATTGTAAATAAGAACATCACTCTATTTTCAGTTTTAATATCAGCATCAGCGTCGCCATGAGAAGCAGAAAATTGTCGGTATTGGTTGAATTTTTTCATGTGGTGCATAGAGCTGGGAAAAAATATCAATACATTGAAATATTGTGACATTTTCATATGCTGATATCATATCGATATCTAAAAATGCGGGATCGATCTATTTTACAAATTAAATGCCGCGAGATTTTGTCATTCTGTTACGAAATCTCGTGGGTTTCAAGGTTATTATAGTTTTGGATTTTTAATTAGTTTCCATTTTTATATAGTTTTGACTTTTTGTTTTTCGATTCAGTTAGTTTCAGTTAGTTTTTTGTGCAGGTTCACTAGCTTTTATTTTTTGGAAAGTGCTTAGTTTTAGTTTAGTTTGCATTAGTTTCAGTGTTAGTTTTAGGGTTTTTTTGTAAATTATACAAATTTGTCTGGTGTGACATTCAAAATCATCAGAAAGTCACTCAGAGTAAAACTGGTTGAACAAAATAAACAGATTAAATAGAAATAGATTTCATATCAACCCAAAAGGCTGATGTATTAAATAAATTAAAGCATAAGCTTTGTAAATTTCAGTTAGTTATCGTTTTCTAAAAAACAGGTCTTTTTTTTTTTTATTTCAGTTAACGAAAATGTTTTTTCAATTTTAGTTTTCGTTTTTTCGTTAGTTTTAGTGAACTATAATAACCTTTGGTGGGTTTCGTGAAATCTTGCGAGATTTCATAAGAGAACGATGAGATCTTGTGAAATTTTGTTGGTAAAAGTTATTAAATATCAATATGAAATCAGCATATGAAAATATGGTGATATTTCAGAGTATCGGCATTTTTTCCCAGCCCTCATGATGCGTCACTAATGACTCGGGAAGGCCTGTGCATGGATGTGAAACGCCGTCAGCTGCGATTATCAGCCACTGTTGGCTGGTAAGAGGATGAAACTGAATCTCTGGGCTGTAGGAACTAATGCAGGCAGAGGACTCAGTGAACACTTCTTCACAGTTCCCAGACGGGGCTCTCCCCTCTTCCTCTTCCTCTTCCTCCCTGACCCTGAACACTCAGACTTGGGCAAAAGTGCTGTGGAGCTGGAAACGATGAGTCATTGCAGGCGTTGTCAGCTCAACACAAACAGAGCGGAGCAGTTTTACGCGACATGTGGTCCTCTGAGACCGCCGCTGGTTAGTTCTCCTGTCTGTGGACGGGGTGACGGGCGCTGGACGACTGAAGCCCCGCCCTCCTCTCCTCAGAGGCGCGGCGCTGCTCGGCCGGCTTTGGTGGCAGCAGATGCTCGTGTGGCCTCTGAGAGCAGGAACTTGGGAATGTGACTCGCCGTGTATAACCAGTGTGCATCAGAGGTTTACAGGGAGCTCCCGGACAGGAACAAAACATTCAGTCAACAGCCACAACCAGTGTGAGGCGACATGTTGAGGCAGAACGCTCAGGGTGTTTAGCTTTATCAGAAAACGACAGAGAACTGACAAACGGGGCGTTGACGGAGGAGAACAAGAACCGCTGGATTAAGAAACATGAATGACTCAACAGCAAATCTGCAACAACCTTTCCTGCCAGAGCCGAATTTAACTTAAATACTTCTTATTTGAAGTGAAATTATTTATCATGAATCAGGAGCATAATTAACTTATCAAAATAACTTTGGGAGTAAATTTAAAGATATTAGTTTAGTTAGGAAGTGCTTGGGGGGCATCTCCGGTTCCCCCGAGCACTTCCACTTATACTGTCAACAGTGTCACAGTAGTGTGTAACTCTTTGAGGTAAACTGTGATGGATATTTCATCCTTTAGGTGATTTACAGATGTTTTCCAGCATTTCTATCCCATCCGGGAGGTTTACAATGCAGCTACTAAATGTAGAGTTTATTTTCTTTAATTTCTGATTTTTAAATAATTTTTTTTAAAGAAAATGTATTGTTTATTCATTTTATTATTTAAAAAAATAAAATAAAAGTAAAAAATAAAAATAAAATGTAGTGATTATTTTATTATTTTAAAAAATAAAAATTTAAAAAGGTAATGTTAACTTTTTAAAATAATTTTATTATTTAATTTTTTATGAAAAATGTTTATTATTTTAATTAAATAGAAATTAAAAATAAAAAATGTAGAGTTTATCTTTTATTATTATTTAAAAAAAAAAAAACTTTTTAAAAAGATGTTAATTCAAAGATACTATTTGGTTGTGCTTTTTCACATCTTTTATCAAAATTTTTATTTTAAAAGAAGATAACTGTCACAAATTTATAGCTTCGAGGTCCCTGATCGGGGGCAGGGGGTCCCTGCAGTAAGGCCCTCTGTGACCATGGGTGTCTCCTGGTGTGAACGGTTCCCCAAAATATGGCTTCCTCACAGCAGCATCAATCTACATGGTTTTAACTCTTGAAAAACCAAAGCTGGAAGCAGCTTTGAGTTGCTTATTTGTGGTGATCCGGCCTTATTTACAGACATTTACTTGCTATGGCGTCACACAACAGTGACATCATCGAAGCCACCCCGGTAAAAATGTCTGCAAATAAGAACGGATCACCACAAAAAAGCCACTTCAAGCCGCTTGCAGCTCACAGGGGGGGCCGACTAATGTTTGGTAACCAAACATTGGTAAAAATGAAGGAGTTTGTGGCAGATAATGCCTCATTTAGAGGCTGCATGAGGTCGCCCGCATCACTTCCATTATGTCGGACATACGCTGATCTGGAGTGGATCTAAATATCTCCTGAAGGAATTCAAGTTACACCAAAACTGTCTGGTGGAGGAAATGAACGGATTCATGCTTGAAAATAGATCCAGGTTGAAAATAAAACAAACTTCCCCTTTAAGTAGAAAAGAAAAAAGCCAAGCAGCTGTGATTTAAGAATCTGTAACTCCTAATCTTGCTGCAAAATTAGTGGCAGACCAATAAGAGAGGGCAGCCCTCTTTCGTCACACTCGATCCAGCTCAGGAGGTCGTAAATTCCCCACATGGTTGCACAACGAACCGGCGAGAGGATCAGGAGCAAAGCCGGTCCTTCAGCAGACTCTGATTATGGACTTTAGTGAAATTCTTCAGCTCAGTGTGAAGCAACAACAACACAAAGACTTCAGTGTTGTGTGCGACACGACGCCTGTCAAACGCTGGGACGCTTATCAATCTAAAATGTGATGTCACTGCATTTCTGAAAGCCATGAGCGAAGCAAAGTGACGTTCTGGGCCGAAATTATCAAGCAGAAAAAGCAAACAGTCAGATAAGAAGAGAGGAAGTCAGCCATTTATCCACACATGGAACATGTACACTCTGCTTATGTCAGTTATCATGGAGCGTCACTGATAAAATGAAAGTAAATAAATGAGTCTTTACCTCCTCCACGGAGATGGGCAGGACGATCCGGCTGCCAGAGGAACAAGAGAAAACACAACAGCACGTTAAGAGTAGCTCACACTCGTCCTTGACTGCATAATTATCTCATCATATCAGCAACAACCAGTAAAAGTGCAGAAACATGTTTGCTGGGACAGATCAGCCCCGCAGTAACATCACAGAGATATCGTGTACGTCAGCGTCACTGATGCACCATATGAAAAATTTCAACTGATATATAATACACACACACACGCACACACACAGGTACTACCCAAAAAATTAGAATGTCCTGAAAAAGTTCATGTATTTCTGTAATTCAACTTAAAAGGTGCAATTTACATATTGTATAGATGAAAAATATGCAAATCAATATATTTCAAGCTTTTATTTGTTTGGATGTTGCTGATTAGAATTTGCAGCTTAAGAAAACCTCAAATTCAAAAACTCAAAAAATTAGAATATTGCATGAAATTAATTATAGAAGGACTTTAAATACAAAAAAGTTAGGCCTCCTAAAGTAAAATCTTACATCTGTACTTAGGACTTGGTTTGGTCATTTTGCATAAATGACTCCTTAACCCGGCGTGGCATGGATGCTGGCAGCTTTAACCCGGCGTGGCATGGATGCTGGCAGCTTTAACCCGGCGTGGCATGGATGCTAGCAGCTTTAACCCGGCGTGGCATGGATGCTAGCAGCTTTAACCCGGCGTGGCATGGATGCTGGCAGCTTTAACCCGGCGTGGCATGGATGCTAGCAGCTTTAACCCGGCGTGGCATGGATGCTGGCAGCTTTAACCCGGCGTGGCATGGATGCTACCAGCTTTAACCCGGCGTGGCATGGATGCTGGCAGCTTTAACCCGGCGTGGCATGGATGCTGGCAGCTTTAACCCAGCGTGGCATGGATGCTACCAGCTTTAACCCGGCGTGGCAGAGATGCTAGCAGCTTTAACCCGGTGTGGCACGGATGCTAGCAGCTTTAACCCGGCGTGGCATGGATGCTACCAGCTTTAACCCGGTGTGGCACGGATGCTAGCAGCTTTAACCCGGCGTGGCATGGATGCTAGCAGCTTGCGGCATATCTCAGGTGTTATGGAAGACGAACATGCTTCCTTCACAGCCTTGAGCTCTTCTTTATTGTTTGGTCTCTTCCCGTTCAGCTTTCTCTGACGATGTCCCACATGTTTTCAATGGGGTTCAGGTCAGGTGGGTTTGCGGGCCAATCCAGCATGGTGATCCATGGTTGGTGAAGCAGGATTTGGTAGTTTTGGCAGTGTGGGCAGGTGCCAAGTCCTGCTGGAAGATGAAGTCTGCATCCCCATACAGCTGGTCCACTGAAGCAAGCATGAAGGTCTCCAAAATGTCCTGGTAGACGGCTGCATTGATGCTGGACTTGATGAAGCTCACAGGTCCATTCCTTATGAAGTCCTCCACACGTTTGAAAGGCCCTTTCCTGACCATCTTCTCCAGGCTGCTGTCAGCCCTCCGGCTTCTACACCGTTTTCTTCCACACTTCTTCCTTCCACTTAACTGTCCATTGATGTGCTTTGAGACACTCTGAGAACATCCAGCTTCTTTTCTATCACTTTTTGTGTCTTTCCACCTTGTGCAGGGAGTCAATGATGGTTTTCTGCACAACTGTCAGATCAGCATCTTCCCCATGATTGGGAATTCTTCTAAACCAAGACAGAGACTTTTTAAAGGCTCAGGGTACTTATGGAGGTGTTTGGATTACTTACCTGATTAGAATGTGACACTCTGAACCTACAATACTGGAGCTTTTCACAATATTCTCATTTTTAGAGTTTTTGAATTTGAGGTTTTCTTAAGCTGCAACTTCTAATCAGCAACATCCAAACAAACAAAAGCTTGAAATATATTGATTTGCATATTGTTTGTTTAAACAATATGTAAATTGCACCGTTTAAGTTTAATTACAGAAATACAAGAACTTTTTCCAGATATTCTTATTTTTTGGGTAGTACCTGTATAATATTTATTCCTTGTGCAAAATTAGAAAAATCTTTCTGCTGCAGATCCACGAGTTGCCAGAGAGGTCATAACGCTGGGCGGTGGGCGTGGCCTAATGCTATTCCCATGAACCGCAGATTTTTTTTTAAAAAAAGAAGAAAAAAAAAAAGAAAGAAAAGAAAAAGTATTCTGGGGACACACCAACATCATTCACCTCATTTCAGGAGCCTCTTAGGATATGGGTACAGCCGATGGAAACTAAACTTTGGGCTAAATCTGGCATATTTACAAGTTTTTCTTTGTTTTAATATGCTCTGTCCTTATCAAATAAACAAAATTTGGACAAATGTCGGCCGGTATCTGGCCAATACTGATATTTTGTTTTGAGGCCACTACCGGCCGTTACCGATATTGGGCCATTAATATTCTGCATCACTACAAACACATGACCTACACGTCCCACAATGCATCAGAGCAGTTTCAGCTCAGCCTACACCTGTTCTATCAAAGCCAAGTAAAAATCAGAGCAGCGCTCCGCTGTCCAATCAGAGCAGAGGAAATCAACCTCATGCACAGACCGTGGGTCTTATCTCAGCACACACAGGTCATGTGACGGGAAACTACATGTGCTGGACTCAGCAGATACAGCCGGCATCAGCGCTTTCAGACATGGCAACGATGACTTTTATTAACATGTAACGTCAACATGTCCTGCTGTAGTTCATACAGACCAGGAGGAGGAAATTCTGGACCTCCAATCAGGACTGCCGCTGTGATGGAGAGCAAGCCTGCACCTTTTAGTTCCAGTGGAAACCTTGCGCGAGTTCTTTAAGCCATCCTACAAAAGACAATTAATCTCCAAATGCTGCCAGTCCTGCAGGACTTGAATATTTCATAAGGACAGATCAGAGAGGAAGCAGAGCCTTCCAGGTATGAACTGCTGGCTGGTGGGATGAAGATCAGATACACTCATATCAACTAAGTCATAATAATAATAGTAGTAATAATAATAATAATAATCCTGGACTATGTTATGTGTTCTTAGCTTCCTGAGCAGAACAATAAAACATGGCTGAGCCTACTAATGTACTTTGTACTAAGGTCAGATGACAGCCAGCCCTGGATGTCTTCCCAGCGATGATGTGCATATGACATGGTTGTGATAAAAACCACCTGACTGAGAAGCTACTGAAACTCAGAGACAAAAGATTGTCATCAATTTATTAATACTTATCAGTCAGACCCTTTAATAAATCCCCAACACTTTCCAAGTTAGACATCTCCAAATTCTCCCTAAAACTTTGGTTGTTTAAATTAGTTTTTCCTTTAAACTAACGGCCGTGCTTTCGTGTTTTACTAATTATGAATTATCATAATCTTGTAGATTATTTCTTCACTTCGGCTAATGTAAACAGCTGGCGAGACTGTTAAGGCGAAGAAAAACGAGATGAAACTGCATCAACAGTCGGGCTTTATGTCAAACTGCGGAGCGACCATTGAGCTTACTGATTCACAGATTCAGCCGAATTACACCAATATTTCACATGTAACACCCAACCAACCAAAGCCGAAATAACACCAAGTCCCTTCACAGTCAGAAAACGAAATTATCTATAAATGTTCTTCTTTAAATCTTTGTTAACAACTAATTTAACCTTAAACATCACGGAACTTAAATGGAGTTCTAACATTCAACAAGTTGCGTTTAAGACACATCCGTGTCTTTTACACCAAGTGAGCAAAAAGTCAGAAGCATCAAATAAACACGAATAAAGTTGAATAAAAAGCGGGATTCTCCAGGTTACCTGTCCCGTGTGATGTTTAACTAGCCTGACACCAGTTTAACTCTTCAAACTGAGCTTTTGTTCGCCAAAACTTGAGCGAAACGACGTCGCGTGACGTTAAATAAAATACTCACAATTCTTTAATGAGCATGTCGGCCGCTCGTCCTTCCAAGAAAGCGCGAATAAGAAAGACAGAGTGGTGAAAGCTGGCTGGAAGTCTCTCATTCACCGCCTGGACGGCGCTTTTTCTTCCTGGAAGATGCCGTGTGCGGCCGCAGGGGCGCGGCGTCGCGGGAGGAGGAGGAGACTCCCACCTAGTTTCAGGTAACCGCCTGGCGCGTTTAAGTGCAGTAGGAACTTTATAAACCAGTTTCCGCACTCGTTATGCGAACCATCCGTAACAATCGATCCATAATAACGTTAGTTTAAAGATTAGAATGACATGTTTAAGTGTTCTGGTTTGACATATCTTTATTTACACTTTCTACATTTTAAAGCTCGTGAACCAGACAGATATGATTGTTCTTTTATAGACAAATGGAGGTTAAACGTAATGCCTGCACCAGTGTGGTCAAACCAGTACAGGGAGAAACTGTCAGCTCTGGTTCAACCAGTTTTTTTTTTTGGAGGAGACACATTTTATGTCCACTTTGAAGAAACTGAGTCCAACTTCTGGATGAAGCAAATTCAGTGTTGAATGCAGGAAAAGGAGAAGCCTGACACCTGCTGCACAGCAGAAGTACCACCTCCCCACAAACACCAGAAACAAACCAGGCTCACTGAAATCCCTTAACAAAAACAAGTATTCCTTAAAGGTACAGTATGTAAACAATCAAAGGTCAATGGCAGGAAAATGTGATATATAATTCAAAACTACGTTTCTATTGATGTGTAACCGCTGCACAAGAATAGCTGTTATATGTTTATTTGCTTAGAATGAGTCATTTACATCTACTTGCTGGGCAGTGCACATGGAGGCTGCCATATTTGTTCTACCATTTTTACTACTGTGCTCCTGAATGGAAAAAACAATGTGGGCGAAGTAAGAACCCTTTGACCTTTAAAACTATGGAGCCAGCTTTGTTTAAAGGGACTAGAGGCAGGAATTAAAAAACAAACAAACATGCTCGTCCATTTTTCTCATACTAATGGGTGATGAGGCGCTAAATACCAAAAATAACGTTTCCACCCACGTTTCTCTCCGTTGCCTTGAACAGGCAGTGGGCTGCATAAAGCTGCAATTCAGTGTCCAAATTTCCTGCGATGCCCTGCGGACGTGACGTCAAATGACGCTACATCCGCAGTTTTGGTACAGGAAGAAGACGGTCGCGGTAAATTCAAACACTGTAAGCGATAGTTATGGATTCTTCTGCTGTCAGCAAATGATCCAGATCAACTGAAAGACACTAAAACGTGGAGCTGTGAAGAAAAAGGTTAGTAAACAACATTATAGCTTCAGTTTGTGCTTGCGTGACGGCTTGGCTCGCGGCTGTAGTTACCTGAAGCGCCAGTCGCAAGTTTCATTTCTTAATCTTGCCTCTAGTCCCTTTAATGGGAGTTAGACTGTTTGGGATCAGTAACGCCTTAAAAGACATCAAAAGTAGTTCCTCATAGCCGGTCATAGCTACACCTGAGACCACTGATGCACTCACACATGAAAACATCTTTATGTCTGGGAGAATTTTGGCCACTAACAGCCACCGTACATTCACAACAGTGCTGGAATATGAAGTCATTTGAAAGAAAACATCTTTTCTGTCAAATACCAATCTTTACCACTAGATGTCAGTAATTCTTACACACTGTACCTTTAAGTACAGGTCATTAACTATGCTCAAGTGTGGGAAAGTATATCCCCCACGTGAACTTTTATTTACCAAGTACATCTGGTAGCAATGTACTAGCAGTATACTAACAAGTATACTTCTTGGGACTAAATTGGGCCACTTTAAGTATTTAAAACTATATTTTAAAATATATTGAAAGTAATCTTCTAGGTATACTGTTAGTTTACTCATACTTAAACTTCAAACTTACTTTTACTTTTAGAAAGTACACTTGTAAGTAGACTAAAAGTAATATGTATGATATGAACTGGGGGTTTTCAAAGTGTGTGAGAGATAGACTCTAAATCTTACAAGATAGGATATAAAAACATGAAAGAATGTAGTATGCAGTATGACACAAAGAAACCAGTATGTGTAGAAATGTACTATGAAAGCATATCACTCAAAAGTTTAAATATAAGTACTGTATAGACTAAGTATAGCTACTTACATTTCTAGTATATTTATGAGTAAATGCCAAGTGAACTTTAAGTATATTTCTGATAAGTACATAACCAGAAAACTGAAAGTATAATGTCTTATTTAAAGTTTAAAGTGAGTATACTTAAAACATACTTACATACTACTTTTTGTTAAGGGATGGCAAGCGTGCAGGAGTAGTTAAACCGTCTGGTGGATTATTTCTTTGTTTCTTCTGACGGGGGAAACAACGCAGAGAGATGTGGGGATGAGATTCTGCAGCAGCGCTGGCCCCCCCGCTGTGGGTTCATCAGAGACCCCCTCCAAAGATGGATAGTCCTGCCCTCAACCCCCTGAGACTTGTGGGATCATTTTGACCCAGTGGTGCTCCCAGAGGGTGGTCAGGGGTGGCCAGCCCCCCCCCCTGAACAAAAAGCTGGCCACCCCAGCAAAAATGATATATTTTATCTATATACATTTTTCTGTAATAACTCGGCACAGCATGCTTTGTTTGAATAAAGTCAAAATCTTTCTAAGCTCATAAAAATGAAATAGTTGGAAAATATTAGGGGACACTGCGTAACTTTTGGCCACTAGGGACACTAGAGCCCTGCACTGGAGCCCCAAGCCCGGGGTTCGGGGGGTTCGGGGGCTCTTCTTTTTTAAAAACCTGCTAATTAGAGAGATGTGTGTGGTGTTTGTGATTAACCAATTTAAACAGCAACACCTGAACGCAGCAGCCCCTCCCCGCTCCCTACCACGCAGGTCAGACAAACTGCGTGTGATGTGATTGATCGTTCTACTGCTCATAGTTGTCTTTATTCAGATAAAGAAGGAGAAATTATTGATATCTTTTACGTTTATCATGACGATAAACTCTGATACGCTTTAAGTGTGTTGGCTTTTGGATCTTACTGTGATATGTGGGTCAAACTGCTGTGCGCTGTTGCATCGCTGAGTCATTTTAAAAAACAAAATCATCAATTAAACACCAGCCAGAATGCGTCATTCACTTAAACTAATCTTTTTGTGTGTGCAAAAAGACTGTACAGTGACACGGACGTACAAACTGTGAATGACAACACACAACAATGAGATAACAGCATTGGTGGTTTCATGTGTGTGTGTGTGTGTGTGTGTATAAGAAAAAAACAATGATAACAGAAATTAAATAGACAAGAAATTAACAGCAAAATAAAATATACTTACACTTTCCCCCCAAACGACAACATATAATAATAATGATGATGATGATAATGATTATAATAATATTACAGGAACAGGTATATCTCATATGAAATTGAGGTTTATTTATTTATTGTTTTTAATTTAAAGGGTGCCTTAGGGTGCAACACCCTATACTATTTCTATATGTTCTGTATGTTTTATTCATTTTTCTTTTTCCTTTAATAATAATGATAATAATCATGGTTGTGTCCATTATTCCTCCTCTTTCTCCTCTGGAAACAAAAAGAATGTATTTTGGTTTTATGCGATATAGGTATGATATACTAAGATATGATATAATAAAGAATTAAATTGTCAGTATTATATTAAATGTAATATTTGTTGTAATAATGGTACAAATAATAATAATAATGGCTTCTGTTTTACAAACTAATCTTAATATTGAAAGGAAACTAAATAAACCTAAATAAATATACAGGTAGTGCAGAATTATTAGGCAAATGAGTATTTTGACCACATCATCCTCTTTATGCATGTTGTCTTACTCCAAGCTGTATAGGCCCAAAGCCTACTACCAATTAAGCATATCAGGTGATGTGCATCTCTGTAATGAGAAGGGGTGTGGCCTAATGACATCATCACCCTATATCAGCTGTATTAGGCAAACAGAATTACTAGGCAGCTTCCTTTCCTTTGGCAAAATGGGTCATAGAGGGACTTGACAGGCTCCGAAAAGTAAAAAATAGTGAGATATCTTGCAGAGGGATGCAGCACTCTTAAAATGTCCAAGCTTCTGAAGCGTGATCATCCAACAATCAAGCGTTTCATTCAAAATAGTCAACAGGGTCGCAAGAAACGTGTGGAAAAACCAAGGCGCAAAATAACTGCCCATGAACTGAGAAAAGTCAAGCATGCAGCTGCCAAGATGCCACTTGCCAGCAGCTTTGCCATATTTCAGAGCTGCAACATCACTGGAGTGCCCAAAAGCACAAGGTGTGCAATACTCAGAGACATGGCCAATATAAGAAAGGCTGAAAAACCACCACCACTGAACAAGACACACAAGCTGAAACGTCAAGACTGGGCCAAGAAATATCTCAGACTGATGTTTCTAAGGTTTTATGGACTGATGAAATGAGAGTGAGTCTTGATGGGCCAGATGGATGGGCCCGTGGCTGGATCGGTAAAGGCCAGAGAGCTCCAGTTCCACTCAGACGCCAGCAAGGTGGAGGTGGGGTACTGGTATGGGCCAGATGGATGGGCCCGTGGCTGGATCGGTAAAGGCCAGAGAGCTCCAGTCCCACCCAGACGCCAGCAAGGTGGAGGTGGGGTACTGGTATGGGCCAGATGGATGGGCCCGTGGCTGGATCGGTAAAGGCCAGAGAGCTCCAGTCCCACTCAGACGCCAGCAAGGTGGAGGTGGGGTACTGGTATGGGCTGCTATCATCAAAGATGAGCTTGTGGGGCCTTTTCGGGTTGAGGATGGAGTCAAGCTCAACTCCCAGTCCTGCTGCCAGTTTCTGGAAGACACCTTCTTCAAGCAGTGGTACAGGAAGAAGTCCGCATCCTTCAAGAAAAACCTGATTTTCATGCAGGACAATGCTCCATCACACGCATCCAAGTACTCCACAGCGTGGCTGCAAGAAAGGGTCTAAAAGAAGAAAAACTAATGACATGGCCTCCTTGTTCACCTGATCTGAACCCCATAGAGAACCTGTGGTCCCTCATCAAATGTGAGATTTACAAGGAGGGAAAACAGTCCACCTCTCTGAACAGTGTCTGGGAGGCTGTGGTTGCTGCTGCACGCAATGTTGATGGTGAACAGATCAAAACACTGACAGGATCCATGGATGGCAGCTTTTCAGTGTCCTTGCAAAGAAAGGTGGCGATATTGCTCACTGATTTGTTTTTGTTTTGTTTTTGAATGTCAGAAATGTATATTTGTGAATGTTGAGCTGTTATATTGGTTTCCCTGGTGAAAATAAATCATTGTAATGGGTATATATTTGTTTATTGTTAAGTTGCCTCATAATTCCGTTTGCCTAATAAACCTGATATAGGGTGTTAATGTCATTAGACCACACCCCTTCTGATTACAGAGATGCACATCACCTGATATGCTTAATTGGTAGTAGCTTTGGGCCTATACAGCTTGGAGTAAGACAACATGCATACAGAGGATGATGTGGTCAAAATACTCATTTGCCTAATAATTCTGCATACTCTGTATAATTTCTTTTTTTTTTTACAAGAGTATAATTTTTAAAATAACTCTTACATTTTAGGAGTGCTGGGATTTGGGGGCTTCAGCACCCCCAAAATGGGCTAAAATTGCCTATGATTGCTACTGAGGGAGTTTCTAAGCTGTCCGATCATGACTGGGGAAGTTTTTCACACTTATTTAATTCTGTTAAATAAATAATAGCACTCGTTCATCTGAGGTTGGATTTGCTGAATTTCAATTGTCTACTTGGTCAGAAAAAAATCCCTTCATATTTTTTGCGGCAGGTTGTAAATAAGAGACATTTATACAAATGATTGTTTATTTTGTTTCATATGCTGATTTTTTTTTCAGTTGAAACAACATTTGAAAAGTCATTGACAACAACTATAATGTGGTACAGAAAAAGGAAAACACACATACAAGATAAAATCATGGAAATGCACATTCTTGTAAACATCAAGGAGAAAAAGAAGCACAGCAGAGGAAGGAAGGAAGGAAGGAATGATGGGGAAACAGCCATAAATGCATCCACCAAAAACCAGTCTGAACCTAGAAACCGTCTTCCAGGAGGTGGGGGCGAGGTGAGGAAGAGGACAGGGTGCAGGCAGGGGGGGCCATTTCAGGACCGGCAGTGGTGAAACGGGGTGATTGGGCTCCAGGGTAGAACCGGTCATTCAGTCCAGACTCAGGTCCCACATGATGCTACATGTGACGCAAACAGTCCAAGAACGTGTCCAGGAAGGGTTACCGGGGCAACGGGAGGAAAGATCTCCATCCATCTGCATCTGTCCCTGCCTGCCATCGGGACAGCAGGACCTGACGTCTTCTCCTGCAGGCTTAGAGGGGAATTTCTCTGTTTTTAACCTGGGGTGTGTTTTCATCTGTCCTTTCATCCATGTGAGTGATGGAGAAAGGAAAGTTCCAGATACTCCAGTATTTATCCAGCAGGCAGCCGGAAAGCTATCTGGAACATTCCTCTCTCCATCACTCACATATATGAAAGGACAGATGAAAGGTTAAAAACAGAGAAATTCCCCTTTGACTAACCTTCCACATACTTGTGCGTAGGTTTGGGACAGCTGGATATTTCTGCACCCTGTCTGCAGGTTTAGCACAGACAACATTTCATCACGAACGCAGCGTTTTCCCGCCACGTCTTCAGCAGTTTTACTCCACATGATTATCTCTGCTTCCTTACAAACTAATAAAAATGTTAAACGTTCAGACTGAGAGACGAGCCTCGGCCACGCACGTGAAGGCCATCAACATACGGATGAAGTCACGCTTCTTTTTCTGAGTATAGAAAAAATAAAATCATCTCTCCATTCCTGCGTTTACAAATCTACATCCAAAGCTCTGAGTCTACATTCTTTGCATGGGGGGATGGGGGGGGGCTTTATTTAAAAATATGTGACTAGGTCCATTTTAGGGATCTAAAGTGCATCATGTGCCACTCATTTCTCTGTCAGGTCGCTCGCTGGGAGCACGCGAGGGCAGCAGAGGCTCGTCTCTCAGCTGTTACCGGGCAGCTTTTCAGAGGTGTGTTAGATGAGGGAGGGACAACTCTGCCAAGACACAAATCTCACCAAGTAGACTTTTCTCATTTCTAGTCAAAATATCTCTTCACACTCAAAATAAGACAAAGTTACCTAAATAGAAACATTTCAGTGAGATAGAGGAACTTGTTTTGAGGCGATGCATCTTATTTCAAGAAATCTCATCAAGAAAATTATTGGCAGATTTTTTTTTTGCTTATTACAAGCAAAAAAAATACAACAAATCTTTGCCACATAAGTAAAAAAAGTTTTCTTTTCCTGCTTGTAATAAGAAAAAAAAATTCTGCCAATAGAACAAGTGAAATTTTTTTGATAAGGGAAAAGGGGGAGTGTCCTCTCCGGGTCGGGGTCGGGGTCCTGGTCCAGATGGAGGAGTTCAAGTATCTGGTCTTGTTCAGGAGTGAGGGAAGGATGGACGGGAGATGGACAGACGGATGCAGTGATGAAGACTCTGCATCGGTCCGTCGTGGTGAAGAAGGAGCTGAAGAAGGAGAAGCTCTGGATTTACTGTCCATCTACGCCCCCCCCCCCCTCCCCCTCACCTATGGCCATGAGCTGTGGGTCATGACCGAAAGAACGAGATCGCGGGTACAAGCAGCCGAAATGAGTTTCCTCCGCAGGGTGGCCGGGCTCTCCCTTAGAGATGGGGGAGGAGCTCGGTCATCCGGGAGGGACTCAAAGTAGAGCTGCTGCTCCTCCGTATAGAGAGGAGCCAGATGAGGAGGCTCCGGCATCTGGTCAGGATGCCTCCTGGACGCCTCCCTGGTGATCCAGGCACGTCCCACCGGGACCAGACCCCGGGGAGACCAGGACACACTGGAGGGACTACGTCTCATCCCGGACCAGACCCCAGGGGAGACCAGGACACGCTGGAGGGACTATGTCTCATCCCGGACGAGACCCCAGGGGAGACCAGGACACGCTGGAGGGACTACGTCTCAACCCGGACCAGACCCCGGGGAGACCAGGACACGCTGGAGGGCCTATGTCTCATCCCAGGGGAGACCCAGGACACACTGGAGGGACTATGTCTCATCCTGGATGGGACCCAGGACACGCTGGAGGGACTACGTCTCATCCCGGACGAGACCCCGGGGAGACCAGGACACGCTGGAGGGACTACGTCTCATCCCGGACGAGACCCCGGGGAGACCAGGACACGCTGGAGGGACTACGTCTCATCCCGGCTGGGGGGACTATGTCTCCCGAGGTCAAGAACAAAAAGATACAAGATGTCTCCCATCCCCTACCTGTCAAGACTGCTAAATCTGCATTTTTAAACATTCATGTTTGTTGCTTATTCTGGTTTTTACGGTAACGTTTTATGATTTCATGCACTTTGTACCCTTTGTAATGCTCTTGTAATTCAGTTTTTCAGCTGCTAATAGCACATGAATTAGCTTGAAACTTGAAGAAGACGGTGCGGTTTCTTGAAATCAGAAGCACTGCTTTAAAACAAGTTCCTATATCTCACTGAAATGTTTCTCTTTAGGTGATTTTGTCTCATCTTGAGTGTGATTAGATATTTAGACTCAGAGATCAGAAAAAATCTTCTTGGTAAGATTTGAGTTTTTGCATTGAAGGTGTAGCACGTCCCGCCTGGGTCCACCCTCCCGCCCCCAGACGGGCACTCGGAGGCCGACTCTGGTCAGTGAGGAGTTTCTCACTGTACTTTAAGACAGCAGACTGACTGATGATCTGCCTGCATGATCGTCTGCACCCCCGCTTCCCTCACAGACGACTCATCGCTGCTCAGCTGCACTCAGAGGCTGACGAACACGCATCACTCTGCTACCTTTAAGCTGATCTCCCTTTACGTCTCAAAGAGGTGAAGTCAGGTTTCCCCGAGCAGAAACTCAGCTGAACTGATCTTTGGGATTCATGTTGTTGGGTTACACTAAAAACTGAAAAGTAGCTGCAACTTAAAGCAAAATGCTCAGCTAGCACCTTTAGCTCGTTACAATACAAGTGAATGGAGTGTGTGTGTGTGTGTGTGTGTGTGTGTGTGTGTGTGAGTGCCAGCACCTCACAGAAGCTTTTATTGCTAAAACCACACGTGTGAAAACCCTAACCAGCCTGTAAGCTCTGCAGACGCGTCCTCCTTCACACATCTGAGATCATATTGCAAGTGAATAAAAAACCGTGTTCAAACATGAAAGACGGGGAGCTGTCTCTGCTGAGGAAGAGGAGGAGCCATGCAGACGCCACACACATGCAGCTGCAGTGTTCCTGCACGGGGATGCAGAGCCCCGCCCTGAAAACGCCCCCCCAGCAGGAGCGGAGGTGAAGGTGGGGGGGCGTGTTTGTCCACAAGAACGAGAGAAATTCATGCGTGAGAGCTGATTTCTGAAGTCCGACACGTTCACGTCTCCAGAATCTCCCGTCTGGGAGCAGAATGTCTGAGAATGTGGACGAGTGAAGGTCAGTCAGCGTCCCCGCGGGGGGGTCACAGTGCTGTGGTGCAGGCTGAGCAGAGGGGGGCGTGTGTCGATGCTGCAGCCTCGGCGTGAACGCCCCCGCCCTACACGGAGGCCTCGGGGGCGCCGCCGTTGTTGATCTTCACGTAGATCTTGGGGTCGTCGTCGCGCTGGTCTCGGAGGCGCTGGAGGTGGCGGCTGTGGCACAGCAGGTAGAGGGGCAGGCAGAACCCCAGCATGCTCAGCACCAGCAGGCCCACGTTCACCTGCGGGTCAGGCAGACACAGTGATGCAACACGGATATCCCATATATCTGCTGCCTGATACTTTTGCCGATATTTTTTAATCTGTTATCGATATCAGCTGATACATGTGGCATGTTGGCCGATACCTCCACTCCACATAATTTACAGACTTTTTCAAAATATATATTTATTAAAAGTTTAATTTCTATTAGGGATGCTTGATATCGGCTTTTTTACAGATATCAGACTGGTCAAATTCAATGCTAATACTAATGTAAATGCTAATGTTTAGTACATTTAAGACTGATACAAAAATAAATCCTCAGCCATCCAGAGGCTCTTATGTGGAAAAATTTGATCCTTTTCAAAATAAAAGCTTTGACATCTTGTGACCAAACTGACATTAAAAGGGTTCAAACAATGATTACAATGGTTACAATGGTGCACCAAGCTATAAAATCACTGTATGCATGTGGGTGTGTGTCTAAGTATGTGTGTATGTAATGAAATAACTTTGCTTTGTCATAAAAGTCAGATATTTATAATAAACGGCTTAAAAATCGGTTGAAAATTGAGTCAGTTCTGGAGGTGGATCTCTGCCTACACTGACTAATGCAATGAGCAGGCGCTGCTTCCCCCTGCCTAAGATGGCGGCCGAGCTGACGTATCACTCCAATGGACAGCAGCGTCGGAGGCGGCATCTAGTGATACCTATGCTAGCAGTTATTAGCCAACATGTGGCTAATGCTAATGTTTCTAACAACTTGGTGACTTAACCAACAACTTAAAACCAGACATTATCAGCAGCTTCAAAGTAAGTCAGTCTGTAGCAGCAGCAGCTGCACCGTAGTCACACGACTCTGAAAGGAATGCTGGGAAATGAAGTTCTTCCAGGATAACAGGAACTTTTCTACATTAACTAACGAAGTCTCGTGAGATTTTGTCAGCTGATCCGAAAAAAATGATACGGATATTTTCCAACAAAACATTTCAATGCTGATATTGGCTGATGATATCGGAAAGGTGTTGATATCGCACATCCCTAGTTTCTATCTAATATTTGTTTACGAGTGCACTGTTTATTTTTTAAATATTGTTTGAGGTACTTTGTTATTTTTTATACTGAAAGAGTTACAAAATTACTTTTCATTGTATCCTTCATTATATTAATTTCGAAGTCAAACTGAGTATAGGTCCAAAATATCGGCAGGTTGTATCGGCCATTATCTGAGGCGGATGAGGAAATGTCGGTATTGGTAAATCTGTATCGGTCGATCCGGAATGCTGATGTCCAGATTATTAGTGTGTCCTTACCCACATAGGGTCTCCCTCCAGGGGTCCCACCATGGCCATGAAGAGAGGCTGCTGGAGGAGGGCGAACAGAGCGCTGATCAGAGACTGCATCCCTGTCAGGCTGCCGAACTGGGAGGACGGGTACCTGCATGGGACAAACCGCATGTTTGACTACGGCTCTGAGTAACACACACACACACCGGCCGCTTTATCAGCTGTTCTGTTCCACGTTAACACAAATCAGCCAATCACATGGCTGCAACTCAACTCGTCTGGTCATGTACAGCCGTCCTCAAAACTATTCCTACCCTCCAATTAAAGAAGGATAAATAAAATCAGCTGTCAGTGAAATAATTTGAAATTGATAAAAGTAATAATAGATAAAAATTCTTTGAAAATCATGACATTGATTTTTAATTGTGGTTCAACAGAAAAATTAAAAACAAACACACAAAAAATAAAACAAGTAAACAATCATGATGGAGCTCCGAAGCTAAAATGTGGTTGAGCAACACTTTGAGCCAATCACTGCAATCAGGTGTTTCTGTAACGTCCAATCAGACGTCTGCACCTGTCCACAGATATGTTGGTCCATGTTCATGAGAAATGTGCCCTAATGTGTCTGGGACAGTTTTGTTTGTTTGTTTTTTTAAATAATTATTTTCAACCATAATTCAAAATCAATATTTTAATCACTAAATTATAATTTTCATAAATTTTTATTTACTATTAGTTTCTTTCATTTCTTGTTTTTTGAATAAACATTTTGAATTTAGCCTTTTCTTTAATTCTAGGGTACCCACTCATTAAATAAAAGGCTGAATTTACAATAGTTATTCAAATAAAAAGAAACTAAATTAATAAGAAATGTAGTAAAATATAATTTAGTGAAATAAGATATTTCTTTTGAATCATGGTTAAAAATAATATTTAAACAAACAAACAAAACTGTCTCAGACAAATTAGAGCACATTTCCTGTAAACGATGGACCAACATACCCGTCAACAGGTGCTGCAGACGTCTGATTGGACATTTAATCATTTTTATTTATTATTACTTTTTCAGTTTCTTTTTATTTGAAATACCATTGTGACTTTAGAAATTTCCTTAATGGAAGTGGATATAAAATTTAAAGCACAAATGTGTTTATATAAATACATATGTATATATATATATATATATATATATATATACAGTATATGTATATACTGTGTGTACACTGTGTGTACATATACACACAGTATATATATGTATATATATATCATAAAAATTACAATATTTTATTTGATTTATTTACAAATTTTTCCATTTTCCATTTTCAATATTATAATTTTGTAAATTTTTATTTATTATTAGTTTCTTTAGTTTCTTGTTATTTGAATGACTGTGGTGAATTTAGCCTTGTCTTTGATTGGAGGGTATGAATAATGTTGAGGACGAGTGCAGTTGCGATTTCCTGCTGAAGCTTTGAGGAAAATTGTCCCCGAGCAGAATATGTTGTTTTATGTCCACAGACACAGTCATTGTTCTTTGTTGTTGTGATGCAATCATGATCTGAACACTCACACGGCAGCGTAAAGGCCTCCGACGGCAGAGTGGATGAAGCCTCTCACCACGGTGTGCAGGATGAACGACAGAATCTGCAGAGACCAACACATTTAGTTTTCCATCAAGTGCCAGATGAGGTCAGAGCTGCTTTCATCTGTGATGAAAGAGTGGGGGTGTAATATTTCTGTCCAGCAGGGGGCAGTGCAGCCCTGGGCCTCCTGCAGCATGGAACGTGAGGTGTGGTACCTGGAGCGGCAGGTTGGGGACGATGCAGGTGACTCCGAAGCCGACCAGCAGCAGGTTGGTGAAGATGAAGGCCCTGGTGGCGTTGACGATCTTCTGGATCTGTTTGGAGGGGCGGCGAGGTTCCCCAGGCTCTCTGATGCAGGAACACGCAATAAAGAGAACAGATTTAACCCTTCATCTTCCTCTCAGTTTAATTTAACACCTCACAATCATTTGGTTTTGCTAAAACAAGCTGTTATGGATTTTTCCTGGACCCTTGCTGGTGTAACAGCACTGGTTTTCCTGGAGCTCAGCATGGCTCCAAAGATAAATTTAGAAATAAGTGTTCACTGAATCATTCACATCTGAAGAATTTAAGCTTTCCAGAGCTGTACAACACATGCACCAATGAGTTAAAGGTGCAGTGCGTAACAAAACCAAAGATCAACTGCAGAAAAAACGTAATATATAATTCATAACTGTGTTTCTATTGATGTGTAATTGCTTCAGTAGAACAGCTGTTATATGTTTCTTTTCTCATAGTGAGTTATTTATATATACTTGCTGGGGGGGTCCACGTACATCGAGGCTGCCATATTTGTGCCGCCATTTTTACTACAGTGTCTCTGAATGGACAAAATGTGTGTGAAGGGAGAACTACACACTCAGAAACAGAGGTACCAGTTTGTACTTAAAAGGGTCCAAAGCTTGTTGCTGGGGGGGGGGGGGGGTCCTTTCTGAAAGACATTTCTGTACCTTCATGGTCCATTTTTGTACCTTATCAAGCTGTATGAGTATAAAGTACAATTAAACCAATTAAAGATGATGAATAAAAGTAAATAAAATAGAGATTATGACAACAATCAAAGATGCTAATAATAAATGAATAATTATTATAGAAATATTAGGCCAAACACATATATAATTATACATATAATTATTACTATGGTTATTATGAAAATCACAATATAATAACTATAATTATACTACTGTTTAGAAGTACTGCTATTTATAGTTATTGTACAAGCTACACACATGTTTCAATGCTGCAGGTACCCTTAGGGTTGAAATACTTGTACTTTATATTACTTTGGACCCTTTTTTATTGTATATAGGTACTTCTGGCCTCATAAAGACCAATATTGTACTTTTGAGAGAACATTTGTAGTAAATGTACCTACAGGTACAGAAATGATCCTGTCTCGTACGTCTGTTTTTGAGTGTGTAACTATAAAACTGCTGTCGCAGCTTTGTTTAATGGGAGTTACAGACAGTTTGGGATCAGTAATGTCTTAAAGACCTTTAATGCAACTTTTCCAGCTGAAAAATCTGCGTTTCTGTCTCGTTTTGATGCCACACCAACATTCATTACGCTGCTGCCCAGCGGCGTCCTGAGCCTCAGGAACCGTGCTGTGCAGTGTTGATTTTGGCAGCTATCTGAGTTTAGTCTTAGTCTTTCTGACTAAAATGCTTATTAGTTTTAGTAATATTTTAGTCATTTCTGTATCTGATAGCTTTAGTCAGTTATATTTAAAAAATTAAGAAAAAGTTTGAATTTAGGTCAATAAGTAATGGAAATTGGAATCAAGGTTACAGATTCTATCGAGTGTCATTGATAAGACAATGAACCTTATTACTTTTTTATATTAATAATATAGCCTACAGTGCATTCTGTTTTCGTTCTGATGGATTACAGGCTGCTGAAAGTGTGTCCATCATCATTTAATGGTTTCTGACCACCAAGCAGCTGGTTGATGATGCCGTCTCATGCGCATGTGTGCACCAGAGTCCTGCAACAGTTCGGATACCCGAAAATGCTGTTAAGCAGATAGAAATGACAAAGACTAACATCACGGTTCAGGTGTGGGCGGATATTTACGTAGATCGGGCGGGTCGCGGTGACAATACGATTTTTCTCTTATGTTTGTGGGCATGATGTGTTCAAACATCAGGACCATTTCCAGCAGGCAGAGATGCTGCTGGTGATGCAGGAACAGAGAACAAAGTTAAAACCAGGATGATGTTCTTTAGTGCAGGAATCTCTGAATCACATAAATAAAGCCCCTAAGTGGCAAAATGACAGAGACGACTGTGAATCTGTACATTTAGGAACTTCATGTGTTGACGTGCGGGTCAGGTTTGACAGGGAGAGCCGCGGTTAGCGGGTCTCGGTTCGGGGAGAACAGTAGAACATCGTATTTCCCTGATCCACGTCCATGCGAGCTCACGACACTACGGAGCCGTGGCGTTCAGCGCCTACGCTGCCGATAATGCAAGCATAGAAGAAGAAATGACGAGTTTACATTGTGCTCAGAGTGAACGAGCTGTGGACAAACAAGAGGGGATGGATGTGGGTTAGAAAGAAAGAAAGAAAGAAAGAAAGAAAGAAAGAAAGAAAGAAAGAAAGAAAGAAAGAAAGAAAGAAAGAAAGAAAGAAAGAAAGAAAGAAAGAAAGAAAGAAAGAAAGAAAGAAAGAAAGAAAGAAAGAAAGCTTGATCTCGTCTGGTTTGGTCTGCCGCGGCTTCCGTAGTGTCGTGAACTCGCATGGACACTTCAGGGAAGTACGACATTCTACTGTTTAGGTTATAAAAATCTACTAAATGATGGTTTCCAGTAAATTCTGGACGCTACCCACTCAGGACACTTGGATTACAGTGGACGAGCAGTATGGAGGAATATTGACAAGTTTTTGTGGACTTTTATGGAAATTTTTGGTTCAGTCGCTGGTGAAATCCATCATATGAAAGTTAGGGGAAAACAAAAACCTGTCCTGCATTTGAGATATTAAAAAGTGCTCCAGAGTCTTGCTCAGCATGAGGATGAGGAGAAGATGAAGACACATCATTCTGTGGGTGTACTATCCCTTTAAATCAGGGGGTGCCCAAGTCCTGCATGTTTTGGCTGCATCCTTCTCCAGCACACCTGACCCAAACAAATGTCTCGTTCCAGCCTCTGCAGGGCTGGATGACACGTGCATGGAGGAAGCAGCCATGATTCAGGTGTGTGTGTGTGTGTGGGGGGGGGTATGCAGGATAGCAGCTCTGCAGGACTGGACCCCTGCTTCAAGCCCTAAACTTGCGAACCCTCACCTTTTGACGGTCTTCTCGTTGTCGTCCTCGCAGTCTTTGAGCTTCCAGTCCATGACGTAGCCGATGACGGGAGAGGTGATGAGACACAGCAGCTGCAGCACGCCGAAGATGGAGGTGTAGACGCTCACTGAGAGACAGACAGATGGAGGTGTAGACGCTCACTGAGAGACAGACAGATGGAGGTGTAGACGCTCACTGAGAGACAGACAGATGGAGGTGTAGACGCTCACTGAGAGACAGACAGATGGAGGTGTAGACGCTCACTGAGAGACAGACAGCAGCACAGCTGGATGAGCCGCCGCGCTACGTCAGCAGGACATGCAGACGGAGGCACGCCACGGACAGGTGTGTGACCACGCATACGACTGCAGGCTTCATGCTCTAAACACCACAGCTACAGAGGATGGGGGGGGGGGGGGGGGGGGGGGGGGGGCTCGGGTCTCTTACCCACTTGCATCCTCTCCACTGCAACAGCAGCAGGAAGCCAGCATGGCGGGGACGTTAGAGAGCCGTTAGAGACAAGAAGCAACGCACAGCCAGCATCATCAGTGTGTGACACACACACCTGTGTTCAGGTCTCCGTCCGTCAGCGACTCCAGGATGGTGTTCATGGCCCCCATGTAGAAGATGAGCCGGAGCTGGGTGACACACATGGTGATGAGGCTGAGCAGGAAGATGGGGCTGAAGACGCTCTTCATGAAGGACGGGGCTGCAGACAAACCACACAGGGATGGAGGCTCATCTAGACACCATCATCATCATCACCTTCATCAATACCATTATTATTACTGTCATTACTGATGTCACCATTATTAGGGATGTCCCACTCCCCCTGCCAGTGTCGGTACTCGCTCCGATACCGGCCTGTTTTGCTGTACTCGTACTCGTACAACACTCGCTCATGACATCACCCGATGCCTGAGCCGCTTACGCCGCCATGCTGGGGGGAATACTCTGCAACATGAGCGGAGCTCTGCCTTTAAACACGGTCAGAGTTCACGTCTCATTTTAAATCAGAAGATGCTTTTCATCACACGAGCACAGATCAAATGCCTCTGACCTGTTCCATGTCCCCGGGTTCTTTGTTTTTTTAGCCGGCAGTTGGAGCGGACCACTTCAAGCTTTTATTTCTGTGACGTCCGACTGTCTTTTGAGAGGTGCAAACAAACTGTGAAAAAGTGTTTGCGTCCTTCCTGATTTCTTACTTCTTTGCATGTTTGTCACACTTAAATGTTTCAGATCATAAAACAAATTTTAATGTGAGTCAAAAATAACACAAGTAAACAGAAAATGCAGTTTTTGAATGAAGATTTTCATTAGTGGGGGGGGGGGGGGGGTCCAAACCTCCATGGCCCTGTGTGAAAAAGTGATTGTCCGCCCTGTTAAAACATAAATTAACTGTGGTTTATCATCTTTGGAAAGCTGAGTTCAGTTTCTCTATCCACATCCAGGCCTGATTACTGCCACACCTGTTCTCCATCAGAAATCACTTAAACAGGACCTGCATGACAAAGTGAAGTAGACCAAAAGATCCTCAAAAGCGAGACATCATGCTGCCATCCAAAGAGATTCAGGAACAAATGAGAAACAAAGTCATTGAGATCTATCAGTCTGGAAAAGGTTCCAAAGCCATTTCTAAAGCTTTGGGACTCCAGAGAACCACAGTGAGAACCATTATCCACAAATGGTGAAAACATGGAACAGTGGTGAACCTTCCCAGGAGGGGCCGGCCGACCAAAATGACCCCAAGAGCACAGCGACGACTCATCCAAGAGGTCACAAAAGACCCCAGAACAACATCCAAGAACTGCAGGCCTCACTTGCCTCAATGAAGGTCAGTGTTCATGACTCCCCCATCAGAAAGAGACTGGGGGGCAAAAATGGCTGCATGGCAGAGTTCCAAGACCAAAACCACTGCTGAGCAAAAAGAACATAAAGGCTCGTCTCAGTTTAGCCAGAAAGCATCTTGATGATCCCCAAGACTTTTGGGAAAATACTCTGTGGACTGACAAGACAAAAGTGGAACTTTCTGGAAGGTTTAGGTCCCATTACATCTGGCGTTAAAGTAACACGGTATTTCAGAAAAGGAACATCATAGCAACAGTAAAATATGGTGGTGGTAGTGTGATGGTCTGGGGCTGTTTTGCTGCTTCAGGACCTGAAAGACTTGCTGTGGTAAATAGAACCATGAATTCTGCTTCTACCAAAAAATCCTGAAGGAGAACGTCCGGCCATCTGTTGGTGACCTCAAGCTGAAGCGCACTTGGGTTCTGCAGCAGAACAATGATCCAGAACACACCAGCAAGTCCACCTCTGAATGGCTTAAGAACAACAACATGAAGACTTTGGAGTGGCCTAGTCAAAGCCCCCACCTGAATCCCATTGAGATGCTGTGGCATGACCTTAAAAAGGCGGTTCATGCTGGAAAAGCCTCCAATGTGGCTGAATTACAACAATTCTGCAAAGATGAGTGGAACAAAATTCCTCCACAGCGCTGTAGAAGACTCACTGCCAGTTATCACCTTCACACAGGGACATGAAGGTTTGGATTTTTTAAATTCCTGCCTTTAGTCCCTTTAAGTGTAACAAACATCCAAAAATTAAGAAATCAGGAAGGGGGCAAACACTTTTTTACACAGCTGTATGAAGAACACGCTTCTCACTTTCCCCTATGAATTACTCATATCGGTACTCGGTATCACAGGTACTGAACTGTCAGTACTCGTACTTGTACTTGCTTGGCAAAAACGTGGCATCGGGACATCTCTAAGCATTATAATTCTAACAGCTGTTATTGCCGCTACCACCAACACGATTATATGACCTCATACTTCACTCTATGGATAATTTTATCTCTTTATCTCTATTTAATATCTATCAATATTACTATGACTATTACCATTGTTACTTTTTATATACTGGTTATACACATTTATATAAAAACACGTTTACTCCTCAGTGTTTCTTCTCTCTTTCTCCTTATCTACCTGCATTTTCACCCATATATTTGACACCATCGTGATTATGTGTTCAACCTTGTTCTTGGAAGTTGTTATTTCCTACTCGGTTATAAAAATCCTAACTTTCCTTCTCTTTTTTTCCTCTTCTTTTACCCACCTTTCCCCATTTCACCTCCTTTTCATACATCACTTCTATTCACATTCCCATTGTAAATGCTTTTCACTCTCAATACACATTTCACTGTAAATATTGTCACAATTTGCTATAAAAAAGTGTCTTTATTCTGTTTTTTAACTAAAGAAACACTTTCAAGTTTCAAATGTTTTCAAAGAGCTTATTTAAAACGCACTTCACCAAACTAAATAAACAAAGCTTTTCTCACTACTAAAAGGTGTTGGTAGCTGTCGTCATGTCACACTGAAGCAACACTCACATCCGTGTCAGTTTTTTATCAGACCAGATTTGCGCTGTTGTCCAGCTTCGTCTCTGCAGACGCAGGAGGAGGTCTGCGGTGGTCACGAGGGCGTTTTAGCCTTAGCTAGGGGTGGGCATCACCAGGTACCTCCCTATACGATACAATCACAATATTTTGCCAACGATAACCATAATATCACGATGCAGTGATTCTGCAATTATCGATATATTACAATAAATTTAATCCACGATTCACCACAATTTGTGTCACTGAAGACGTTTCAAATTTCAGTTTATCGGTATTTTGTCACATCCTAGACTTTCATTTTTATTAAAAGCTTCTCTCCTCACTTCACGCCCAAAATATATACAGGAGGCTTAAAAACAGACATCATGAACCACTTCAGGTGTTTGCTCTGAGCAGGTACCCCCCACCCATCTGCACCACCCCAACTAAAATATAAAATCATGAAGAAATTCTGCACTAAACCTGTCTGCTGGGGTGAAGGATGTCATGGCAATCCAAGCATCCGAACAGCTTTGCGGTTCATCGTGCAGCTCTGCTCACATGGCTGGAAATCCCAACCTACGAGCAGCGACACGCCCGAACCTTTCCCCGTGACTGAAAACTGCAGTACCCCCCCCCTCTTCCCTCATCAGATCATGAAGATGAGAATGTCGTGTAAACATGCCTCGCCGTGGCCTCTGGCTACCACAGAAACACGGCGAAACCTGAACGCAGAGACTTCCAGAAGCTCAGCGGCTTCAGAATTCAAGGAAAAGTTGATCATTAATCAGAATGCTGTATATTAATGGAACGTGGACTCTTCTGTCCATATGGTGAGGAGCTAAACTGACCGATTAATGGAGGCTGCACAGATGGAGCACATGGCTTTATTGCCTTCACCAACAGGTATTCAGCTCGGGGTAATTATGGGAACTCCTCAGTGGTGCAGGGGGGGTATGCCACGGTTATCAGCAGCAGCTTGTTAGAATCTGAGCTGAAAACATGAAGCCGCATGAGAAAATCAGAAACAGGAGAGTCTGACATGCTCCTCAGAGCTGGATGTTTCAGTCCCAGTAAACGTCTGCAGGTGAGGAGACCAGTTCTGCAGTTTTAGGAGAGGAATGTAGTCCCTGTTCTGGTCTGGTGCAGGATTCTAGCTGCTCTACAGTCCTGGACCTGGTTGTATCGAGACTGCAGGCAGACCAGTTAAGCAGCTGGACTGTGGACTGGTGGCAGACCAGTTCAACAGCAGGACTCTGGAACGCAAGCAGACCAGTTCAACAGCTGGACTCTGGACTGTATGTAGACCAGTTCAGCAGCCGGACTCTGGACTGCAGACAGACCAGTTCAGCAGCCGGACTCTGGAACGCAAGCAGACCAGTTCAACAGCCGGACTCTGGACTGTATGCAGACCAGTTCAGCAGCCGGACTCTGGAACGCAAGCAGACCAGTTCAACAGCCGGACTCTGGACTGTATGCAGACCAGTTCAGCAGCCGGACTCTGGACTGTATGCAGACCAGTTCAGCAGCAGGACTCTGGACCGCAAGCAGACCAGTTAAGCAGCAGGACTTTTTTCCTGTTTCCAGCATGCTGCTGTGATGGATCCAGTATGTGGTCCAGGATCTGTGAAACATCCTGGATCCTTCCTGATCCATCAGTGGTTCTTGGAAGAGAATCACGTCTGCTTTTAATGCAGAGCTTCCTGGCGCACAGAGATTCCTCCTGATTTGTTTCATCTCTAGATTATATTGTGCGCTGTAGAGGTTGGATCATTGGTCTTCACAAGTTTCTGGCCTGCTGCCAGTTTACCTGATTAGTTCCCAAATCCTCCACCGGTTTTTTATTTGAACCAATCACTTTTCCATCCTTCTGTTGCCTGTTCAACTTCTCAGAGATGTGTTGCTGCGATCAGAGTAAAACATAGCTCATATTTTCCATGAAATGGTAAAAATGTGAAGCAGCCATGTGCATCCTAAATGCACTTCCCACACACACATTCTTGGCCGATTCTTGGAGCCACAACAGAACTTCTCCACAGCTCCCTCCCAGCACGCCACACACCCGCCGGGCGGCTTTTCCAGGAACTCGATCCTAACAGATTCCACGGTCTGTTTGCTAACAGAAAGGCTGAGAGGGGAGCTACCAGCTGCCTGCTGTAAGGGCCTGGCCCTGATGGAGAGCTGGGTCACAGACATGGACTTGCATGGAAGTGGGACAGAGGGAAAGACTGTCACATGTCTCCAACTTCAGTGTTTAACATCGCCCGTAAATAAAGAAGGACGAGCCTTCCGCCACCTCACCCGCGGGCTTATGAAGAGCTAAAAGCCAGTTGGACGTTTCCCACCGTCGCCGTCTTCGTCATCACTCCCGGAAAACACAAAAATGGGCAAATGATTGACAGCCAACGTACTCTGGGTTAAACGCTAACCGAGCTAATTCAAAGCTAACAGGAGCTAATGAAGATTAGCCTCCTGAGCGGCGGATAAAGGTCAGACATGTTTGGACTGTTAGCTGGTAAAAACCACCATGTTGCTGCTCTGCTGCAGACTGAGACCTAACAAGGAGCCACGTGCCAGCAGGCCCACATTCCGTCTGCCGCCTGTCAATCAAAAGGACACGCCCCTAATTATGTGTAATTTCAAGATTAAATAACATCTAAACAGATGAGTTATAAAATAATCCCCCCCACAGTTGATATGAAGGTAAACTGGACCCATTAAACCTAAAATTATGTTTGAACCAGACTGTAAACATGTTTATTCCTGCTGTAAACGTGTTTATTTCTGCTGTAAACGTGTTTATTCCTGCTGTAAATGTGTTTATTTCTGCTGTAAACATGTTTATTTCTGTGTAAACATATTTATTCCTGCTGTAAACATGTTTATTCCTGCTGTAAATGTGCTGTAAACGCTGTAAACGTGTTTATTTCTGTGTAAACGTGTTTATTTCTGTGTAAACATGTTTATTTCTGTGTAAACATGTTTATTTCTGCTGTAAATGTGTTTATTTCTGCTGTAAACATGTTTATTCCTGCTGTAAACGTGTTTATTTCTGCTGTAAACATGTTTATTCCTACTGTAAATGTGTTTATTTCTGCTGTAAACATGTTTATTTCTGTGTAAACATATTTATTCCTGCTGTAAACATGTTTATTCCTGCTGTAAATGTGCTGTAAACGCTGTAAACGTGTTTATTTCTGTGTAAACATGTTTATTTCTGCTGTAAACGTGTTTATTTCTGCTGTAAACATATTTATTCCTGCTGTAAACATGTTTATTCTTGCTGTAAACATGTTTATTCCTGCTGTAAATGTGCTGTAAACGCTGTAAACGTGTTTATTTCTGCTGTAAACATGTTTATTTCTGCTGTAAACATGTTTATTCCTGCTGTAAATGTGCTGTAAATGCTGTAAACGTGTTTATTTCTGCTGTAAACATGTTTATTTCTGTGTAAACATGTTTATTCCTGCTGCAAATGTGCTGTAAACGCTGTAAACGTGTTTATTTCTGCTGTAAACATGTTTATTTCTGCTGTAAACGTGTTTATTTCTGCTGTAAACATGTTTATTCCTACTGTAAATGTGTTTATTTCTGCTGTAAACATATTTATTCCTGCTGTAAATGTGTTTATTTCTGCTGTAAACATGTTTATTCCTGCTGTAAACGTGTTTATTTCTGCTGTAAACATGTTTATTCCTACTGTAAATGTGTTTATTTCTGCTGTAAACATGTTTATTTCTGTGTAAACATATTTATTCCTGCTGTAAACATGTTTATTCCTGCTGTAAATGTGTTTATTTCTGCTGTAAACATATTTATTCCTGCTGTAAACATGTTTATTCTTGCTGTAAACATGTTTATTCCTGCTGTAAATGTGCTGTAAATGCTGTAAACGTGCTTATTTCTGCGGTAAACGTGTTTATTTCTGCTGTAAACATATTTATTCCTGCTGTAAACATGTTTATTCTTGCTGTAAACATGTTTATTCCTGCTGAGCAGGTTTTAAATGGGGGGGTTCAGGTGCTGCTGATATCACTGTTGTTCTGGACCCCGTGAGGGGGGGGGCGGCTGTCCATCACTCAGACAGATCTGGCACACGTACCCCACAGACAGTCCAGCTTCTGAGCTGGTTGGATGAACATTCATGGTCCGGTGGGGTCCTGAGGACACGGACTTCTCACTCACCCCGACAGCAGAGACTTGCTGTGAGCAGCATGTTTGAGGTTTGAAAGCTGTGGTCTGGACACCAGAAGCTTTCCAAACCACGACCTCAGCATGAGGACGTGTTTACCTCTCCTTCCTAAAGAATTCCTGTTTTTATCTCCTCCCCCAGACCTACCGTCCTGGCTGCGCTGGCACTGGACCTCCAGGTCCACGGTGGACAGGCACAGCTTGTTGGCCTCCTGCGTGGCCAGGTCCTTGGCCGGCTGGTGAGGCTGCTTGATGGAGTGGCCCACACTGAGGCGGCGGCCCACCGTGGTCACCTGCCGGTAGAACTGCTTCCCGGTAATCTTGTGGTCGAAGCCCAGCCAGCTGAACTTGATCTTCACCCTGGAACGAGCACAGGGGATGAGGAAGAGGATGAGGAAGAGGAGAAGGAAAACAGCGCCGCAGATCTTCTGGGTTTACGGGCTTTCCTCTCCACGGCTCAGCCGGCTCTGCTGCCATCCGGTCTGGGCTCACATCAGATCAGGCACATCCTGAACAGCTAATGCTACGACAGCGGCTTCATCTTACGTGAAATCCATGTCCTCGGGGCCTGGGAACGGCTCCAGAGGCCAGTTTACGAAGCAGTTGAGGAAGACGAGGCAGGCACAGCCGGCCCAGACCAGCAGGATGGAGATGAAGGTAGCACCCAGATCATAGATCACCTACAGGATGGAAGCCAAACAAAATCACCGCCGGGGAAGATCAGGAAAGACGGAAATTGTGTGGTGAGGTGAGGAGGAAGAGGAGGAGGAGGAGGAGGGTGGTACCTTGATGCCGGGGAAGGTGACGGCAGAGGAGGCGTAGGACCCGATCATCAGGGCGATGAAGGTGGACCTCAGGTCTCCGAACATGTTGGGGAGCTGCAGAGAGAGCCACCAGAGCTGATCACACTACAGGTTACCGATATCACCGGCCAAACCACATCATCAGCCGATATCAGCATAAAACTGTGATATCTGAGAATATTTTTGTCTTGTTCCATCAGTGTTGGTCCAGCAGAGAAAGTCTGGTAGAACTTCTTAAGGATCGACCGATACATCAGCCGGCCGATATTTTAGGCCAATATTTGCGTTTTTTTCTGGTATCAGCATTGTCCAGTACATCAGGTGTATCGGCCGATACCCCTGCTCGGCATAAAATCTATATTTATTACAAGTGTAATGTTTTTATCTAATATTTGTTTACAAACAGTGCACAGTTTCTTTTTTAAATATCTTTTTGAAGCACTTTGTTCTTTTTTACATTAAAAGAGTTTTAAAAAACTTTTCATTGTATCCTTCATTGTATTAATATCTAATACCTTCAATATATTAGTATCTAATACCTGCTAGTATCTGATATCTGGCAGCCACATATCCAAAAATGACCTCCTCTGGCTGAGTTAAGGAGATTTTGGTCAAGGTCAAGTTTATTTATGTAGCACATTTAAAACAACATAAGGTGCTGTACAAGTTTTGCCCCCAAAAAGTACTTTCATTTACTTACATATATAAAAACTAGTAAAGGAAATAATACAAGACAATATAAAAGACAATCAGAAAACAAAAATCACACACATTTTGTGTTTTTTTGGATCTTTGCTCTCAGAGCAGAATATAGTTTTATCTCTCAGAATATGAGAGATGCGACCTCACAGTTATCTGCAGAGATCGGTATCGGTTGATATCAGAAAATAAGAGTTGGATATCGGATATATGAGAAAAAAAGGCAATATTGAACATCTCTACGGCTGGTGTGACTCGTGAGGCACAGCGAGCTAAAACAATGAAAGAATCGTCCTTTTTCGTCTGCAGGAGAAAAAGCTGCAGATGTGAACCGCAAACCAAGTTCACGACAAAACCACGTACTTCTCATTTCATTTCCCATTTCACTGATTTCTGTTATTCATTCATGTTTATCTATTTACAACTATTTATAACGTTTACATGATTTATTCATTGTTTTATACACTTAATTTATCAATAGCAATTTTTATTTATCTATTTATTAATTCAATAGTTAATTTTTGTATTCAATTCTATTCTAGTGTTTCCTTTTTGCCATTTTTATTTTTTGCTGTTATTGTGTTTAAACATGACTGTAAATAAACTGAGACGACAGAGGTACACAGTGCACGTGTCTGCAGCTGACAGCCTGTTCATTCAGGCTGCAAACGCACTGTGAAGCAATGCAAACGCGCAGGCACGCCGTGTTCCATATCGCTGATCGTTGATAAGTGGCGGAGCACGCCCTGCAGCCGGCCCGGCCGTCTTTTATGCTGTTTCTGCATCTGTGTTTGCACACAGCAGAAACAGAAAAGCCAGTCTCACATCATGACGCTCAGATGCAATAGAGAAAGGAGGACAGAGTGTTCTCAGAGACGGTAAACATCTGCGTCAGGAAGTCAACAGCGAGGAGCAGAAACCAAGCGGGGGCGGGGAGGGAATATACCACAACTGCTCAGTAAAACAATTTATAACCCCCCCCCCATCTCTGGCACTGTCATGATCTGTCCGTCCACCCGTCCATCCAGCTGCTGAGATCACCGCGGGGAGCCTCTAAGTAGAGCAAAGGTGAGCTAAATAAATAAATATCACTCTGCTGCTGCCACGACGGACAAATTAGCCTCCTCTGCAGGGGGTGTCTGATTCCCTGACGGGGGGGGGGGGGGGGGGGGGGGGGCTCACCTTTGACCCAATTGATGGAAAGAGAGGAAACGGGACAGATCTGGCATCATCATTTCCTCCTCTATTCAAGCCCGATCTCACCACAGAGTGTTTAAATGTGTAGCCCTCCCAGTGCTCCCACATGGTTCCTACGCGTTTAAAACCACCTGGGCGCCGGCGCCCAGGCTGTGTTTTAGTCACACTTTTCTAATTTATATTTTCAAAAAACTAGAAGGTGTAAGCTTTCAAATGATGTCTCACACAAGTAATTTGGCCTTACAGTTCCTCTGTTATTTGCATTTCCATTTGGGTATGCAAAATAGGCGAGGATTACTTAAAAAGGTGGGAGTTATTTCCAATTTTTTAACACCACTTACATCAGAATTTAATCCCATTTCACGGCCACAAACACACATTCCTCTATAATTACTAACATAATGTCAAAAAAGATAGATGGAACAAGCACAAGCACACACACTCAGAAATACAGGTACCAGTTTGTACTTAAAAGGGTCCAAAGCTTGTTGCTGGGGGGGGGGGGGGGGTTCCTTTCTGAAAGACATTTCTGTACCTTCATGGTCCATTTTTGTACTTTATCAAGCTGTATGAGTTAATAAAGTACAATTAAACCAATTAAAGATGATGAATAAAAGTCAATAAAATAGAGATTATGACAACAATCAAAGATGCTAATAATAAATGAATAATTATTATAGAAATATTAGGCCAAACACATATATAATTATACATATAATTATTACTATGATTATTATGAAAACCATAATATAATAACTATAATTATACTACTGTTTAGAAGTACTGCTATTTATAGTTATTGTACAAGCTACACACATTTTTCAATGCTGCAGGCACCCTTAGGGTTGGAATGGTACAAATTTGTACTTTATATTACTTTGGAGCCTTTTTCTTAGTATATAGGTACTTCTGGCCTCATAAAGACCAATATTGTACTTTTAAGAGAACATTTGTAATAAATGTACCTACAGGTACAGAAATGTTTCTGTCTCGTACCTCTGTTTCTGAGAGTGTGCAAAAACTCAAATCTTACCAAGTATATTTTTCTCATTTCTAGTTAAAATATCTCATCAAACTCAAAATAAGACAAAATTAAGTAGAGAGAAACATTTCAGTGAGATATAGGAACTTGTTTTAAGGCGATGCATCTTATTTCAAGAAATCTTATCAGAAAATTTTGCCTGCTATATTGCTTATTACAAGCAAATTTTGTATTAATTTTGTCTTATTTTGAGTGTGATGAGATATTTTGACTAAAAATGATAAAGACCTATTTGGTCAGATTTGAGTTTTTGGAGTGCATTTGGAGGATTTCTCCTTCATGTAGGAGAAAACACAGAACAGTGAAGTACCAGAGCAACGCAGCCACTCAGACATCATCTGGCCTGGAATCGAGCTTATGTCACGCTGGCATTTTCTCCGGGTTACTACGGGTTACTACGGGTTACTACAGGTTACTACAGGTCTCAGTCAGCGGCTCAGACCAACGTTTCACTGCATCATGTGACAAACTGCTTTGTTCTGCTGTTTATGAAAGAAGTGGAGATTAATGGGTCAGCAGTGTGAGGCGTGCCGGTGGGAGGGGCCGCCGTCGGCCTGACGAGCTGCAGATTCATGACTGCAGTCGAGAACACGCCGAGCAGGTTCAGCCAGGACCGAGTCGACACACAACAGACACAGTTACAAAGGCAAACATTCGTAAACATGAAGGATTCGTTGTAATAAAAGAACCAACTTTACACGTGAAACGTGGAAGATTTTAGGATGTAACTGGTAAGACAATAATGGTATATGTGAGGATCCTGGTGACATTTGGCACAACTCTGCCCCTCCCTGTCGCTCATACATGTCTTGTGTATGTAGAGCAAATTCCTGCAGTCACGTGTAAACAAAAAGAACAGCCGAGCCAGAAATCAGCTTTCCTCAGACCTCTGCGGCCTGGCTCGCAGCTCTGTCAAAGCTAAATGCTAACACCAAGCTAAGCAAGTTATGCGTAGTTCTAAGAAAGTAATATGTGAAGTTTGACAAATGGGGACTGATTTTAGTATCTTTCCACCTGTGGGGAACTAGAACTCCAGTGTACTACTGTAAACACAGTACAGTATAATAACTCAGTTTCAGACTGTAATACTGACTTGTTTTTGCTAGCTCCTCTACGTTTTAGCTTTAAGTCTGATACATGAAAGCTTTGAGAAAAATGTAGCTTTCCACTGAATGGCCACTTTAGTTTTCCTGCTGTTTCCAATGGTAGCTCTGAACTGACAGGAAAGCAGTGTTGTAGTAACAGACATGCTAGGTCTTTCTAGCATGCTAACTAGGACAAATGACACTAGAGTTGTTAACTTATCCTCCACCTGTGTTGCAGTTGCAGATAACTCTGGATGAGTTGGGCTTAAAGTGAAACTCTGCAGCTTAAAGCAACATCTTTTTGTTTCCATACGAGACTGACTTCCATTAGAGCAGTGATTCTTAACCATCTTGAGCGCCACCTAAAGGGCCACAAAAAACTTTCCTTTTCCACATGAGGGCTGCGAGGACCGTATATTTACACTGTTTTTTTATGACAGGATGAGTTGTAATGTAGCCTCCCCCCACCTGGTGGCGCTAATTTGTCAGAGTTCAACAAACAAGCAGAAGAAGACACTCAGCTAGCCGCTAGCCTGTAGCTAATGCTGTAAAGAAGAATTAAAACGAAATAATGAAGACAAAAGTGGTCCCAAACCACCCCTAAAGAGGCAAAAATCCACTCCAATTTATTAAATACGGATTCGTGAGTGGAAATAACAAAGCAGAGCTGAGAAGATGGATGGAGCAACAGCTAACGCTAATGCTAATGCTAACATTAATGCTAACAGTAGCCCTGAAGCATCTGCAGCTTCATCTAGAAACAAACATCCAATACTCCTTGGAAAGAAAGAATTTTTAAGGTAAAAAGAGAGAAAATCAGCTGTTGATGCAGAAAATGTCTGTTATGTTTGGAAGTTCTTTAAAATTTTTAAGAAAAGTTTAAATGAATAAACAAATTCATCTGTCTAAATAAATAAAATACAGGTTTACAGATTATTTAAATTGAGCCTTTTTATTTTCAATGCGATCTATTACTGCACCAGTTCCAGTTGACTTCCTACCCGGAACTGGGAATTTCCAAGTTCCGAGTTCAAATGGAATGCAGCAATAGTCCCTGTTATCTTGAAAGAACTTCATTTCCCAGCATTCCTTTCAGTGTCATGTGACTACGGTGCAGCTGCTGCTGCTACAGACTGACTTACTTTGAAGCTGCTGATAATGTCTGGTTTAAAGTTGTTGGTTAAGTTACTAAGTTGTCAGAAACATTAGAACTAGGCACATGCTGCCTTCATGTGCCATTGTATTTATGGTAAATACCAAAGTCTGACATGTAAATAGCACCTGTAGACTCGTGCCGTTATTTCCCTGGAAAGCTGAACATTTTTATGATGCCCGAGTTGCCCAGATGAGGTAAACTTGGACCTTTCTACATGGCGGAGACAAAAAAAAAAATGTCCCTAATGGGATGATTAACATTATGTTCAAAGTTTTCTTCTGTTGTTATTTGGTTAGTTTGTAGCCTGAAAGATTCTGTGACATACAGAACTTTAATAACATTACCATTTAAACTTAGTTTTGTTTGTGAAAATATGGTAATTATTTGGTTGACCTCCTAAGAGCAGATGCTAGCTTGTTGGTCAGGCGACGATAGCCTCCAGTATTAAACTTCATTATGACAATAAATCACTTGAACACAACGCACTGCTACTAGCATAATACCTGCTAGTATCTGATACCTGCTAGTATCTGATACCTGCTAGTATCTAATACCTGCTAGTAACTGATATATGCTAGTATCTAATACCTGCTAGTATCTGATATATGCTCGTATCTAATACCTGCTAGTATCTGATATATGCTCGTATCTAATACCTGCTAGTATCTGATACCTGCTAGTATCTAATACCTGCTAGTATCTGATACCTGCTAGTATCTGATACCTGCTAGTATCTAATACCTGCTAGTATCTGATATATGCTAGTATCTAATACCTGCTAGTATCTGATATATGCTAGTATCTGATATATGCTCGTATCTAATACCTGCTAGTATCTGATATATGCTTGTATGTAATACCTGCTAGTATCTGATACCTGCTAGTATCTGATACCTGCTAGTATCTAATACCTGCTAGTATCTGATTTATGCTAGTATCTAATACCTGCTAGTATCTAATACCTGCTAGTATCTGATACCTGCTAGTATCTAATACCTGCTAGTATCTGATATATGCTAGTATCTAATACCTGCTAGTATCCGATATATGCTAGTATCTGATGTCCAACATAAACTCAGACCTCTCTCAGAACATGAGAGAAACAATCGGTTGATATCAGAAATTAAGAGTTAGACAATATCAGATATCGGTAAAAAAAAGCCAATATCAAACACCCCTACTTCATACATTATCAAAACTAGCAAATATGTAATCATTGAAATTCTTTGAACCTTTTTAATGTCAGATTGGTCACAAGATGAAAAAACTTATTTTAAAAAGGACAAGTTTTTCCATATAAGAGTCTCTGGATGGCTGAGGATTTATTTTTGCATCAGTCTTAAATGTAATAAACATTTGTATTTAAAAAAAAGCAAAAAACATTGAATTTGTCCTTTAATCGATCCTCCTCCCCTAACATGCATGCTGACGTAGAAATGAAACACTTTCTATCTCCACAACCAAAGCTGAGGCCGAAACAAGCTGACAGGAAAGCAGCGCGGCGGCTGCTGTTGTTGACTTCTAATCATCACAGGAATGTTTGCCGGACGTCTCGGCCTCCGTGTGATTATCCCCCCTCACCTGCATCGTTAATCTGAGACGTTACCGAGGCCTAACGACTTCTAATCTGCATTACATCACAATCACTGGGACCAGTGCGCCCATCCATGCAGGGGAAGCAGCGAACGGGAGCAACCTCCTCAAAATAACCCCGGCTGAATCGCACATGCGCAGCATATCCATGCACATGGATGGATTCAGTCACACCTGGAGATCAGGTAGCGGCAGGTGCAGAGCAAGGTTGTCATAGTTAACTAAAACTAATGAAAAAAAAACAGGAAAAAAACAAAAAAATAGAAATAAGAGTTTGTTTTTTTTAAAAAAAGGTAACTGAAACTGTATTTTGTCTTTACAAAACTAACTACAATTATTGCAAAAACATCTTTAGTTTTAGTCTTTGTACATGTAGCTGATATAAAAGCCTTCTGGGTTGATATGAAATCTACTTCTACTTAATCAATCTGGTTTGATTGATTTTGAATGTTGTACCAGACAAATACCTATAACTTACAAAAAAAAAAAAAAAACACCCAAAAACTAAAACTAACACTGAAACTGATAAAAACTCAACTAAAACTAAGCAAGTTCCAAAAAATAAAAACTAGCAAATCTGCTAAAGAAAACTCACTAAAACTGAATTGAAAAGCAAAAAAATCAAAACTAAATAAAAACTGAAACTAATTAAAAATCCAAAACTGTTCTAACTTTGCTGCAGAGGAACTCATGTCTGATATGAGGATAAAAGTGATGTGCAGTCGTCCTCCAAATTATTTATACCCTCCAATCAAAGAAGGAAAAACATCAGCTGTCAGTGAAATAAGATGAAACTGACAAAAGTAATAATAAATAAAAATTCTATAAAAATCATGACATTGATTTTGAATTGTGATTCAACAGAAATATTAAAAACAAACGCACAAAAAATAAAACAAGTAAACAAGCATGATGGAGCTCTGAAGCTAAGATGTTGTTGAGCAACACTTTGATTCAATCACTGCAATCAGGTGTTTTCTGTATCGTCCAATCACACGTCTGCACCTGCTGACAGGTATGTTGGTCCATGTTCATGGGAAAGATGCTCTGATGTGTCTGAGACAGTTTTGTTTGTTTTTTTAAATAATTATTTTCAACCATAATTCAAAAGGAATATTTTATTTCACTAAATTATGATTTTGTAAATTTCTGTTTATTATTAGTTTCTTTAGTTTCGTGTTAATTGAATTACTGTGGTGAATTTAGGCTTTTATTTAATTGGAGCGTATGAATCATTTTGAGGACGACTGTAAGACACAAAAATGGTGGACATGTCTTCAGTCCTGAGTTAAACTGGTTTGAAGGTTGACGTGTCGTATATGTGAGAGCGAGTTTTGAACGTATGCAGAGGGCAGCTTCCTGATCCAGAACTGTTGCTCTCTGCTGGAGCTCCAGGCAGCTTTTCACGCTCTGATCTCCATCTGTGAGCTGGAACACGGTCTGCTAACAGCTTTTCCTTGTGACTGCCATTTTCTGCCCATTTCCCCTCCTGCACCGCAGATAAGCTACAAAAGTCTGACCCTGAAAATGTGACCAGACAAACATGCTGAGCTTTCCAGGCTGCAGGCTCGCATAAGAGGAAACTGGATGCAGCCGGCCGGGAGGGAAACGAAAGAAGGAAGAGTTTGTGCAGCAGCAGTGGAAAATTGGGCCGGCTGCTGCTGGAGAACCAGCTCTGACCGGCCGGCCCGGACTGCTGCCGTCATGAAGGGCAGCCGAGTGGGCTGAGATTAGCAAACAGACGAAGAGCAGACAGCATTCCTGCATCAGCCTGACGTCAGCTCATGTTCTGCTCAGACGTCTGGAGCTTCTCTGTTATATGAGGTAAACAGCTGCAGCCTCACACTCCTGCAGCATGAACACACCACACTCCTGCAGCATGAACACACACCACACTCCTGCAGCATGAACACACACCACACTCCTGCAGCATGAACACACACCGCACTCCTGCAGCATGAACACACACCACACTCCTGCAGCATGAACACACACCGCACTCCTGCAGCATGAACACACACCACACTCCTGCAGCATGACACACACACCACACTCCTGCAGCATGAACACACACACCACACTCCTGCAGCATGAACACACACATGAACACACATTCCTGCAGCATGAACACACACCACACTCCTGCAGCATGAACACACACACCACACTCCTGCAGCATGAACACACACACCACACTCCTGCAGCATGACACACACACCACACTCCTGCAGCATGAACACACACCACACTCCTGCAGCATGAACACACACCGCACTCCTGCAGCATGAACACACACCACACTCCTGCAGCATGAACACACACACCACACTCCTGCAGCATGAACACACACCACACTCCTGCAGCATGAACACACACACCACATTCCTGCAGCATGAACACACACCACACTCCTGCAGCATGAACACACACACCACACTCCTGCAGCATGAACACACACACCACACTCCTGCAGCATGAACACACACCACACTCCTGCAGCATGAACACACACACCACACTCCTGCAGCATGAACACACACACCACACTCCTGCAGCATGAACACACACCACACTCCTGCAGCATGACACACACACCACACTCCTGCAGCATGAACACACACCACACCTCCTGCAGCATGAACACACACCACACTCCTGCAGCATGAACACACACACCACACTCCTGCAGCATGAACACACACACCACACTCCTGCAGCATGAACACACACACCACACTCCTGCAGCATGAACACACACACCACACTCCTGCAGCATGACACACACACCACACTCCTGCAGCATGAACACACACACCACACTCCTGCAGCATGAACACACACACCACACTCCTGCAGCATGAACACACACACCACACTCCTGCAGCATGAACACACACCACACTCCTGCAGCATGAACACACACACCACACTCCTGCAGCATGAACACACACCACACTCCTGCAGCATGAACACACACACCACACTCCTGCAGCATGAACACACACCACACTCCTGCAGCATGAACACACACACCACACTCCTGCAGCATGAACACACACACACCACACTCCTGCAGCATGAACACACACCACACTCCTGCAGCATGAACACACACACCACACTCCTGCAGCATGAACACACACACCACACTCCTGCAGCATGAACACACACACCACACTCCTGCAGCATGAACACACCACACTCCTGCAGCATGAACACACACACCACACTCCTGCAGCATGAACACACCACACTCCTGCAGCATGAACACACCACACTCCTGCAGCATGAACACACCACACTCCTGCAGCATGAACACACACACCACACTCCTGCAGCATGAACACACCACACTCCTGCAGCATGAACACACCACACTCCTGCAGCATGAACACACACACCACACTCCTGCAGCATGAACACACACACCACACTCCTGCAGCATGAACACACACACCACACTCCTGCAGCATGAACACACCATCGCTCAGCAGGAAGCAAATATACGTCAGAAGGAGCTTCGGCACGTGAGTCCACCAGACAAAGCACATGAGGAGGAGCCGCGGTTCCTGGAAGTGTGCACAAGTACATACAGCCTTTCCTGCAGAGCATGCAGATGTGTGTGTGTGCGTGTGTGTGTGTGTGTGTGTGGGTGTGTGTGTGATTTATATGGAGAGAGGAGCTTGTCTGCAACACGATGCTGTTTACGCTCAGGATGGGAAATAAGTCCTGGATGCACTTCCAGTCTCTGAAACCGGAGACGAGGAAAACAGACAGACTGAAGTTGGGGGCTGGAGGGGGGGACAGGCCCGTCACTTGAGTGTGAAACAGAAACAGTGAAGCTGGGTGGGGAACACACACACACACACACACACGCACACACACAGTTCTGCTGCAGCTTCCTGTTTGTCTCATGTGTGTGTGTTCCTGTTCTTGCTACATTGTGAGGACCATTTTGTCCTTTTAACCGACAAAGTGAGGACATTTCGGCCGTCCTCACTTTGAAAGAGCCAGAAAAGCCGCTGCTGAGGGTGAAGGTTTGGTTTTAGAGTTTAGCTCACAGTTAGGGCGTACCATGCATACCATGCAGCAGGAAAACCGGACAAACTAACACACCTCTGATAAAAAGGAGACACACACACACACACACACACACACACCGATGCACACACAATCCCATCTCAACACACACACAATGAAGTGAGGATGACAGAGTAATGAGGAGAGGTCTCTCTGGCCGCCAGTCAGAGCTGCAGTGAATCAAACATCAGGAGTGCACTGCAGCTCTGACTCCTCACATGTCCTGGAACCGTGATGCAGCGCTTCAGATGATGACATCATCTTGACGACGCATCACTTCCTCCCAGCAGCCTTCTGTCTGCCCTCCTCCTCAGCTTCATTCATGGCTTCTCCAGGATCCGGGTTTTACTGACTCTGTCAGGACTGGACCCGGCTCACACGGCTGCTCTTAGCCCAGATAATAACGGATGATTGACAGTTTCTACAGAAATGAGGAAGCACGATGCTGATTACAGCTGTACCACGTAACTATCTGAAGGAAGGAAGGAAGGAAGGAAGGAAGGAAGGAAGGAAGGAAGGAAAGAAGGGATGAAAGAAGGAAGGAAGGAAGGAAGGAAGGAAAGAAGGGATGAAAGAAGGAAAGAAGGAAGGAAGGATGGAAGGAAGGAAGGAAGGAAGGAAGGAAGGGATGAAAGAAGGAAGGAAGGAAGGAATGAAAGAAGGAAGGAAGGATGGAAGGAAGGAAGGAAGGAAGGAAAGAAGGGATGAAAGAAGGAAGGAAGGAAGGAAGGAAGGAAGGAAGGAAGGAAGGAAGGATGGAAGGAAAGAAGGGATGAAAGAAGGAAGGAAGGAAGGAAAGAAGGAAGTAAAGAAGGACGGACGGACGGACGGACGGATGGACGGACGGACGGGATGGATGGATGGATAAATGGAAGAGTGGATGGAAGGATGGATGGATGGATGGATGGATGGATACATGGAAGGGTGGATGGAAGGATGGATGGATGGATACATGGAAGGGTGGATGGAAGGATGGATGGATGGATAGATGGATGGATGGATGGATGGATGGGTGGATGGAAGGATGGATGGGTGGATGGATGGATGGATGGATGGATGGATGGATGGATGGATGGATGGATGGATGGATGGATACATGGAAGGGTGGATGGAAGGATGGATGGATGGATAGATGGAAGAGTGGATGGAAGGATGGATGGGTGGATGGATGGATGGATGGATGGATGGATGGATGGATGGATGGATGGATGGATGGATGGATGGATGGATAGGTGGATGGATGGATGGATGGTCTCCGTTGAGGCTGGTCATATCTTGCAGTGTGCTTTTGTGAGGAATCTTATTTTCCGTACTGTGTTCTCCCTCTGACTCAGGATACCAGAAGCAGGCTCACGGATAGATAAACGCTTTAGATGATGACATCATCATGATGACGACAGATAAACGCTTCAGATGATGACATCATCATGACGACGACAGATAAACGCTCCCTAATTGATCATCTTCAGAATAAAACCCACGAGGATTATCGTTTGCATTGAGACTCCTTCATTCCGGCCGTATTTGGTATGATGAATGATTTCCTCCACAACACCGACACTGAGTGAGTCACTGATAAAACACCTTAACGTGTGTAACTGAGGAAGACGCTGAGGAATCTTACCGTCAGAGAGGTGAAGGTCATGCACATGCCTCCAAACCCATTCAGCGCCAGTGCAAAGAAGATGAGGATGGACAGATCTGCAGGAGAGAGAGCAGGTAAGGAGTCCAGCGGCAGCAGGGCGCTGAGAGAACTGATGCACGTCTACACGGTAAGCAAAGATACGCACTGTTCGGATCGCTGGCACCGTAGGCGATGAGGAGGCAGGAGAAGGCGAAGCAGGAGCTGGAGGCAGAGACGAGTTTACGGACGTCAGCTTTACACCATCTGACGCTCATCAGGACAGACCTCCCCCAAACTCACCTTCCCAGAAGCCGCAGCTTTCGCGGGCCGTACTTGTCCATGACGATGCCCAGAGGCAGCGTGATGGCCGACAGCAGGAAGGAGCCCACGGTGAAGGCCAGGTTCAGCATCTCGTCCTGGTCCTTGCAGATCAGCCAGTTGTTCATCATCAGGAACTCCTCCTCCGTGCTGTCAGCGAGGGACGTGTTGGAGGTGTTGTGGCCGGAACCGTTTCCTGGACGGAGGAAACAGGAGCAGAAAGGTGAAGACTTTTCCTCTGATCATCGACGGCTGCGGCTCCAGAGCCACAAGCATAATACAGAAGCAAGTAATGCTTTTAAACACCGGCGTGTACATAACAACATTTGCAGGTTTTAGCAGTTTTTTATGGAATAATTGTGTTTAACTTCCTCAACATAATGACACTAAAAGGACCAGTGATATATTTGTTTAAAGCTGTTTCACATCAATTGCTTTTCTTCCCCCACATATCTACATTTTTATTTATCAATTTAAACTTTCTTTTACGGATGCACGATACAGGAGTTTTGGCTGATATCCACTGTGCTGATACTGGCTGATAACCAACACCGATATCAAAGCTGGAAATGATGTCATGTTTATTGACACATTAATTCGTGCGAAATGAGAAAAATACTTCCAGTAGTTGCCGGAGGCGTCATGATGTCACACGGTGGGTGTGGCCTATGATGCTCCCATGCCCCGCAGAATAAAAGATAAACAAACAAACAAACAAAAAAAAGAACAGCAGAAAAGTGGTTTTGCATGCGAGTGTGTGAGTAGGTGAAAGGTAACGTGGTTTGTTTACAGCTGTGAGAGAAACCAAAAGTTACACACAATGAAAAACCAGTTTGATCCAGCAGGAGGTTCACGTCATCATCTCCAACTGCTGCTAACACGTATCTGCTCAGCCAATCACACGGCAGCATTTAGTCATGCAGACGTTCCTGATCTACTGGGATCTCCTCCACATCCATCTCTGGTTTCCAGACATGGTCTGAAGAACAGAAACTCTCCAGTAAGCAGCAGTTTGTCTGGACCAGGATCCAGCAGGAGACCAGACCGGGTATCTGGACCAGGATCCAGCTGAAGACCAGACCGGGTATCTGGACCAGGATCCAGCTGAAGACCAGACCGGGTATCTGGACCAGGATCCAGCTGAAGACCAGACCGGGTATCTGGACCAGAATGGAGCAGAAGACCAGACCGGGTCCACTCCTGTCAGACTCACCAGAACTGGACAATAGAAGATGGAGAAGCTTTGCTGGTCTGATGAGTCTCCATTTCAGCTGCTGGAACGGGAGATTCTCATCAAGATGAGGTGGAACGGGAGATTCTCATCATGATGAAGTGGAACGGGGAGATTCTCATCACGATGAGGTGGAACGGGAGATTCTCATCGTAATGAGGTGGAACGGGAGATTATCATCACGATGAAGTGGAACGGGAGATTATCATCGCGATGAAGTGGAACGGGAGATTCTCATCACGATGAGGTGGAACGGGAGATTCTCATCGTAATGAGGTGGAACGGGAGATTCTCATCGTAATGAGGTGGAACGGGAGATTCTCATTGCGATGAGGTGAAACAGGAGATTCTCATTGCGATGAGGTGGAACGGGAGATTCTCATGGTAATGAGGTGGAACGGGAGATTCTCATGGGAATGAGGTGGAACGGGAAATTCTCATCGCGATGAGGTGGAACGGGAGATTCTCATCGCGATGAGGTGGAACGGGAGATTCTCATCACGATGAGGTGGAACGGGAGATTCTCATTGCGATGAGGTGGAACGGGAGATTCTCATTGTGATGAGGTAGAACGGGAGATTCTCATCCTGATGAGGTGGAACGGGAGATTCTCATCACGATGAGGTGGAACGGGAGATTCTCATCGCGATGAGGTGGAACGGGAGATTCTCATCACGATGAGGTGGAACGGGAGATTCTCATGGTAATGAGGTGGAACGGGAGATTCTCATCCTGATGAGGTGGAACGGGAGATTCTCATCACGATGAGGTGGAACGGGAGATTCTCATCGCGATGAGGTGGAACGGGAGATTCTCATCGCGATGAGGTAGAACGGGAGATTCTCATCATGATGAGGTGGAACGGGAGATTCTCATGGTAATGAGGTGGAACGGGAGATTCTCATCCTGATGAGGTGGAACGGGAGATTCTCATCACGATGAGGTGGAACGGGAGATTCTCATCACGATGAGGTGGAACGGGAGATTCTCATCCTGATGAGGTGGAACGGGAGATTCTCATCACGATGAGGTGGAACGGGAGATTCTCATCACGATGAGGTGGAACGGGAGATTCTCATCCTGATGAGGTGGAACGGGAGATTCTCATCACGATGAGGTGGAACGGGAGATTCTCATCATGATGAGGTGGAACGGGAGATTCTCATGGTAATGAGGTGGAACGGGAGATTCTCATTGTGATGAGGTGGAACGGGAGATTCTCATGGTAATGAGGTGGAACGGGAGATTCTCATCGCGATGAGGTAGAACGGGAGATTCTCATCGCGATGAGGTAGAACGGGAGATTCTCATCATGCATCTGCAGCAACTGTGTGGTGCTGTCACATCAACATGGAGCAAAACCTCTGAGGAACGTTTCCAACAGCGTGTTGGATCTATGACACCGGGAATGAAGACAGTTCTAGAGGAAAAATGAGGAGGAGGCTGGTACGAGGAAGGCAGATCTGATAAAGAAGCCGGGAGTGTATTATCCTGGATTATTGAGGCTTTTTGAGCCTCCCAGGTTGCAGTTTTGAGGAGCATTAAGTGCTGACTGTAGGACTCGCAGGAGCGCCTGTCCCTCAGCTGGCCTGACTGCTGACTCATTTCTTGGCACACAAATAAACGCGATCCCCTTCTGAAAAGTTCTTTCTGCTGAGTCACTGTTTATTGTTCACCTGCCATTCTTCAGTCTTCATGTTTGAATCTTCTGTATCTTATTCTCACCAAGCTTTTTTCTGCGGTTGCTTTGATAGAAACGAGTCACTTGGATCAATCATCCCTGAAATCACACAGCACAGCACAGCGAATGACCTGCCAGCCTCTCACTGACAGGATGCTGCCAGTCGATGTTCACGAAACTGCAAACACGTCTGCGCGGGCCGAGCATCTACAGCTACTGTAGTTTTTAATGTGTTGCCTTCTTCAGGATCAGGTCAAGTCATGAAACGATCAGCAAGACAAAATGTGGCTTAGACGACGGAATGTGCTGAACACGTTTCACACAACTGCAACAAAACCGATAAGTCCCAGAACAAAGATACAGATAGTTCGGTTTAAAGAGAGATAGAGGGGAAAGAAGAGAAGCAGGACTGCTGCAGATGAGTCCACAAACATCCTGTTACTCTTTACCACATTCCAGAGTCGCAGACAGCCAGCGGAGCGAGCACACTTTCCTCACTATCCCTTTATCATGTTCTCTCTTTCAAAATTTATATCCAAATGAATAAAAACAGTTTCTTTCCTTAAATCTTGCCTTTATTTCCATCCCAGAGACTTGTTGCTGCCAGGACTCGTTATGCATCTGCATTGTTCCCATGCCATGGCGCCCAACGTACATCACAGATGTTACAACCCTCAAACATCTGTGCAAATTTACGCTCACAGATGGTTTTCTACTCCTGTTATCTGTCCATGCTGAACTACGTATGACATGATCACTACGGCTCGGAATTCACTGCAAAATCACACGAATTTTCAGGACCTGCTCTCATTTAAACTTTACATATAATTAGACATGCACTGATCCAATCCGATACCGACACCTGGTCTGAGCATATCGGCCGATACCTGATATCGATCCAATACTACTGTTGAATGAATGAACCGTATACTTTGCCATGTGAGTGAAGAAATCAGGCTTGACATAAACATTTAGCCTTTTTTTTAAAGTAACAAATTAACACAGATATAAATGCACTTGATATTATTTATTAACAAATAACAGAGTGTACATTTATTATGATATATAAAAAAAGAAATGACTGGATCAGAAAGCTGGATCGGTCACTTTCATCTGATATCTGATCCAGCTAATTTGTCTGTATCAGAGCTGATATCCAATCTGGATATCGGACTGGTGCATCTCTTGTGCAGTGAAATCTGTCTTTGGGCCTCTACTCGCGTGCAGAGGTGAGTTTGAACGCAACTCTCTCTCCTCCTGTCTGTAACTCGCTCTTTAGCTTTGTTTTGTTGTGGTCGGGACGTTTCTGGGTGGAGATTTCTGTTTGTATCACCAGCCAATGACAGAGCTAAGAGCATGATGCTGTGTGGGAACAAGCTCATGATTGGAGCAGATGCCAGTTACTCCAACTCTGGAAGAAAAAAAAGGAAAGAAAAACGGCGGATGCAGCGAAGAAAAGGTAAGAGCTTTAGATAGCGCACGGAAAATCAGGGTTATTATGGTTTGGCTTTTAGCTGCTTCTGAGCTCTGAAGGAGTCGTTGAAGCTGAATAGGCTGAAGAAGGAGGCGGCCATTAGCCTGAGAGGGAGGGGTCAGTTTGATACTGTTGTTTGCAAACAGGAACGGTGGGGGGGCTCCGGACTCTACCTTTAACATATAGTGTTGAATTTAATTAGGTCTTGTTCTCTTAGACTTGTGTTATTGTAACTCACATTGTTCTATATAGTTCTTTTTTTAATCTGTGTGGATTTACTGTGATTTAATACACTATTGTGTATTACTGCTGATTTTCAGCTTTGTCCCTGTGCGCACAGAGATTCCTCCAGATTCTCTGAATCTTTGGATGATACTTTACACTCGCGGTGGTAAAATATTCTAGGTTTTGCAATTTTTGCACTTAAATCTTTGCTGAACTTATAAACAAAGTTATCTATGAGTGTTTTCATCGTGTTTCAGGATGATAAGTTAACCTGGAAGGCTTTCATCTGTTGCGTTTTGACTAATACAAAGAGGAATACACAGTCAGGTATCAATGACAGAGACAGAAACTAGTTTAGGTGATGATCTCTGTGTCCAGGAGAGAATAAATGAATTCAGACCCTGCTAACAGGAATCAGCAGATCCATTTTAACTGTGTAATTATGGCCTGCACCATCACTGAATCCTGCCATGGTAGAAACCAGTCCTCTCTGGTGAGATGCTCCCAGACTAAAACAGCCAAATAAAGAGCAGCTGAAGGCAACAGATCAAAGTGAGCTGAGTGCACAACGAAATGTTGATCAAATAAGCTCATTATTGCTCAAAATAAGCTTTTTACTGCCAACCTGCAGCTGTTGTAATAATGGTTTTAGCTGATTTTACATCAGTCAGATCAGCTGTTTTCCTCGCAGGTACGCGTCCCTGCAGGGGGAATGACCTGCACTTATTTGTGCCCCCAGATCTGCACAATTCTCCTCCACACAGACAACACCCCCGAATGTTACTGTTAAACTGAGCTGGAAGCTCTCAAGTTCACGTAACCTGATTTAATCCAGACTGCTAGTATCTGCGAGACACTACATGCAAACCACTCGTCTATCGCTTCAGAGGAGCAACAGGCTTGTTTGCATGCAGCGTGAGCAGCGGTGCACGTTTCCACCATGATCAGCCGACACGGATGCAATCTAATCAGCTGGACTGAATACAGATCCAGCACGGTGCCAGTCAGACTGGGATTCCGCCAAGGAATGGGCATACCAATACTCTGGAGTCGATACTTTGATACCAGCTAGACAAAATATCAGAATTGATACTTTTTTGAGTATTGCGATACAAGATACAAAACATGCAATTTGTTTTCACTTCTAAGAGTTTTCAGCTGAAATGATGTGAAAGCAGCCAGATTCTAGCTTCTGTATCACATGATGGTGGTAGCCTATCAGATTCTAGCTTCTGTGTCACATGATGGTGGTAGCCTATCAGATTCTAGCTTCTGTATCACATGATGGTGGTAGCCTATCAGATTCTAGCTTCTGTGTCACATGATGGTGGTAGCCTATCAGATTCTAGCTTCTGTGTCACATGATGGTGGTAGCCTATCAGATTCTAGCTTCTGTATCACATGATGGTGGTAGCCTATCAGATTCTAGCTTCTGTATCACATGATGGTGGTAGCCTATCAGATTCTAGCTTCTGTATCACATGATGGTGGTAGCCTATCAGATTCTAGCTTCTGTATCACATGATGGTGGTAGCCTATCAGATTCTAGCTTCTGTGTCACATGATGGTGGTAGCCTATCAGATTCTAGCTTCTGTATCACATGATGGTGGTAGCCTATTAGATTCTAGCTTCTGTATCACATGATGGTGGTAGCCTATCAGATTCTAGCTTCTGTGTCACATGATGGTGGTAGCCTATCAGATTGTAGCTTCTGTATCACATGATGGTGGTAGCCTATCAGATTCTAGCTTCTGTGTCACATGATGGTGGTAGCCTATCAGATTGTAGCTTCTGTATCACATGATGGTGGTAGCCTATCAGATTCTAGCTTCTGTATCACATGATGGTGGTAGCCTATCAGATTCTAGCTTCTGTATCACATGATGGTGGTAGCCTATCAGATTCTAGCTTCTGTATCACATGATGGTGGTAGCCTATCAGATTCTAGCTTCTGTATCACATGATGGTGGTGGCCTATCAGATTCTAGCTTCTGTATCACATGATGGTGGTAGCCTATCAGATTCTAGCTTCTGTATCACATGATGGTGGTAGCCTATCAGATTCTAGCTTCTGTGTCACATGATGATGGTAGCCTATCAGATTCTAGCTTCTGTGTCACATGATGGTGGTAGCCAATCAGATTCTAGCTTCTGTGTCACATGATGGTGGTAGCCTATCAGATTCTAGCTTCTGTATCACATGATGGTGGCAGCCTATCAGATTCTAGCTTCTGTATCACATGATGGTGGTAGCCAATCAGATTCTAGCTTCTGTATCACATGATGGTGGTAGCCTATCAGATGTGATGATGATGCTGCTACTGTTAGTGATGATGATGATGTTTTGGTAAATTTATAATATTACTGTTACATTTTATATTTGAACATTTTCCACTGAATAAATGTAAATAATCTGAACCTGAACTAAAGTTATTTGATAATTGAAAGAAGTTGTTCATCTTATTACCAAGGAGGTAATGTTTTCTGTAGCGTTGGTCCGTCCATCTGTCTGTCTTTCAGCAACTTTACGGAAAAAGTTCTGGACGGATTGACCTGAAATCTCCACCAGCCGTGTGTCTCAGTCCAAGGATGAAGCCATTAAATGTTGGTGGTGATCCGGATCAGCTTCTGGATCCACAAATGTTCTGAAAGATTCTTTATCATTGTGAGATCGGCCATGTTGGAAAGGCTGTTGATGAGGCGTGAGCGCCTCCTTGTGGCAGAAGTGTGCAGCTGCTACTGAGCACATGATGTCAGGATGCAGAAATGAAACTTATGTGCAGCAGTGAGCACGAGGAGAGAAGACTGTTGGACAGACTTCTAGCAGGTGAAGATGGTGAACCGTGTGCGTCTGTGAAGAACTGGAAGTAACTAGTTGTATTTCTGCTGAACAGGATGTTTATTTAGCTTTAATGTTATTTAGCTGATCTGCTTATTCAGAAGTTTCCTCCATTCACCATGAGCCTGTTTATGCTATTAAGCTAGCTGACCTGCTACATGCCAGTAACTGGAACTGTTAGCCTTGAACACATATGCATGTTTAGTCCTAACTGGAAGGATTTATTAGTAATAATTAATATCTTGAATGTGTTTATTTGCTGAACGAATGTTCCTCATGGCTTCTTTGTATTTCTGTGTTTATAGACCACACTCACTTCCATCCACATTCACCTGAACTACCTGCAATTCCACCTGGAAGCCTGTCGTTTGTTGCATTTCCGTGCTGTTGTGATTCAGAGTGACCAGTAAAGACAGTTAACTGTACAAGCGAGTCCTGTGTGTTCTGACCGACCCCCCCATGGTGAACATCAAACCTCCTTACCAACACCTAAACAGTCTTACACCAGCATCACCCTGATAGGACACATTTCTGGAATTATTGCAAACTCCGTACAAATGACCCGAGTGTTTGGTAAAACATTACAAGAAACGATCTCAATGAGTTCTACAATGTTTCCAAAGTTGATCCGGATCCAGAGAAAATTCAGGATTTTATGATCCAGAACACACAAAGATGAGTGGAGCTGCTTGGTGGGGGTCTGAACTCTCCGAGTGCTTTTCTAGTTTTTGTTAAATCAATATAATTTGTTATTGTTTTAAAAGTATTTCTTTCCAGTACTTCTGTTCTCTAGTTTACTTATATCTATTTATAAACACATAAATAAATGAATAAATAAAAAATGAATATCTAATACCGTCCTGCATTCAAGATATTAATGCAAACTGTACAATCATGTGATTTTCTATGAAGAGACAAAGAGTATCGTATCGATATAAACTACTGGTATGGTATCGCCATGAAAAGTTTCAGTATGGCCCATCCCTAATTTAGCCCGTGTGTATTTGGGTGGGGGTGGGGGGTGCACACACCTGGCTCCTGGCACAGGTAGGAGTAGAAGCCCTCAGACTTCAGCATGATGAGCAGGGACGACCAGCCGAGCAGCACGGCGGAGAACAGCAGGTTCTCGATGACCGCGGTGACGGCCATCCACCAGCGGCGGGAGAAGGCGGTGGTCAGGGTGGGGGCCATCTCTGCTGGGGTGGAGGACCGAGGGAGGGGCTGGAGCCTGGAACATGGAAAACACACATGGATGAGATCCTGGATGCTGGGACAGCATCACGTGTTTCAGCAGAGCTTCATCTTCATCTTCAGAAACCATCTCTGTTCCACGCTGATGATGATGATTGGGGACAGAGGAGGAAGAGCGCAGAACAGCTGAAGCCCTGAGACATAAAAACATTCCCCCCCAGAGAAGACGTTTGATTGGTTTACAGGTATGAGGTGCCTTCTCATTGGCTGCTGGTGACATAGCCCTCTGCAGCAGCTGCACGTGAGGTTGTTGCCGTTTTTTCCAGATGTGTTTACTGACAGGAAACGTGTGAGGTCTGGACGGAAGGACAGAGGACAGAAGCTGGGGGAGACAAAGCCTACATATGTGGGACAGGCTTGTTTCTACCCCCCCACCCAGAAAACCGCACTACACGTGAGTGCAGCGCGAGCGCAAGCCAGTTCGAGCCAGCTGGGCGCGAGATGTTTGGTTCGCCAGGTTGAGCAGCCTCACAGGTCCGCGCACACAGCAGCGCGTGCACGCAGACAAACAGAAACACCGCCGGAGACTTTGATGTTCAACATGAATACATCACTTCCGCACGAAAGTCGCAGTTTTCCTCCCGCTTCACAGCTCAGAATGAAAAATAAAAATATTCAAACATAATGAAAGGCGTCTGAGGACAGTGTGCGACTGAACGCGCGCGGAGGAGGGGGGGGGAGGGGGGGGGTGTCACATTTAACTGGTGTTTACTGCATCAAACTTCACCCTGAAAACAAAGAAATCTGCGGCTGAGAGGAAGAGCGCTCCTAAAACTGGTCTGAACTGGACTGGAATCATCCGCACCATCCACCCCCACCCAACCAGACCCGCATCTTCTCAAGTCTCTGCCTCGCTGTCAAAATTATACCACCCGTTTCCGGTGGGGTATTTTCAATATAAAAGCTGCTTTAAGCCAAAAAAGCAAAAACAACTCACATTTCTGTCAGTGTGCGCGTTTATTAACGTTTTATAAACGTTTCTACATTAAATAAATAATAGATGAACAATGACGACAATACCAGAATAATGACAAGGTTACTATAGTCAACCAAAACTAAAAAAGAAAAGAAAACTAAAATTAAAAAAACATTTTTAACTGAAATAAAAATAAAAATGACAGTTTTTAAAAAACAATAACTGAAACTGCATTGTGTCTTTATGAAACTAACTAAAATTATTGCAACAACATCTTTAGTCTAAGCCTTTTCTATTTAATCTATTTACTTCACTGTACCGGTTTTACTCCGAGTGACTTTCTGATGAGTTTGAATGTCACACCGGACAAACACCTGTAATTTAGATATATAAAAAAAAAAACTAAGAAAAAACTAACACTAAAACTAATAAAAACTAAACTAAAACTAAGCATAAAAAAATTAAAAAATAACTAAATCTAACTGCATTGAGAAGCAAAAAGTTATAACTAAATAAAAACTTAAACTAATTAAAAATCCAAAACTATTATAAACAGATTAAAGTTTTAGCGATTATGAAATGCTTTAAGTTTGAAGAAAAACGGAAGTACAAGTGTTGCATCTTGGTAACTTGACGCAAGTCTTCACCAGAAGCGCTCAGCTGTTCCGTATCAACAACAGGGTTGGGAAATACCTTCCTGAGACAAAGAGGCAACAGCAAACAGGCTGCGTGCGCGTTTTCATCAATATTCTGCTTATTGGTGACACTTTGCGCTTCACATCAGAGGAGGAGACAGTTTTAGCCGCATAACTGCGGCACTTTTCTGATCAAGACAAATAAAGAGGAACTGATCGGTCGCTGAGATGGAAGAAACTTTTAAAGCCAGTGTTCGTGGTCAGGGCGGCCGGAAAAGCGCACGCACCTGAAGTTACCGACCCAAACACCTCTGGGACAGAGAGGAGCTGATGCTCACGTCACCAAAAACAAGTCAAATATGAGTCATCCTCATCCTCCTCCGCGTGAAGCATCCCTGCCGCTGACCGCCTCACCTGCGCGCGGGGATCCGGATCAGGGGCAGCAGAGCGGCTCTGTCCTCAGGTCAGGTCTGCTTCCGCGGGTCCAGACGCCCCCTCGACAAGCAACAGACGAAGCAGCTGCTGGGAACGGGCCTGCGGGTTGTGCGCTCGCGCCCCTTTACGCACTGTCTTTGCTGTCATCGCGCTCAGCCGCAGCTTTATAACAAACACTGCCGCCTCCCTATTGGCCCACAGCCCGACCGGAGACCAGCCGCAGCCAATCACAGAGCTCCTGCGTTGCATATGTGTTGTTTCCAAACCTTAAAATAAGACCTGAGTTGAAAACATGATTATTCCAGTAAATAATTTAACACTCAAACCTCAATAAAAACCGAAACGCGGATTATTCAGGTGTTACAAAACCACAGAAGAAGAGAAGAAGGATCTGGGAATGATGAATGTGGAGGTGGAGGCGCTTAGTGTAGTTATCAGAGAGCAGAACCTGTTCAAGCTGCACTCAGACACGAACCTGAGAGGGGGGGTCTTTGTTCTATTTAACTCCTCAAACTTCTACATCAGGGTTTCTCTGAGTTTCTCCACCAGATCTGAGTCTGCAGGTCTCCCTCCAGACGCGGAGGTGACACCCTGTTTACTCGCTGCTTCTGCCAACTGATTCCTAGAAGTGCAGGAAAGGGGGGTTCACATGGCCCAGCTGAAAAACAAAAACACGCCGGGACTGAGAGGAGGTGTCCGCCCGGAGGGCGACACCTGCTGGCTGCCTCTGTGTACTGCAGATGGTGATTCCCAGTCTGAGCAAAGAAACTAAATCACGCTGAACAATAAAGAAATGTAAACATGATCAGCTCAGCAGATAAGATGGAAATATAATGACTCATCATGTCTTTGTTTTGTTTTTCTGTTGGTGGAACATGAATGTCTGACCGTGCTTGTTATCGATTGGTTGTCAATTGGCTATATACAGGTACTACCCAAAAAATGAGAATATCCTGAAAAATCCTGAAAAGGCTATCTCGAGGGGGTCCACTATAAGAATGACAACTAACACAGTAACAGTACTCTCATCAATATTCGTGATGAGCACCGATTAACATTTTCATTCACGATTAATTGCATGTTTGACGTTCGGTGTTTTTCTCCTTTAAAAGTGCTGCTATATGAAGAAAATGCTGCAACCGTTGGTTTACCAGTTAAAAACTAACAAGACAGAAATCTGGGACTAGTCCTGGACTCAGACCTGAATTTCAGCATCACATTAAAGGACTGATGTCCCAGCAGGAGACATCAGTCCTTTAAAGTCATCAGAAAGCTGCTGATCCAGTCCTCAGATCTGTACACTGGTTTCCTGTTTGACAAAGAATTGACTTCAGAATCCAGCTGTTAGTTTACCACCGCTGAAGGTTTAGGACCAAATTTCTGTTCCCAGAGTCAGAACTAAACCTGGAGAGGCAGCGTTCAGTTTTTAAGCTCCTCACATGTGGAAAAAACTCCAAGAAAACTGAAGCTGATGAAACTCACTTGTTTTAAGCCAAGACAGGGACTTTTTAAAGGCTCAGGGTACTTATGGAGGTGTTTGGATTACTTACCTGATTAGAATGTGACACTCTGAACCTACAATACTGGAGCTTTTCACAATATTCTCATTTTTTGAGTTTTTGAATTTGAGGTTTTCTTAAGCTGCAACTTTTAATCAGCAACATCCAAACAAATAAAAGCTTGAAATATTCACATATTATTTGTCTATACAATATGTAAATTGCACCTTTTAAGTTGAATGACAGAAATACAAACTTTTTCAAATTTTTTGGGTAGTACCTGTATATATGTACTGTATATACACTGCCTGGCCAAAAAAAAGTCGCCACCTGGATTTAACTAAGCAAATAGGTACGAGCCTCCTATTGGATAATTACTGCATGGGCGATTATCTTTCAGCTGGCAACAAGTTATTTAACCCCAACTGGTGCAATGACTTGCTTCTCATTTCTTAGACAACCATGTGGAAAGACACATCCGTGGTCGTGGAAAAGATGTTAGTCTGTCTGAGAAGGGTCAGATCATTGGCATCAAGCGGAGAAAACATCTAAGGAGATGCAGAAACTACTAAAACTGGGTTCAGAACTGTCCAACGCATTCTGAAAAACTGGAAGGATAGTGGACCATCGTCTTCCAGGAAGAAATGTGGCCGGAAAGGCAGATGAAGTGATGCAGCATCATGCCTAGTGCTACTGTATGAGCCTGTGGGGGCAGTGTGATGATCTGGGGTTGCTGCAGTTGCTCAGGTCCAGGTTCAGCAACAGTATGAGCTCAGATAATGAGGTCAGCTGATACCTGAATATACTGAATGAGCAGGTTATTCCATCAATGGATGTTTCTTTCCTGATGGCACGGCCATATTCCAAGATGACCGTGCCAGAATTTATCGGGCTCAGATTGTGAAAGATGGTTCAGGGATCATCAGACATCATTTTCACACATGGATTGGCCCCCACAGAGTCCAGACCTGAACCCCATTGAGAATCTTTGGGATGTGCTGTGGTCAGACTCTACAATCATCATCAAGATCTTGGTGAAAAATTGATGCAACAGGATGCAAATAAATCTGGTGACATTGCAGAAGCTTCTGGAAACACAGCGAATGCTGCCGCAATCAAAGCTAAAGGCTCCAACCAAATGTTAAATGTTTGACCTTTTCTTTTGTTGGCGACTTTTTTTTTTTGGCCGGGCAGTGTAATATATATATATATATATATATATATATATATATATATATATATATATATATATACATACTATACAGCGGGGGGAAAAGTACCGTACCGTATCGTCTTCTTCCGCTTATCCAAGATCGGGTCGCGGGGGCAGCTTCCTAAGCAGGGAAGCCCAGACTTCCCTCACCCCGGCCACAGCCGCCAGCTCATCCGGGGGGATCCCGAGGCGTTCCCAGGCCAACCGGGAGACGTAGTCCCTCCAGCGTGTCCTGGGTCTCCCCCGGGGTCTGGTCCCGGTGGGACGTGCCTGGAACTCCTCACCAGGGAGGCGTCCAGGAGGCATCCTGACCAGATGCCCGAGCCTCCTCATCTGGCTCCTCTCTATACGAAGGAGCAGCGGTTCTACTTTGAGTCCCTCCTGGATGACCGAGCTCCTCCCCCTATCTCTAAGAGAGAGCCCGGCCCCCCTGCAGAGGAAACTCATTTCGGCCGCTTGTACCCGCAATCTCGTTCTTTCGGTCATGACCCACAGCTCATGGCCATAGGTGAGGGTAGGAACATAGATGGACGGTAAATCGAGATCCTCGCCTTATGGCTCAGCTTCTTCTTCACCGCGACGGACCAATGCAGAGTCTTCATCACTGCAGACGCTGCACCGATCCGTCTGTCCATTTCCCGTTCCATTTTTCCCTCACTCGTGAACAAGAACCAGAGATACTTGAACTCCTCCACCTGGGGCAGGACCTCACCCCGACCCGGAGAGGACACTCCACCCTTTTCCGGGCGAGGACCATGGTCTCGGATTTGGAGGTGCTGATTTTCATCCCGGCCGCGTCACACTCGGCTACAAATCGCTCCAGCAAGAGCCGGAGATCACGGCCCGATGACGCCAACAGAACCACGTCATCTGCGAACAGCAGAGACCCGATCTTGAGGCCACCAAACCGGATCCCCTCAACCCCTCGGCTGCGCATAGAAATCCTGTCTATAAAGGTTCTGAACAGGATCGGTGACAAAGGGCAGCCTTGGCGGAGTCCAACTCTCACCGGGAATGGATCCGACCTACAGCCGGAAATGCGGACCAAGCTCTGGCACCGGTCGTACAGGGACCGGACAGCTCGAACAAGGGGGTCCGGCACCCCGTACTCCCGGAGCAGCCCCCCACAGGAATCCCCGGGGGACACGATCGAACGCCTTCTCCAAGTCCACAAAGCACATGTAGACGGGTTGGGCGAACTCCCACGCCCCCTCCAGGACCCTGAAGAGGGTGTAGAGCTGGTCCACTGTTCCACGACCAGGACGAAAACCACACTGTTCCTCCTCAATCCGAGGTTCGACTATCCGACGGACCCTCCTCTCCAGGACCCCTGAATAGACTTTACCAGGGAGGCTGAGAAGTGTGATCCCCCTGAAGTTGGAACACACCCTCCGATCCCCCTTTTTGAAAAGGGGGACCACCACCCCAGTCTGCCAGTCCAGAGGTACTGCCCCCGATGTCCACGCAATGCTGCAGAGGCGCATCAGCCAAGACAGCCCCACAGCATCCAGAGCCTTAAGAAACTCCGGGTGGATCTCATCCACCCCGGAGCCCGGCCACCGAGGAGCTTTTTGACTACCTCTGTGACCTCAGCCCCAGTGACAGAAGAGTCCACCCCTGAGTCCCCAAACTCTGCTTCCTCTTCGGAATACGTGTTGGTGAGATTGAGGAGGTCTTCGAAGTATTCCCTCCACCGACCCACAACATCCTGAGTCAAGGTTAGCAGCCCCCCCATCCCCACTGTTATGCTTCTTGTCTGACACCTTGGTGATGAGAAACCTTTTTAAAGGCATCAATCAGGACTAAAGCAGCTGATATTACTTTGCTCTGATAGAGGACAGGATTACTTTCTAAATACTGACAGACTCCAGCTGCTTTCTTGGCTTTCAGATCTTTTTGTCTCCATTTCTTCATGTGTTCAATACTTATTCCCTGTTTCACTATATTGCACATAACTTCATTTGTGGACATAAATGTTAGCATTTCTTTGTATGTGTGCATTACTTGGGTTGTTGCAGATATCTGAAGAAAATTTCATGTCAATAGCTCTGCTAGAAATATATTTCTGAGAAAAATGTTGACGTGTTCGATACTTTTTTTTTAACCTGCTGTATATATATATATATATATATATATATATACATATGTATATACATATATATGTATATATATATATATATATATTTATGTATTACTACTCACAAAAAGTTAGGTATATTCAATATTTAATATTTTGTTACAATTTAAGGGAAATGAAAAAAGATCTTACATCACTGATATATCATAAATGTGTGACATTTAAGTAGATTTATGATGTGGTAGTGTCTTCATCTCAAACAGTTTATAGGAAGAAGTTAATTCTGACACCATACTATAAGCCAGTGGCTAATAGTGTGATTTTTTTTTCTGCAGGGCCCCCTTTTCATTGGCAATTATAATGTTGAGCACCCATCTCTACCACTAGATGTCAGTAATGGAGGTTTTAAAACCTCCATTTTACCAGAGTATAATATGCTAAAAACATTAAAGCGTGTTGTGCTGCAGATTAAACTGTACCTGACTGGGTTGCAGGGGGGGCTGCTGGCTCTTGCTGAGAGGAGGTGGATGGGACAGGAGGGATTTCATCCGTTTGGGCTCCAGTAATGGTGACACATTCTGCAGTCAGACGTTTCACGGCTGCTTGAGCGTTTGTTTGGCTGCAAAAGCCCACACTCATTGTCTCAAGAGGAGACAAAGAATCACTAAGCATCCTTGAAAGGTTGATACACAACTGAAGAGCTTTGTCATCCCCAACTTGGCGTTGCTTTCTACTAAGCATCTATCTCAGCATGCAGACCAGCGGAACCACGTTAGATCTCGACACTCTGCTCTTCTGAAAGTTCAGTGGTGACTCTGAGAAATGGAAAAAGCACTTTCAGACATTCTTTAACTGAACGGTACTCCTCAGCAGTAACGGGTGTGATGCCCGTTCTCATGGACACCAGGGCACCACCCGCAGGCCCCCCTCTCCTCATGCAGCATGGCGTATGTGCTGTCCCATCTTGTGTCAACCTCCTGGAGGACCTTAAAGGAACAGTTCACCCGCAGAATGATGTAACTTTATTTTCTACTTTCCCTCATGGTGAGAAAGACTCTGGAGCACTTTTTTAATATCTCAAATGCAGCCGGTGATCAGGAAGGTTTCTCGTTTCCCCCCAACTTTTATATAATGGAGTTAGCCGGGGCCCGAGCCAAAAAGGTCCATAAAAGTCCACAAAAACTTTTCATTATTCCTCCATACTGCTCGTCCAATGTAATCCAAGTGTCCTGAGTGGGTAGCGTCCAGAATTTACTGGAAACAATCATTTAGTAGATTTTAGAGCCTAAACAGACCAGCCAGTACATGTCCACTACATCTCCGAGGTATAAGACCGGTACGCATGTCTGAATGCAGACGTTATAAAGGACAGAGTCCGCAATATTACCGCTTTCCAGTGCAAGTCTGAAAGGGACTATAGAGTATATTATGAGATTTATCTGTAATCTTAAAATAAAGATTAAATTATCTTGAAAACTGACCAGGCACTGGGATATTAAGGGCCTGATTTACAAAGAATCCAAATTGCGAGTCTAATGTCTTTGCCTCGCAAAAAACAATGGCGTGCGCTGTCATTTTAGCGTTTGCGGGTGATCTACAAAGATTACACGCGCAATCTGTAACAGGCGCAAACAGCAGGATTTAAATGAGGATTTAGCGTGCGCTCTCCCTGCGCCACGGAAAGTTCAGAAGAGCATGTGGTAAACGCAAAATGAAATTCATCCTGATAGAGAGATGTTAGTTTCAGAGATAAAATGAGGCAAATAAAAAACAGAATATAAGATAAATATGAAGAGTTCATTTGCAATAATAGACAAACGCCATTTAGAAAAAACGGAGTTAACTGCGTTTGCACATAAACTCTTCATTTACTTTTTGAATATTTTCAGCAAATCAAGCTCACATGAAGTAGAGTTTTAATGATGTAAAATGGAGATAGGAGGTTTGTACCCGACAGCAAAAAAAGCAGTTAACTCCGTTTTTCCACATTGATGTTTGTCTGTTTTTGCAAATAAGCTCTTCATATAATAATTATAAATAAAAACGATGCAGCAGGTTTCCCTGTGGGTCGTAAGAAGAGGCCAGTTTAAGGACATGGATGAGGACATGGATAAGGACATGGATAAGGACATGGATAAGGACATGTATGAGGACATGGATGAGGACATGGATGAGGACACGCTGGTGAAGATGATCTAATTTTACGCACAGACTGCGCGCTCTTTGGCACAATGCCAGGCGCGGAACCTGTGTAATTGCCCCCCACCCCACTGAGTTTTCTGTGGGGTGGGGGCCAACTTCACGCAGGAAAGCAACCTCAGAGCAGCATCAGTCCTTGCCATGTGGAGGAGCAGGAGATGATTTTAATTTAAAAATATGCCATTGGCAAAAAGTAAAAGAAAATAAAAAGACATAATTAATGTCAGCTTTAACTACCATGATGCTGCAGCTGCAGATGTTCTGGTTCATGTCTAGAATGACCGTGTTTAACAGTGATGTTGATTGTTATTTAATTAAATGATGAAAACTTGACGTGTTGCCTGAACACATCATGAGAAATGATTCTGACCCGATGTCTGCAGTCCTGCAGCAGCATTCTTTCAGCCATCAGTGTGTAAAGCTGCCAGTTATACCTGCTTTTCAGACGTGCCAAATTACACACAATTTTTTGCGCCCGCTTTCCGTTGAACGGTTGATAGATCACATTGCGCGTGTTAAACTGAGGTTTTGCATAGTCTCCTCCCAATATTTTCTGCCTTCTGGCAGAAACGCCTAGTTTGCATATTCATCTGCAGCAGATGCACAAAATGGACAGCGGCGCTATTTTGCCCCTTAACGGCACAAACCTCCTTTTGCCCTGCTTTGTAAATCACTCTGGCGGATTATTGCTGCGTAATGAAGATAGCGCCTGTTTTAACAAGCGCAAACCTTTCGTAAATCGGGCCCTAAGTGTCTGGTCCCGGTGGGACGTGCCTGGAACACCTCACCAGGGAGGCGACCAGGAGGCATCCTGACCAGATGCCCGAGCCTCCTCATCTGAACCGTCATGGGGACGCCCTTCTATTCGGAACCCCACCTCTCCTCATTCCAACACCCTGCTGCTCCGACGCACCACCACTCCGAAACTCAGATACTTATTTTTAAGTCCATCTTCCTACATCAAATATATAGGCCTATTAGTGATCATTGGGTTGGCTTTTCTTTTTTTTTTAACAGCCGCCATAGGATTTGCACTGTATTAACAGTAGGCCTAAGGATGACACAATTTCATAACAATCATCCTGTAAGGTTGATTTTTCTGTGATTGTGAAAAAATAGCATTACGATAGCTCACTGCTAACTGTGTGTCTGTGAATTTTATACTACAGGGCTGTGAGCAGGGCACTTCAGAAATCCATTCACCTTATACTGTATGTTACTAGACTATTTCTAGAATTGTTTGTCCTGTGCAATCACCTGTTGACTTGACCCCGGGGGAGACCCTGGACATGCTGGAGGGACTACGTCTCCCGGCTGGCCTGGGAACGCCTCGGGATCCCCCCGGATGAGCTGGCGGCTGTGGCCGGGGAGAGGGAAGTCTGGGCTTCCCTGCTTAGGCAGCTGCCCCCGCGACCCGATCCCGAATAAGCGGAAGAAGACGACGATGACGACATTTCATGACTTTTCCTAATTTGATGGGGAAAACTGAGAAAGCATAACATTTTTATGCTGAACACATATTGCACACAAAGGTCATCCTCAGCCGTTTTAGCTGTTAAAACTTGTCTGTCAGTGTGTGTGACCTAAACATGAGCACACCTGCAGGTGCAGTTGATACATGTGAGTTGATACATTTTGTTCTGTTCCCAGGAGAACTTTGATACTTCCCGTACCATGGGCATGTGTCTGTGTGACCTTCTGAACTCACACTTGTCAAAGTAGATCTGATTTTTCCCACACTGTGAGGGGCGGGGTATTCCCTCAAGGACATTGGTAGTTCATGCAAAATCAGGGAGGAGCAAATATATAAAGGCTTGCACAGCAGTCCTCTATCCAAATCATTCCTCATTGTGCTCTGAGTAGTCTGCAATCTGCACGCTCTCTCTTTGAAAATGTCTCCTGGGAAAAGATTTTCTGTCAAAGATGTTTTGGAACAGCTCTTGGACAGTGAAAGTGACTTAGAGGAGATTGTCTCTGAGACAGAGGACTATGGTGAGGAGGACCCTGGTTTTGAAGAATTCTCATCTGATGAGAATGATGAGAATTCCTGTTGTCCCTCAACCACCTGCAAACACGATCTCCTCCAAAAATGGAAAGATAATATGGTCCCTTTCCCCACTGAAACAGCAGGGTAGACATAGCGCTAGTAATATGATCAAAATGGTTCCAGGACCCACCAGACGTGCAGTAAGCCATGTTGATGACATCAAGTCATCATTCGAGCTCTTTGCGACGCCATCGATCAAAAATATTGTGCTTGGGATGACAAATTGAGAGGGCAAGCATGTGTATGACTGGTGGTCATTAATGCTGATAGATAAATTTGAGAAGATTTGTATGAAAAATTCAAGATAAATTAATTCTAATTTAAAGGTTTGGCCTGATGGTGGCGCTAGAGGACAGGTCATTTCACTGATTTCAAGGGGTTATTTATGTATTCAACAAATAAATAAAGTGCCTGTCACTTGGCACTTTACTTGGTCAACAATATTCTGTAAATAATTTTCTGGAGGTAAGTATCCTTGGGTTCAGACTGACCCCAAGGACCAAATTTGTTGTTAAATTTGAGGACGATAGGAGGGTTAAGCTATTTATAGAAGATAGCCAAGCTTTGGTTAAAGTGTCAAAATGTCAGCATCAAGAACTAATATGTAGTCACACGGTCAATAGAATTTATAAATTTTCAGTTTTATTTCAATTGAAATAAAGCCTACCATTACCCAACTATTATCAAGCGTTATCACAGACATCTGAAGGTACTGATGCTGAGACACACTCACTTCCAAAGTGGTCACATAAAGCAAGTATACCCAGCTGCTGCCCAGAGGCGTGTCATGAAACTGGGCGTGGTTTGTAGTGAAAATGGGCATGTAGTGATGTGGGTGGGTGGTCGTTAGGGTTAGGGGATGGGTTAGGGTTATTCCACTCATTCCACTGGTGGGCGTGGCTTGTAGGGGGCGTGGTTGTAGGGGCTCCGGCTGCAGCTAGGTACTACTCACATAAAGGCAGAAATGTCTCTTTTGGCTAGCCACCACCTGAAAGAGACCCTGATCGTGTTCTCCCTTGCAGGCCCTCTAGTGGCCAGGATGAATTAATACACCAAAAGCATCATTTGTACAAGATAGTGAATGTATCAGATGCTTCAGAAGCTTTATTTATCATTGAACCAGCATCCCACTACAACGAAACTACTTATGGCTTACATAAATTACTATATATATATTTACAGTATATATATATATATATATATATGTATGTATATATATGTATGTATGTATGTATGCGTGTGTGTGTTTAAACCTCAAAATATATATAAACCCCAAAAGTTAATTATTAACCAAGTCAGTTGTCATTATGTTTTGTCATTTTTATGCTGACATTTTTATCAAACCTGCACTTATAGAGGTAAATCTCATGTCAGCTGACCACTATCACTTGACATAGGCTAGAGAAAGATAGTAAATGGTCCGTATTTGTACATTGCTTTACTACACCTGAAGCTATAAACAAAGTGCTTTACATTATACATCACATTGACCCAGTCACACACTGATGGCGGAAGAGCTGCCATGCAAAATGTTAACCACAACCCATCATGAGTGGTTGGGGGTTCTGTGTCTCGCTCAGGGAAACCTCAACATGATCTTTGCAGGCCATGATCGAACCAGCAACGGTTACAAGACAATACAACACTGAGCCATGCCACCCTGTCAAAGTGATATAATAACCATTTATGAGAACATATATTTACGTCAAATTTTAATAATGTGTTGGTGTTATGAATACTTCTGCATACCATTGTCAAACGAAGTGTTACTTAAATGTGTGTTGTTGGTTTGTTGTTGTTTTCCCATGGTACTGATTCGTTGGAAAACTGTGGAGTGAAGTATGCTTATGGAGGCAATAGTTATTCTCTTGTTTCAAAGGCAGTGCATTTAACAGTCTTAGATTATCTGTCAAGTAATACATTATCAATTTTTCTTTTTAAAACGACCCACCTGAAAATGTAACAAATCTCCAATAATGTAATAGGTTATTACATTATCGGTAAAAATGTTATTTCAATATCAGTCAGAATATTTTATTACATTATTGGTCAAGTTATTGCTTTACTGGGTTTTATTACATTTTTGATTGAGTTAAGTGTCAATTTTATTGCATGTTTAGTAAATTATTACATTATTGGGTGCTACAAGGACAATAACTCTTGATTAAATTGCTCTTGTTCTCTCAGGTTTATACTGTCCACACAAAGGTTAGTCAAATCATACGTTTAAGTCTGCACACTCAGAAATACAGGTACCAGTTTGTATTTAAAAAGGTCCAAAGCTTGTTGCGGGGGGGTGTTTCTTTTTGAAAGACATTTCTGTACCTTCGGTCCTGGTCCATTTTTGTACCTTATCAAGCTGTATGAGTTAATAAAGTACGATTAAAGGTGTCATCACCCGGAAATCCCACTTTTTCCCATTAAAACATGTGTATTGGAACAGGACCTCAGTTATAACGTGCCAGAAACTCCGGAAAGTGAAAGTAACCTCGTCTTTGAGTGCGGGCGCTCTCTTCTCACCAGAATCGGCCACAAGCACGCACTCTCCACGGTACGCCGTTTGGATTTCTTTCTCCCACTGACGTGAATGAGAGAGGCTGCTAGCTGCTAAGCTAGCCTCTTTAGCGCCACCTGAAGGCAGCTGATTACCTGCCGTGGAGTAGACCAGCTTTGTCAGAAAGGACGCCGGCGACGAGGAGGAGGAGGAGGAGGAGGGAGATTGCCATGCTGAGCTGCCTCGGCAGAAGTTCAGCAGTTTCAGTGTAACAGGAGGGACAGCTTTACCAGGGAGCAGTGGATTATACTTATCAGTGAGGATGTGCAGTCGGTAAGTGTTGCTGCTGTGTAACTTATTATCTTTTGTGTCAGAGACCAGTAAACGGTGGTAGATGAACGGACAAGCTGCTAATGTAGCTACAGAAGCTAACAGTGTTTGGTTAACTTCACGTCAGACGTCCGCTCCTTATATTCATCAGAGTCCAGCTCTTTTACTCTGGATCCTCTCTATCAACCACACCGTTAAGTTTTTATCACGTTTTTCTCTGCTGGGACATCATTTCCTTCACCTGCTCTGTCCTGATAAAACTTTGCTTTGGCTTTGACGTTTGCCTCGTGAACGTGCTTACAGACAGGTCTGAAGGCCCTTTCAGATAGAACGCGGCAAGCGCAAGAGGACGGCGGCAAACCCATTCATTGTGTATGTGGTACCGCCGCGGCAGCGCGTTCCGCCATGCCGCGGAGCACCATGGCGCACAAGGTGGGCGCATGCCGCCGCGGTGGCGCTGACGCTGCGCTCGAATTGAACATTTTTTAATTCGGGCGCAGCCCGCTGTGACGACATCCTAGCGCGTCCAATAGGAGAGGCCAGTTCAGGGAAAAAAGTGGTCCTTGTTCAGCCTGAAGTAAACCTGGAAGCGGTCTGTGTGAAAGAATGCAGCACGTGGACGAGCCTAAACTCCCCACGTTCTGCCTTGTTATCAGGATCAGGTGGACCCCCACCCTTTTATCTGCTGCTGATCTCCTCCTCCTCCCTTGGAGCAAAGCTCTTTGCTGCGACCATGAGATGTACATCTCTCACAACGGAGCGTGCCGGGGAGAAAACACTTCCTGGTCTGTCGCTTAGCAACGCGTGCCTGACGTGTTTGCTGCCGCCGGGTCTGCCGCCGGGTCTGCCGCCGAGTCTGCGCCCTACCCCGCGGTGAACGCCGCGAAAAACGCGTTCTATCTGAAAGGGCCTTGATTCTCGTACGTATTCTTGCGACAAACAACAGCTGGGGATTAAGAGGTTAAAATGAGCTCATTAAATTTTCCTCCAACCCAACTAGAACTAAAAATTCATTTGAAGATAATTTAAGAAGGATTGTGGATGTAAATCAGCAGCTTATGACACCTTTAAACCAATTAAAAATGATGAATAAAAGTTTATGAAATAGAGATTATGACAACAATAAAAGATGCCAATAATAAATGAATAATTATTGTAGAAATATTAGGCCAAACACGTATATAATTATACATATAATTATTACTATGATTACTATGATTATTATGAAAATCATAATATAATAACTATAATTATACGACTGTTTAGAAGTACTGCTATTTATAGTTATTGTACAAGCTACGCACATTTGTCAATGCTGCAGGTACCCTTAGGGTTGAAATGGTACAAATTTGTACTTTATATTACTTTTTCATAGTATATAGGTACTTCTGGCCTCATGAAGACCAATATTGTACTTTTGAGAGAACATTTGTAAAAAATGTACCTACAGGTACAGAAATGTTCCTGTCTCGTACCTCTGTTTCTGAGTGTGCGTGTGTATTCCCTATTTTAAGTTTTTGCGCTTTTCATCATTGTATTTGTTTAACATTTGTTATTCATTCATTTTCTGTACCGCTTGTCCAGTTCAGGGTTGTTGGAGCTTTCCAGCTGTTATCAGGTGAGAGGCAGGTAAAACACGGAGAGTCAGGGAACCACTCACACTCCCCAGCTAGAGACACATTAGGTTAATGATCGCTCTAAATGGTACCTACACTGCAAAAACTCAAATCTTACCAAGTACGCTTTCTAATTTCTTGTCAAAATATCTCATCACACTCAAAATAAGACAAAATCACCTAAAGAGAAACATTTCAGTGAGATATAAGATCTTGTTTTAAGGCAATGCATCTAATTTCAAGAAATGTTATCAAGAAAATTTTGTTTGTTATATTGGCAGTTTTTTTTTTATTGCTTATTACAAGCAAAAAATCCTAACAAATAGGAAACAAGTTCCTTTATTCTGTACCCTAAAGTTATAGCCTATAAGTGCTCAGTCAGCAGACTGTTTCTTAGCTTAGCTACTGAAAGTTATCGTTTCTTCTGTCCCTGTCCGGGTCAGGCTCAGATCCGACAGTCTGGGTCAGGCTTGGATCCGCCTCCACCTGTCAGCGCTGCTGCTGCTTCAGGGTAGAAACAGCTGGATGAGGAGGGATTTCTGATGTCGATTCTATCGTTTGGTCAGACACGAACATTTATAGATCACACGTGGATACAATCACAAGATCATTTTTATCATCGGATGTGCTCATTTCCACGCTTGTTTGATAAATGGGACCACTGACTTTTTTTTGTCTTAGCAACAAATGTCACGTGACTGGCAGAGACCGATTGTCGAAATGGCAAACGTCTCATCATTCTGACAATTTTTTTCATTCTATAGTTGGAATGATGGTTATTAAAAAAAACAAGGTGCTTTTACAGGAGACGGACTCCACTAAAATGAAATGGGGAAATATAATCTGCCTCCACGTATAAATGTAACTGGTCTGAAACATGTTAGATTCATGTCTAAATCTCAGGATCAGTGACTGGAATCAGAAATACCGTCAGTTACTGGAGCGAAGTTTCCACAGAGCCGTGCGTCTTCATGGCATCATATGCAGCATTAATAACTGCAGTTACAGATATCAATGACGGCGCTGCAGGTGACGCCTGAAGTCACTGACTAATTCCTGAAGTCACTGACTGATTCCTGCCGTCACTGACTAATTCCTGAAGTCACTGACTGATTCCTGCATTCACTGACTAATTCCTACAGTCACTGACTGATTCCTGCCGTCACTGACTAATTCCTGAAGTCACTGACTAATTCCTGCAGTCACTGACTGATTCCTGCCGTCACTGACTAATTCCTGAAGTCACTGACTGATTCCTGCAGTCACTGACTAATTCCTGAAGTCACTGACTAATTCCTGCAGACACTGACTGATTCCTGCAATCACTGACTAATTCCTGAAGTCACTGACTAATTCCTGAAGTCACTGACTAATTCCTGCCAAAACATGTGAACGATGTCCAGTCTCCTTCATGTTGTACAGGGGAGCACATTCACGCATTACACACGTCACACAAAACTCTTCTATCTCCAGATGCCGCAGGTCGTCCAGGTTCAGTGAAATATTGGTTTAGAATGAAGCCGCATCATCCAGATTAATGAGCTCCATTAGAACAGTTTAAAATCTGATTTCAGAAGCTAAACCTTTATTTTGGAAATTAATCAGAACACAATTAAAGAAATCACCAGCGCTCGCTCTCTGCATAATTTAAAAAGCAGCAGGAGACGATTGAAGCCCACAGTACTGTTATAATTTTTCAGGATCGACTTTAAGGTTCTCTTAGTGGTTTATAAATGTCTTAATGGTCTTGGGCCCTCTTATTTATCTGACCTGCTTTTAAACTATGAACCCTCGCGGACCCTGAGGTCCTCTGGTACCGGCCTTTTAATTGTTCCCCAGGTGAGAACTAAAACTCACGGCGAGGCCTCATTCCACCACTACGGTCCTCGTCTGTGGAACAGCCTGCCAGAGAACCTCAGGGCTGCAGAGACTGTTGATGTTTTTAAGAAGAGGCTCAAGACCTTTTTAACTTAGCTTTTTGATTTTATTTCATTTTACTTATTTTACTTTATTATTTATTTATTTTTTATGTTATCTTTAAGTTATTTTAGATTTTATTGACTTGTTTAGCACATAATTTTATGAATACCTATTTATTTTTCTATGTTGCTCTTATCTGTTCACTTGTTTTATCTGTTTTAACATTTTAACGCCAGTGTTTCCTCATGGGGATCCTTCACTCTGGGAGCTTTGCCTACATGGTCTGGAGGGAGCTGGTGGGGGGCTGCCCTTGTCCTGGTGGCTGGGGCCCCGCACTGCAGCCCTATCACTGTGGTGTGGACCCCGGCCTGCCCTGATCTGGTTGGCTCCTGCAGGAGCGCCCTCTAGGACCGTGTCTGGCTCCTGGTGTGAACGGATCCCCAAGATATCGCTTCCTCACAGTAGGTCAAGCCAGATGTTTATTAGTCTTAGTGTGGGTGGGTGTGGGGTGTGTGTGTGTGTGTGTGTGTTTGTGTGTGTGTGTGCAAATGTTTATAGTTTTGTGTGCTGTGTTTTGTGCTTGGGTGTGTGAAGGCCTGTTTTTATTTTAAAAATGTGTTTGTTTTTATTTTCTTGAAAAGCACTTTGGGTTGCCTTTGGCAGGAAAAGTGCTTTATAAATAAAGTTTGATTTGATTTGATTTGATAATATCTAAATCTTGTGGCTTTTTTCTTACATTGTAGATCAGTAATCTAACTATTTCCCATCATTGTATCCATCTGGTGTCCTCTTGTCTGTTTGTATGCAAGTGCTTGATACGGGTAGCCTACAGTTTGTAAACACTAGGTACGCATGCGGGGTGTTTTAAATGATACGATGGTGTAATCACGAGAAATCCGATGTGGGTCACATTATAAAATACATGTAACCACACATTTAAAAAAATCGGATTTAGGCATCAAGACCTGACAGTGTAGGCTAAATGTAGCCGTGGAGACTTCCAGGACAGACGCCTGAAACGTAACACGAATGAAAACCCCTCAGGATGGACTTCTGGGCCCAGTATTTCAAAAATAATCCACCAGGATTAATCCAGGTGGATTGGATTTTTTCCAGATCTGATCAGAAATTGGGTATTTCAAACTGGATTTTATCCTGAAGATTTAAACCCAGATCTGCGAATCCAATCCTACCTTTAATCCAGATTTTTCGCTCTTTTGGGTATTTTAAAGGTTTGGGCCCAAATCTGGATCATTTTAATCCTGAAAATGGGGATTAAAATAATCCCACCTCAGAGGTGGATTTGAGGAGGATCTTGATGTGTATAAAACAATGAGGTTGGCAGCTGCAGTCACGAACTACAATTCTTTCACTCTGAATCTGTTACATAAATCAACTCCTTTCATACTGAGAAAATAATATGATCACGCAATATTTCTAAAAATGAAATGTTTCATACGCATCGTGATGGAGCCAAATTTACAACAAACATAGTGCTCTTGTTTCTACTAAGTAAATTATTTTTGCGTGAGACCTGTTTTTCACTTTTAAGATTTGAAGAGTGTAACCACATTTGAAACTTCACTCATGCACAACATTTTTTGTTCCAGCGATGCGCTAAATTACTCACTATGTGGACCACTCAAAGCGCTTTAGGCAATAATACAGTTCCAACCCTTTCAAACTTGTTATGGAAAGCGGTCTTTTGTCTCTTATACCGTTATCATCCAGACAAACACCTCCATGTCATTAAAGAGGAAATGTTGCAGCACGTTGTTTAGGCTGAACGCACAAGAAAATGTCCCAACACCGCTGTATATTTCAGAACTTTTATTGCTCTGCCTGGTGCATTCATTTATTCGTTGCTGCCGCTTTCTGCTATCTACAAAAGCCAAATGTTCTCTTCTTCTTCACTTTCTGACATCACAATCACAATGAATAACGCCCCTTAGTGGCGACCCGCAAACATGATTTCACATCACTACAACAGGGATGAAAGGATGCTTGTGCGACAAACGACACATCTACAATATTTCCCTAAATCTGAACGTAGCTGTGATTGCAGTCCATCATTTAAAATAATTAAACAAAATCTGCACGTAGCTCAGAATTTAGTGACAGTTACAGACGAATCCTGAAAAGTTAAATTTCTGTCACAAAGTAAACATGTTGACGCTTCATAAATAAAAATGTTTGCATGAATAATTGATAACCATGTTTCATTTTCCACATAAATTTATTAGTTTAACTGCTTGTCAAGCATCTTACTCTTTACCTTCACCTCTTCTTGCTGAGCTGAGTGAGTCCGTCCCTTTCAGAGGACATTCTGCTGCTGAGTCTGCTCAATACTCTCAATAGTTTCTTTTACTCAAGATTTTCATTTCTGCACTTTTTGTTGCCAAATAACAAAACACTTTTATCTTTGAGCTTCCTTGATTTGTGTCTTGGTTATTAAAATCATTTATTAAACATCTTTATTGGTATGGAAATGTTAAAAGTAGCCTACTTACAGACCGCTCTGTTTCTCAACTACAGCTTCTCTGTAGCTGAACAAACTTCTGGGTTAAAGAAGAAAAAGAAATTTGACTGCCAGAGTTGTTTCTCTGTTTGCAGTGATGGTTCAGCATCAGCGTTGACTGATACATGATCATATTGATCAGACACACGCTCATGACAAGTCCTTTATGACATCATTTCCTGTTTCCTGTCAATGATCCAGTGGGAGGGACAGATTTGTAAATCTCCATCTAACAGGATCGGGATCAATTTGATCCAATCCACCAAAGTTTTGAAATATCCAGATATCAATCTGAGATCCAAGGACCTGAATCCAGGGATTTGGAAATCCAGATCATTTTGATCTGGATTCAAATTTTTGAAATACTGGGCCCTGGAGTGTGGATGTCATTTCTGGATCTTTTTTCCACTTTTATCGTCATCAGGTGTGGTGATGCAGCTGTTGGTATGAAGGCACAGTCATAGGTCGAATCCATTCCCAGTGAGAGTTGGACTCCGTCAAGGCTGCCCTTTGTCGCCGATCCTGTTCAGAACCTTTATGGACAGGATTTCTAGACCAGCCAAGGTGTTGAGGGGATCCGGTTTGGTGGCCTCAGGATCGGGTCTCTGCTGTTTGCAGATGATGTGGTTCTGTTGGCGTCATCGGGCCGTGATCTCCGGCTCTTGCTGGAGCGATTTGCAGCCGAGTGTGAAGCGGCCGGGATGAGAATCAGCACCTCCAAATCTGAGACCATGGTCCTCACCCGGGAAAGGGTGGAATGTCCTCTCCGGGTCGGAATGAGGTCCTGCCCCAAGTGGAGGAGTTTAAGTATCTCTGGTTCTTGTTCACGAGTGACGGAAAAAAGTCGCGGGAGATGGACAGACGGATCGGTGCGGCGTCTGCAGTGATGAAGACTCTGCATCGGTCCGTCGTGTTGAAGAAGGAGCTGAGCCAGAAGAAGAAGCTCTCGATTTACCGTCCCCCCCCCCCCCCCCCCCCCCTCACCTATGGCCATGAGCTGTGGGTCATGACCGAAAGAACCAGATCGCGAGTACAATCAGTCAGTGACTTCAGGCACGTCCCACCGGGACAAGACCCCGGGGGAGACCCAGGACACGGTGGAGGGACTACGTCTCCCGGCTGGCCTGGGAACGCCTCGGGATCCCCCGGATGAGCTGGCGGCTGTGGCCGGGGTGAGGGAAGTCTGGGCTTCCCTGCTTTTTCAGCTGCCCCCGCGACCCGATCCCAGATAAGCGGAAGAAGACGGTACGGTTCGGACGTAGGCTATATTTAACATGTGTGAACGACATGAACGAGTCGTGGTGTTACAAATGTGTGGAAACGACATAAACAGCTGGTGGCCAGTCGTTACACGAACTTAAACCATCTGTATAATGTCCTAAATTAACTCAGCTTGCTGAGTTAGGGAGATTTGGGGATTTTTCATATCAGCATGACGGTAAAACTTCCCCCATAACTCTGATTCCAAAGTTGATGCTTGTAAATTATCATAAACATAATTGAGAAGGAATAACTGGATTTTACCCCCGGGCCATGTCATGCCTGATGGCTGTAAGCGGAAAAACTGCTTTATCGAAGCATCTGATAAACCTGATGAGAGTGTAAAAACTTTTTTTGCGATATTTGAGAGGGTTCCCCCCCCCCCCCCAAATGCAGATGTTTCCATTAGCGGATTTTAATGTGGATATTTAGGTTTTGCGAAATTCCAGGTGTAAGGGAAACCCAGCTAAGGTGGAGTCCTGTCCCTACTTACTCAAAAATAGAGGTTGTACTTAAAAGGGTACAAAGCTTGTTGCTGGGGGGGGGGGGGGGGGGGTTCCTTTCTGAAAGACATTTCTGTACCTTCGGTCCTGGCCCATTTTTGTACCTTATCAAGCTGTATGAGTTAATAAAGTACAATTAAACCAATTAAAGGTGATGAATAAAAGTCAAAATAGAGATTATGACAACAATCAAAGATGCTAATAATAAATGAATAATTATTATAGAAATATTAGGCCAAACACATATATAATTATACATATAATTAATACTATGATTACTATGAAAATCATAATAACTATAATTATACTACTGTTTAGAAGTACTGCTATTTATAGTTATTGTACAAGCTACACACATGTTTCAATGCTGCAGGTACCCTTAGGGTTGAAATGGTACAAATTTGTACTTTATATTATTTTGGACCCTTTTCCATAGTATATAGGTACTTCTGGCCTCATAAAGACCAATATTGTACTTTTGAGAGAACATTTGTAAAAAATGTAGCTACAGGTACAGAAACGTTCCTGTCTCGTACCTCTGTTTCTGAGTGTGTATGCATCTGACTGATCATGCGCCCTGGCTACTTGGCCACAGAGATATCGTCTTGGCTGACAGGTTAGCGTGCATGACTCTCACCTGGGAGTCAAAACCAAAATCTTTTAAGAAGTAAACACACATCACTTTGTATCAGTTTGAATTTATTTTTCCAGATCTTATGCATCATATTTTTAGTGTTGGTATAATTTTTACATTGATTTGGTGCGTACAGTAAGTCAGGAGTGTATCTGCAGTTAAACTTGGTTTGATTAAAGTTTGTACAGAAACGAAGACTCTGCTCCAACAGCTGAAGAGGTATTCTCAGATCTTACAGGACTGTCCGACAAAGGCACATCAACACGTTGTATCGGACACATGACTCCAATCGCTCGGTTATAACAAAACTGTACAAATACGTCTCCCCAGAAAATAAGTCAGCAATTATGGCAGATTAAATCATAAAACACAGAATCACGATAAATCAACGGGGTCTTTGGTTGGCGCGTCCTGGCTGGCTCGCCACGTGGAGGAAGAGGAAAGGGAAATATCGGACACATTTGTGGCTTTTCTCCACCAGTCTTTGGTCTCACCGGCAGGTTGTAAGAGCTCAGATCTGCTTGGTAACTAAAAGGGAGGTCCCGGTGGGACGTCAGAAAAAAGCCTGTCAACATTTCTCATAAATCTGACCTGGTTTATCTGACACGGCTGGAACTAAACCTCATTAGCTTGGCATAATCATCATCATCATCATTTAGTTTGGGCATTTATAAAAGAAACACATCTGTACACCTTCCTTTCCTTTTAGATGAAATCAAGAAAAACTGCAAAGCTTAATAAGATTTGAATCAAGTCCCACAGTTTCCCCACTGGAGAAGTGGGACTCTTGTAGATTAAGAAAAAAGATCTAAGCTAGTTAATGTTGGTCAAAGTACAGTCAGATTCAGGAGCAAAGACTCTCTGGAAATAAACTACAGGTGGGTGATGGAGGCGGGAGGAGCAGAGGAGTGGATGGGAGTGAGACGGACGTTGGAGTGTGATGCAAGCACAGCTGCCGCGATCCAGTTTCTATTTACACTTAACTCATTCTGCTGCTGAGCGTCACGGTTTTCGTTTGCCATGAAGAACTCTTCTGCTGTTATGAATAAATTAAAGAAAAAAGCATCTGTTATAAAAGTAAATAACTGCTGCACCTTCTTTATTTTCACCTGTTTAAAACGTTACGTCACCCACATCTCACATACTTATACCTCCCTCTCCACAAACAGCAGATTCATGAGCCATGCATCATCTTTTTGTTTACAGATGTAGCATCACGGTTTGATAGAAAAGTCCCCGCCCTCTCAGCGGCCTCCACACCTTCACGCTTCAATAACAAGCCATCTGTCCTGGTCAGACTAGTAGTGTAAGAAGGACAATCAAGTCCATTAGTCAAGCAGAAAAAGTCAACAGCTGAAAAAAGGAGAAGTGACAGATAACGGCTCGCCCTGACTTTCGTCAACACCCTCGTTGTTGTCTCTGATTCCTACTTGTCCCTCTTTATTTGTTCCCAGATAAAGCACAAGAAGCTGGCGCAGCGCCGGAAAAATGCACCACAAATATTTGTTATTCCTTGGCCTCGTATATAAAATCAGAATATTCAAACAGCAACGGTATTAATCCCAAAAATATAATATATAAACATAAATATATCAATTAACTTTGCAGGATTTTTTTCCTTAGATTTTTTCTTCTTTTATCTTTTTTTTTTTTTTTTTTTTTTTGCATGTTTATTTGAAATTGGAAGCACAAGCCACCCATAGTGACAGCTGGCATCTGATTGGCTTAGGCAGAGCGCGGTCTGCAGTCATGTGATTGGAGGATGTCGGAGGTCTGGGGTGTCTCTTCATCATCTGGAGTTCAGTCTGGGAGCCGTCTGGAAGAGAAGTCAGTCATACAACATGAAGCTGAAAAATACTTCTTCACCTGTTTTAGCTGCAGTAACGGTTTTCTGCCACATGGGGGCAGCACAATGAGCTGTTATCTGAATACCCTTAAAGGAATAGTTCACCCACAGAACAATTTAACTTTATTTTCCACTTACCTTCATAGTGAGCAAGACTCTGAAACACTTTAATATTTCAAATGCAGCCGGCAATCAGGAAGGCTTCTCGTTTTCCCCCAACTTTCATATAATGGAGTTCGATTGAGCCCGAGCCAAAAAGGTCCATAAAAGTCCACAAAAACTTGTCAATATTCCTCCATACTGCTCGTCCAATGTAATCCAAGTGTCCTGAGTGGGTAGCGTCCATAATTTACTGGAAACTACGTCATTTACTATATTTTTAGAGCCTAAAAAGAAGAATATATTACTCCACGGAGCACGCACCTGCGCATCCACGACACTACGGAAGCCTCGGCGTTCAGAGCCAACGCTGCCGATAATACAAGCGTAGAAGAAGAAATTCACTGTTTACATTGTGCTAAGAGCAACAGAGCTGCAGACGAACCGGGACAAACACAAGAGGAGTTGGATATGGATTTAAAACAAATAATGAAAGAAAAAGAGAAAGCGCGATCTCGTCTGCCGCGCCTTCCGTAGTTTCATGAACGCGCATCGGCATGCGCACAAGAGATGAAATGTACTTCTACTTAGACTCTAAAAATATACTAAATGGCGTAGTTTTGAGTAAATTCTGACCGCTACCCACTCAGGACACCTAGATTACATTGGACGAGCAGTATGGAGGAATATTGACAAGTTTTTGTGGACTTTTATGGACCTTGTTGGCTCGGGCTCAATCGAACTCCATTATATGAAAGTTGGGGGAAAACGAGAAGCCTTCCTGATCTCCGGCTGCATTTGAGATATTAAAAAAGTGCTGCAGAGTCTTACTTACCATGAAGGTACGTGGAAAATAAAGTTAAATCGTTCTGAGGTTGAACTATTCCTTTAAGTATTTCTGGCTAATGACTCAGTATAACTTTTACATAGCAAATATGAAGCGTCTTTTAGAGCATAAACACACCGGACACTTTATCAGACCCACCTGTTCTACTAATTTTTAATAACAGCCAATCACATGACAGGAACTCAACACATCTAATGTAGAGGTGGTGAAGACGAATGAAGTTCAATCTGAACATCAGAATGAGGAAGAAAGGGGATTTAATGGTTGTTGGTCTGAATGTTTACTGGGATTTGCACACAACCATGTCTAGGGTTTCCAGAGAAGAGTCTGACGAATAGAAAATATTCTCATTTTCTCATATTCTCATCACAGATGCAGTGGAACGGGAGATTCTCATCATGATGTGGTAGAATGGGAGATTTTTATCATGATGATGACAGGAGATTCTCATTGTAATGAGGTGGAACAGGAGATTCTCATCTTGATGAGGTGGAACGGGAGATTCTCATCGTGATGAGGTGGAACGGGAGATTCTCATCGCGATGAGGTGGAACGGGAGATTCTCATGATGAGGTGGAACGGGAGATTCTCATGATGAGGTGGAACGGGAGATTCTCATGATGAGGTGGAACGGGAGATTCTCATGATGAGGTGGAATGGGAGATTCTAATGATGAGGTGGAACGGGAAATTCTCATCGCGATGAGGTGGAATGGGAGATTCTCATCGTGATGAGGTGGAACCGTAAATTCTCATCACAATGAGGTGGAATGGGAGATTCTCATGATGAGGTGGAATGGGAGATTTTCATGATGAGGTGGAACGGGAGATTCTCATGATGAGGTGGAATGGGAGATTCTCATGATGAGGTGGAATGGGAGATTTTCATGATGAGGTGGAACGGGAAATTCTCATCGCGATGAGGTGGAATGGGAGATTCTCATGATGAGGTGGAATGGGAGATTCTCATCGTGATGAGGTGGAACGGGAGATTCTCATGATGAGGTAGAACGGGAGATTCTCATGATGAGGTGGAACGGGAGATTCTCATGATGAGGTGGAATGGGAGATTCTCATCGTGATGAGGTGGAACGGGAGATTCTCATCGTGATGAGGTGGAATGGGAGATTCTCATCATGATGAGGTGGAACGGGAGATTCTCATGATGAGGTGGAACGGGAGATTCTCATGATGAGGTGGAACGGGAGATTCTCATCGCGATGAGGTGGAACGGGAGATTCTCATCGCGATGAGGTGGAATGGGAGATTCTCATCATGATGAGGTGGAACGGGAGATTCTCATGATGAGGTGGAACGGGAGATTCTCATGATGAGGTGGAACGGGAGATTCTCATGATGAGGTGGAACGGGAGATTCTCATGATGAGGTGGAATGGGAGATTCTAATGATGAGGTGGAACGGGAAATTCTCATCGCGATGAGGTGGAATGGGAGATTCTCATCGTGATGAGGTGGAACCGTAAATTCTCATCACAATGAGGTGGAATGGGAGATTCTCATGATGAGGTGGAATGGGAGATTTTCATGATGAGGTGGAACGGGAGATTCTCATGATGAGGTGGAATGGGAGATTCTCATGATGAGGTGGAATGGGAGATTTTCATGATGAGGTGGAACGGGAAATTCTCATCGCGATGAGGTGGAATGGGAGATTCTCATGATGAGGTGGAACGGGAGATTCTCATCGCGATGAGGTGGAATGGGAGATTCTCATGATGAGGTGGAATGGGAGATTCTCATGATGAGATGGAATGGGAGATTCTCATGAGGAGGTGGAATGGGAGATTCTCATCGTGATGAGGTGGAACGGGAGATTCTTATGATGAGGTAGAACGGGAGATTCTCATGATGAGGTGGAACGGGAGATTCTCATGATGAGGTGGAATGGGAGATTCTCATCGTGATGAGGTGGAACGGGAGATTCTCATCGTGATGAGGTGGAATGGGAGATTCTCATCATGATGAGGTGGAACGGGAGATTCTCATGATGAGGTGGAACGGGAGATTCTCATGATGAGGTGGAACGGGAGATTCTCATCGCGATGAGGTGGAACGGGAGATTCTCATCGCGATGAGGTGGAATGGGAGATTCTCATCATGATGAGGTGGAACGGGAGATTCTCATGATGAGGTGGAACGGGAAATTCACATCGCGATGAGGTGGAATGGGAGATTCTCATCATGATGAGGTGAAACGGGAGATTCTCATGATGAGGTGGAATGGGAGATTTTCATGATGAGGTGGAACGGGAGATTCTCATGATGAGGTGGAATGGGAGATTCTCATGATGAGGTGGAATGGGAGATTTTCATGATGAGGTGGAACGGGAAATTCTCATCGCGATGAGGTGGAATGGGAGATTCTCATGATGAGGTGGAACGGGAGATTCTCATCGCGATGAGGTGGAATGGGAGATTCTCATGATGAGGTGGAATGGGAGATTCTCATGATGAGATGGAATGGGAGATTCTCATGAGGAGGTGGAATGGGAGATTCTCATCATGATGAGGTGGAACGGGAGATTCTCATGATGAGGTAGAACGGGAGATTCTCATGATGAGGTGGAACGGGAGATTCTCATGATGAGGTGGAATGGGAGATTCTCATCGTGATGAGGTGGAACGGGACATTCTCATCGTGATGAGGTGGAATGGGAGATTCTCATCATGATGAGGTGGAACGGGAGATTCTCATGATGAGGTGGAACGGGAGATTCTCATCGCGATGAGGTGGAACGGGAGATTCTCATCGCGATGAGGTGGAATGGGAGATTCTCATCATGATGAGGTGGAACGGGAGATTCTCATGATGAGGTGGAACGGGAGATTCTCATGATGAGGTGGAACGGGAAATTCACATCGCGATGAGGTGGAATGGGAGATTCTCATCATGATGAGGTGAAACGGGAGATTCTCATGATGAGGTGGAACGGGAGATTCTCATGATGATGAGGTGGAACGGGAGATTCTCATGATGAGGTGGAATGGGAGATTCTCATGGTGATGAGGTGGAACTGGAGATTCTCATGGTGATGAGGTGGAATGGGAGATTTTCATCATGATGAGGTGGAACGGGAGATTCTCATCATGATGAGGTGGAACGGGAAATTCTCATCATGATGAGGTGGAATGGGAGATTCTCATGATGAGGTGGAATGGGAGATTCTCATGATGAGATGGAATGGGAGATTCTCATGAGGAGGTGGAATGGGAGATTCTCATCGTGATGAGGTGGAACGGGAGATTCTCATGATGAGGTAGAACGGGAGATTCTCATGATGAGGTGGAACGGGAGATTCTCATGATGAGGTGGAATGGGAGATTCTCATCGTGATGAGGTGGAACGGGAGATTCTCATCGTGATGAGGTGGAATGGGAGATTCTCATCATGATGAGGTGGAACAGGAGATTCTCATGATGAGGTGGAACGGGAGATTCTCATGATGAGGTGGAACGGGAGATTCTCATCGCAATGAGCTGGAACGGGAGATTCTCATCGCGATGAGGTGGAATGGGAGATTCTCATCATGATGAGGTGGAACAGGAGATTCTCATGATGAGGTGGAACGGGAGATTCTCATGATGAGGTGGAACGGGAAATTCACATCGCGATGAGGTGGAATGGGAGATTCTCATCATGATGAGGTGAAACGGGAGATTCTCATGATGAGGTGGAACGGGAGATTCTCATGATGATGAGGTGGAACGAGAGATTCTCATGATGAGGTGGAATGGGAGATTCTCATGGTGATGAGGTGGAACGGGAGATTCTCATCGTGATGAGGTGGAATGGGAGATTCTCATCATGATGAGGTGGAACGGGAGATTCTCATGATGAGGTGGAACGGGAAATTCTCATCGCGATGAGGTGGAATGGGAGATTCTCATCATGATGAGGTGGAACGGGAGATTCTCATGATGAGGTGGAACGGGAAATTCTCATCGCGATGAGGTGGAATGGGAGATTCTCATGGTGATGAGGTGGAACGGGAGATTCTCATCGTGATGAGGTGGAATGGGAGATTCTCATCATGATGAGGTTGAACGGGAGATTCTCATGATGAGGTGGAACGGGAGATTCTCATCGCGATGAGGTGGAACGGGAGATTCTCATCGCGATGAGGTGGAATGGGAGATTCTCATCATGATGAGGTGGAACGGGAGATTCTCATGATGAGGTGGAACGGGAGATTCTCATGATGAGGTGGAACGGGAAATTCACATCGCGATGAGGTGGAATGGGAGATTCTCATCATGATGAGGTGAAACGGGGAGATTCTCATGATGAGGTGGAACGGGAGATTCTCATGATGATGAGGTGGAACGGGAGATTCTCATGATGAGGTGGAATGGGAGATTCTCATGGTGATGAGGTGGAACTGGAGATTCTCATGGTGATGAGGTGGAACGGGAGATTCTCATCATGATGAGGTGGAACGGGAGATTCTCATCATGATGAGGTGGAACGGGAAATTCTCATCACGATGAGGTGGAATGGGAGATTCTCATGATGAGGTGGAATGGGAGATTCTCATGATGAGATGGAATGGGAGATTCTCATGAGGAGGTGGAATGGGAGATTCTCATCGTGATGAGGTGGAACGGGAGATTCTCATGATGAGGTGGAACGGGAGATTCTCATGATGAGGTGGAATGGGAGATTCTCATCGTGATGAGGTGGAACGGGAGATTCTCATCAGGATGACATGGAACGGGAGATTCTCATGATGAGGTGGAACGGGAGATTCTCATGATGAGGTGGAACGGGAGATTCTCATCGCGATGAGGTGGAACGGGAGATTCTCATCGCGATGAGGTGGAATGGGAGATTCTCATCATGATGAGGTGGAACAGGAGATTCTCATGATGAGGTGGAACGGGAGATTCTCATGATGAGGTGGAACGGGAAATTCACATCGCGATGAGGTGGAATGGGAGATTCTCATCATGATGAGGTGAAACGGGAGATTCTCATGATGAGGTGGAACGGGAGATTCTCATGATGATGAGGTGGAACGGGAGATTCTCATGATGAGGTGGAATGGGAGATTCTCATGGTGATGAGGTGGAACGGGAGATTCTCATCGTGATGAGGTGGAATGGGAGATTCTCATCATGATGAGGTGGAACGGGAGATTCTCATGATGAGGTGGAACGGGAAATTCTCATCGCGATGAGGTGGAATGGGAGATTCTCATCGCGATGAGGTGGAATGGGAGATTCTCATCATGATGAGGTGGAACGGGAGATTCTCATGATGAGGTGGAACGGGAAATTCTCATCGCGATGAGGTGGAATGGGAGATTCTCATCGTGATGAGGTGGAACGGGAGATTCTCATCGTGATGAGGTGGAATGGGAGATTCTCATCATGATGAGGTGGAACGGGAGATTCTCATGATGAGGTGGAACGGGAGATTCTCGTCATGATGAGGTGGAACGGGAGATTCTCATGATGAGGTGGAACGGGAGATTCTCATGGTGATGAGGTGGAATGGGAGATTCTCATCATGATGAGGTGGAACGGGAGATTCTCATCATGATGAGGTGGAACGGGAGATTCTCATGATGAGGTGGAACGGGAGATTCTCATCATGATGAGGTGGAACGGGAGATTCTCATGATGAGGTGGAACGGGAGATTCTCATGATGAGGTGGAACGGGAGATTCTCATCATGATGAGGTGGAACGGGAGATTCTCATGATGAGGTGGAACGGGAGATTCTCATGATGAGGTGGAACGGGACATTCTCATCATGATGAGGTGGAACGGGAGATTCTCATCATGATGAGGTGGAACGGGAGATTCTCATGATGAGGTGGAACGGGAGATTCTCATGATGAGGTGGAACGGGAGATTCTCATCATGATGAGGTGGAACGGGAGATTCTCATGAATCTGCAGCAACTGTGTGATGTAATCATGTTAATATGGGGCAAAATCTCTGAGGAATGTTTCCAACACATCTTGAGGGTGTTGTGGTTCAGGGTGGAAACACCCGGTGATCGTTGGATACCATCTGATGACATCAACTCTTCCTGGTCAAGGCATTCACCAAAATTGAATTAAGGAGAAGCATCTTTAGATGGAATGGTATTCTTAGATCTATGCCACCAAGAATGGAGGCAATTCTGGAGGAAAAAGGGGTCCAACCTGTTATTAGCAAGGTGGGCCTGATTAAGTGGTGAGTGAGTGGTTTAATGAAACACATTGTTGAAGTTACAGGCTGTAAAACTAAAATGTGAAACACAACAAGAAATCTTTCCAGTTATAATCTTAAGAAAATGGTTGAGTAAAGCTTAAACTTTAACAATATAAACGCATAAATAATCTAATTAATAAATTTCTGCAGGACTCGGTTCATGAAACTCACCACAGACAGGTGGCCGTTCTTGGCCTTGGCCACCAGCAGTTCTGATCCGGGCGTGAAGTCGATGACCCCTTCTTTGCCCTGACCTGCCGTAAACTTTATGCTGCAGAGCAACACAGTGACAGGAAACATCAGAGCTGCTGCAGCTGGGGTTAAACACACCTGTGTGCGAGCTGCCTCTCACCTGCCCTGGTTGATGTTGATGCTGTTGATTTTATCAGCGCAGATGGCGATCTTGGTCAAGGTCTCGATCACGTGGTCGTTCTGCAACACAACGTCACCCTGGGGAGAGACCACGGAGCGGTCAGCACCCTCGTAACCACGTAATGAAACCAACATGAAAGCTTGCAGAAGCATCCTCGGGTTCACCTTTTGTTTGTTGTCCTCACTGGGCACGTGCAGAACAAACATGCCGTCGCTCAGAGAGCTGACGGAGATTCCTGGAGAGAAAAGTTAAATCTGTGACTCTGCATGTAATCACCAGATTGGTTTCAGTTCACACAGGAACAGGCTCTGAGTTTGGACCTTTCAGGGCTCCGTAGTCGATGCGCTGCTTGAGTTTTCCCTCCTCTACAATGACGGCACAGTTGGCAGTGAGCAGCAGCTGGCGGGACCGAGCCTTGTAGCCTTTCCTGTCGTACTTGGTGACCGGAACTGCATACTGAGATCAGAGAGGTCACAGGTCAACACACTCCTCTCACACACTCACTCGCACACCAAGCTTCAGTCACCTTCATCTTCTCACTGCCCAGAGCCTGCAGGACCTTAGGGTTGATGTCCTCACCGTCTGGAAAACAGCAAACGTAAATGAGTCATTTTAACTAATCGTCTGTTTTATTTTGTCTGAAAATGTAGACACGTTGTAACATTCTAACCCCAGTCAGGATCAGAACTAGGGATGCACCGATGCATCGGCTGGATGTTTGCCTTGTTAACTGCCATCGGCCAATAGAAATGACATTCGCCGATGGCAGTGGCCGATTTATATATATATATATATATATATATATATATATATATATATATATATATATATATATATATATAATGATTTACATGTGTCATCAACACTGTTCTTAAGAAAAACTCTTTCCCCCTCTTTTTTGGGCGGGTGGGGGAGATACTGGTAGAAGGCATCCACGCACTTTCCTCAGTAGAGAAACAAAGATGGAGGCAGTCGTGTGTCAATATTTTACCGTTTCAGAAAAAGATCAGCGTTACGCAGTTTGCAGTACATGCTCCACAAATATTTTTTATTGGGCCATGAAAACAATCTTCTCACTGAGTATGTTTTTGTTTATTAGGCTAAAACCACTCAATTTTGTTGGGCAATATACTGAAGCATTTTTTTTAGTGATTATCAGTCCCAGGTTTTTGAAAAGTTTTCAGAAAGAGCTTGTTATAACTAAAGTCAAACACAAAGTGACATTAAAGGTTGTTTCTGTTTCATAAATTGGTCTGATTGAATTTGTGCTCATTCAAGGAGACTGATGAAGAGCTGAAAGACATAAATTTCTGTGGCACAAAGGAAGTAATGAATAAAAATAGAAAACATCGGCCATCGGCCAAGTTGTTATGTTAAACATCGGTATCGGCCCAGACTTTCACAATCGGTGCATCCCTAATCAGAACTTTTAATCCCAGTCAGCATCAGAACCTCTAATCCCAGTCAGCATCAGAACCTCTAATCCCAGTCAGCATCAGAACCTTTAATCCCAGTCAGCATCAGAACCTTTAATCCCAGTCAGCATCAGAACCTTTAATCCCAGTCAGCATCAGAACCTCTAATCCCAGTCGTTTGATGGGGTATATACACCTCTTTCCTACCCTAACAGAGGGTAAGGGCTAAGGGTGAGAGGTGAGATTGGGCCTTTGTGGCTGGATTGTAAACCTCCTGGATGGAAGTAATGAGCCATACAAGTTGTTCACCAACTGCCACTGAACATCAGAAGAAGAACCTCCTGAATTGGATATCAATGCTTGGAAAATTCCATTGATCACCTAAAGGGTAAACAGTTACACACGACCGTTCCTGTCAATGATAACGGGTACTGCTGGGGGTCCTCGGTAATCTAACCGAGTTTTCGGGTTTAAAGCATGCAGAGCACTGAAGCAGGAAACGGGGCGGGGTCTCACTGAGCCTGGTGCTGACGAACAGTTTGGGCACGCTCTGTGGGTAGTTGTCCTTCTTATCCTTGAAGATCTCACTGGCAATCATCTTCTGCTCCATCTGTTCAGATAAGACCCACAACTGTGAGGAGGAGGGAACCAGCTGAAGGAAGCAGAGTCTGGATGGGACGTTTCTCACCTGATGTTTCCATTCAGGACTGATCTTCTTGCAGTAGCTCCACACCATGTTCTGCATGCACATCTTACGTAGATGCTCTGACGCCTGGAGACACAGGTGGAGTTTTCATATCTGCCACATTCCCACTACAGCTGTGAGTAAATAAGGAAACATACGAAGCCGGCCCACCTCAGTGAGAGCAGCCGGGGGTGTCGGCCAGCTCTTGTCCAGGACGTTCTTTGGCATGTTCTTGCGCAGCTTCATGAGGAAGGAGTAACGCACGTAATCCAGGAAGTACTCGTTCTCTGGGCAACGCTCCTTGTGGCGGTAGATAAAGCCTTTAATGAACCTAAGGGAAGATTTCAAAAGATTTTTCAGCCAAATATTGACACACACTTGTTCTTTAACAATGTTCCACCAGCAGTCTTGAGTGGTCCACACCTGCGGATAGTTTGAGCTGCTTGCCGCCTGCGCTGCGCCTTCCTCCTGGCCAGGATGCCCCTCCACCACGCCTGGATCGCAATAGCTGCCGGGACAGCCGACATATAATCCTGCTGCACTCTGTCTGAGTCACACTTCTACATGAGACACAAGCAAGCGGTGGCTTCCTACCTGAGCTCCTGAGTTTTTGGAATTTGGATTTCTGGCTGTAGCCTTTCCATCCGGCCTGTAGTTTGGTGGCTGTGAGGCGGCAAAAAGAGAAAGAAACCGCTGAAATCTGCAGCTGGAGACTAGATTACCTTGATCTTCTAGGCCTTCTAGGCCTGGTACACAAAGGCCAAATATCAGGGCAGGAAAGCCTTCAAATAAAACTATGATTTTAAGTCTGCAGTCATAAACAATTTAGCTTAAAGGTAAAGACTGATTATGTTATTAATATATAAGATATCTTTTAATGAAATACATCAAGAAGCTGTTCATGTCTCAAATTTAGTTTGATCTTTAATTATACGTTTTTCCACAGAAAACGGTCATTTAAATGAATGTTTAAGAACAACTGACAGAAAGGTTTTTCAGAAATCTGGAGAAAGACATCTGTCTAATTGGCTTAAGGTCCTATCAGCACTGGCCTGAACAAGCTTAATCTGATCCTGAATCCTGATCTGATTCTGAATAATAATGCGATTGTGAATCCTGATCTGATTCTAAATCCTAATCTGAGTCTGAATTCCGACCTGTCTGAATCCTAATTTGAGTCTGAATCCGAATCTGAGTCTGTATCCTAATCTGATCCTGAATACAAATCTGATTCTGAATCCTGATCTGATTCTGAATTCTAATCTGATCCTGAATACTAATCTGATTCTGAATTCTAATCTTATTCTGCATCCTAATCTGATTCTGAATACTAATCTTATTCTGTATCCTAATCTGACTCTGTATTATAATCTGATTCTGAATAATAATCTGATTCTGAATAATAATCTGATTCTGAATACGAATCTTATTCTGCATCCTAATCTGATTCTGAATACTAATCTGATTCTGAATCTTAATCTGATCCTGAATACTAATCTTATTCTGTTTTCTAATCTGATTCTGCATCCTTAACTGATCCTGCACCCTAATCCACAGAGAGAGGCTGTAATGGCCGCCGTGAAATTCCTGCCCTGGCGTCTTCACGCCATTCAGTCTTACCAAGACCATGCTTCCTGGTCTCCAGTGCATCCTCAGTAGCAAACAGAGTCTTTGGGAAGCGGATGAAGATTTTGGATCTGGAAGTTTGGAAAAAAAACAAACTTTTAACAGTTGAACACAAAGTGAAGAAAAAGAAGCTTTTTTGTGAAGCTGACCTTCCGAGCTTGTACTCCTCAGGTTTGTATCCCAGATGTTTCACCAGCGTGGACACCCCGTCAGACAGCTTCCCGTCCCAGTTAGGCCACGTGTCCGGACACAGCGACTTGTACCTGAACACACAAAAAGGTTTACACCAAAAGACACGTGTTTGGAAATGAAGTCTGAAGGTTTAAGACACTCTGACTCTAAGACGTCATCACTGAGGTATTTTAATCTCCTGATTTCACTGCCTCTTCTCTGAAATTACCCCAAAATAAAAGTGCAACTTCACTACCACAAGGACTATGTTTTAATCCTGCAGCAGCAAAGTGTTACACAGGTAAATATGGCAGGAAGCTATTGGTTGATGATGATGATGGACACCTCTATCAATGGTCAGAGTCAGGAGAATCCAGGGATAACCCCCACATTCACCTCAGAAACACCACGAGGATCCACAGACAAGCCAAGCCCATGATAGGAAGATGAACGTCACCAGAAACCCCCTTAGATTTGAGTTAAGTGCTTTAGTTTAGTTCAGCTCAATCTGATCTCAAGTGGACGATAACCTTTAAATAATGAAAACTCCACAAATTTTACCTGTGTGAGAAATACAAGTCTGTTATCAACATGCTAACATGTAATTAACTCTTCTTTAAGGAAACATTATGAACAACTTGAAATTTCTGGAGAAAAACTTGTGCAGTTTCAACAATATTATGCCTGTTACACATCTACATAGTTTTATTAATTCCATTTTATATGTTTATGTATTCTTTATACAAATATATATATATATATATATCAATCATAATAATTATGTTTGCCTAATGAACCTGATATAGGGTGTTGATGTCATTAGACAACATGCATAACACTCCCTGTACATACACAGTATATACATATTTATACGTATGTATATGTATAAGGGCTGTGGGTTTAATGCATGAATGAGAGTAATTAATTACACTGCAAATTAATGCATTGCAAAAAATAATCGCAACTAATTCAGAGTGCCAATTCAAAGCATGAGCATTTTAAATTTGGCCCACTGAATGACCACAGTCGGTGTCGGTAATGCACCTGAAGTTGTTTGCCAACAGCCAATGATCACCAGAAGATGATGATGATGATGATGATGAAGAAGAAGAAGAAGAAGAAGAAGAAGAAGAAGAAGAAGAAGAAGAAGAAGAAGAAGAAGAAGAAGAAAAAGAAGAAGAAGAAGAAGAAGAAGAAGAAGAAGAAGAAGAAGAAGAAGAAGAAGAAGAAGAAGAAGAAGAAGAAGAAGAAGAAGAAAGAGAAGAAGAAGAAGAGAAGAAAAAAAAAGAAAAAGAAAGTCAGTGAGTCACTGTCCAGAACTTCATAGCTGTGTTGGAGCACGGTTGCATGGAAAACTTAAATGACTGCAGCTCTTGAGGACCATTGTTCCCCATGACTGCTTTAGCAGATATGAGATTAAAATGTGATTAATCAGATTAATCAATTTTTTAAAAATCCTTTAATTAATTAGATAAATTTTTAATCGCCTGACTGACAACCCTAATATATATATACTGTATATATATATATATATATATATATATACAGTACATATATAAATATAATAGGAGTTTAGTGGCAAAAACAGACAAACACTATTTAGAAAAAACGGAGTTAACTGCTTTTGCAAATAAACTCATTTACTTTTTGAATATTTTTCACCAAATTATGCTCACGTGTAGGAGAGGGATTTATTGATGTAAAATGGAGATAGGAGGTTTGTACGTGACAGCAACGAAAAACAGTTAACTCCGTTTTTCCACAATGGTATCTATATATATATATATATATATATATATATATATATATATATATATATATTTATATATATGTATATACACTGCCCGGCCCAAAAAAAAGTCGCCAACAAAAAAAAGGTCAAACATGTAACATTTGGTTGGAGCCTTTAGCTTTGATTGTGGCAGCATTCGCTGTGTTTCCAGAAGCTTCTGCAATGTCACCAGATTTATTTGCATCCTGTTGCATCAATTTTTCACCAAGATCTTGATGATGATTGTAGAGTCTGACCACAGCACATCCCAAAGATTCTCAGTGGGGTTCAGGTCTGGACTCTGTGGGGGCCAATCCATGTGTGAAAATGATGTCTGATGATCCCTGAACCATCTTTCACAATCTGAGCCCGATAAATTCTGGCACGCTCATCTTGGAATATGGCCGTGCCATCAGGAAAGAAACATCCATTGATGGAATAACCTGCTCATTCAGTATATTCAGGTATCAGCTGACCTCATTATCTGAGCTCATACTGTTGCTGAACCTGGACCTGAGCAACTGCAGCAACCCCAGATCATCACACTGCCCCCACAGGCTCATACAGTAGCACTAGGCATGATGCTGCATCACTTCATCTGCCTTTCCGGCCACATTTCTTCCTGGAAGACGATGGTCCACTATCCTTCCAGTTTTTCAGAATGCGATGGACTGTTCTGAACCCAGTTTTAGTAGTTTCTGCATCTCCTTAGATGTTTTCACCTCTTGATGCCAATGATCTGACCCTTCTCAGACAGACTAACATCTTTTCCACGACCACGGATGTGTCTTTCCACATGGTTGTTTAGGAAATGAGAAGCAACTCATTGCACCAGTTGGGGTTAAATAACTTGTTGACAGCTAAAAGATAATCTCCCATGCAGTAATTATCCAATAGGAGGCTCGTACCTATTTGCTTAGTTAAATCCAGGTGGCGACTTTTTTTTTTTGGCCAGGCAGTGTATATAAATATATATTTATAAACAACTATCATTAACTTATTTAGCGTTAGTTAGCATATTGGTTCATGCATTAATTAGCAGTTAATTAATGCTTACGACTCAACCTAACTTAATGCATTATTGAGGATTGATGAAAGTTGAATTTTGTAATATTATTATGTATGCATTACTCAGCATTAATAAGCAACTTAGTTAATATGTTAGTTAATTTTTAATAATGTCTTAGCAATGGTTTAATAATGGCGTTTATTTGGACTTAATGAGCATTACAGTAAGTAACAGCTAACTAATGCATCTACAAAGCCTTCACTATATATTGCACGTTACTTGGATGGGCATTAAGTAAGGTTGAGTAGTAAACATTAATTAACTCCTAATTAATACATTAGCCAATATGCTAAGGAATGCTAAGCAATTATAGCTAATATATTATTAAACAGTTAATTATTGCTTAATAATGTACTAACCAACATGAAGAGAACCTTAAAGTGCTACTAGACATTCTAAAATACTTTTCAATATATCTGAACTTCATTTATGTTAAATATACATACATTGTAATTCTATTCTATATCTTTAGCTAAACATTTCATTTTACTTGTTTTCATTTAATTTGTTTTACATATTTACATTCATTACAACATGTGGATGACAGTGGATCTCCAAACATTTAATTCCAGGTATCTGAAACTGAAAACTACAGTAGTTTGCATCAGGATGAGAGTAACATTTCCAGATCTAGAAGTTATTTTAAATGTTCATACGTGTACATTTCCACATGTGTGCAGTCATCCTGACTACCTCATAACACAAACTCAAGTCAGGTCTAACACTGTTGGAGAAACACTGAATGTTCTCATGTTTCTCTTACGTTCCTGTATCATCACTCAGGGTTTGAGCTGTGTAAAGTCTTTTAACCAAGTTTCTCCTCCAGGTTTTGGTATGTTACATGTCAGGGTTGCTGCTTCTTAGTGTGTGCAAAGATCATCTGTTCTGCATGTATCTCAAGCTAGGGATAGGGCATATCCATACCTTGGAGTCGATACTTCAATACCAGCCAGACAAAATATCAGAATCGATACTTTGGTGAGTATCGCGATACCACTGTACAGATACAAAAAATGAAATTTGTTTCTACTTCTGAGAGTTTTAGGTTGAAATGATGAAAGCAGCCAGATTCTAGCTCCTGTACCACATGATGGTGGTAGCCTATCAGATCCTTGCTTCTGTACCACATGATGGTGGTAGCCTATCAGATCCTTGCTTCTGTACCACATGATGGTGGTAGCCAATCAGATCCTAGCTTCTGTATCACATGATGGTGGTAGCCTATCAGATTCTAGCTTCTGTATCACATGATGGTGGTAGCCTATCAGATTCTAGCTTCGGTATCACATGATGGTGGTAGCCTATCAGATTCTAGCTTCTGTATCACATGATGGTGGTAGCATTTCAGATTCTAGCGTCTGTGTCACATGATGGTGGTAGCCTATCAGATTCTAGCTTCTGTATCACATGATGGTGGTAGCCTATCAGATCCTAGCTTGTGCATCACATGATGGTGGTAGCCTATCAGATCCTAGCTTGTGCATCACATGATGGTGGTAGCCTATCAGATCCTAGCTTGTGCATCACATGATGGTGGTAGCCTATCAGAAGTCATGATGATGTTGCTACTGTTCGTGATTATGATGATGTTTTGTTGTCTTTCAGCGGTTTAATGCAGGTTATTGTACATTATGTTTTGGTAAATTTGTAATATAACTATTACATTTTCTATCTTAACATTTCCACTTAATACATTTGATTATTTTAGTTAGTATATGTTATGTTATTTAATAACTGAGAGAAATTTTTAAGTCTATTTTTTAGGGCTTGAAAAAAATATCAATACACTGAAATATTGCGATACTTTCATATGCTGATATCATATTAATATTTAAAAATGTGATATCAACCTATTTTACTAATGAAATCTCGAGAGATTTCGTCGTTTAGTCATGAAATCTCACAAGATTTCACCGTTATCTTATGAAATCTCGTGAGATTTTGTTGGTAAAACAGATCAATATCGCATTTTTAAATATCTATATGAAATCTGCATATGAAAATATCCCAATATTTCAGTGTATCAATTTTTTTTCCCGGTCCTACTAATTTTGTTTAATTTTATCATCACTATAATTTACCATTGTTTTAAAAGCGTTTCTTTCCAGTACTTCTGTTCTCAGGTTTTACTTATATCTGATATTGCCTTGCATTCAAGATATTAATGCAAAATGTACAATCATGTGATTTCCTTTGAAAGGACATAAAGTAACAGTATCGATATTGGTATCGTTGAAAAAGTGCCATGAACTACTGGTGTCGTATGGACATGAAAAATTTCGGTATGGCCCATCCCTATCTGAAGCTGCCGCTGGTCAGGTAGTTCTTGTCAAGAAGAGGTTGAGAAAGTACATAAAGCGTATAAACATGTGCTGCGGTGCTCAGACTGAAGCTGGTGTTTGCGGCTGATCACCTCTGCAGGAAGACCTCGTATCGGCGTCTGTAAGCAAAGCCGGCCCTCCTCACTCTCAGGTTCTCCATCAAACCCAGATACTTCACCTGGTGACGGATCAACACCTCGTCAAACCGACCTGGGACAGATGGGGAGGGGGGGGGGGGGGGGGGGGGGGGGGGGAGATTACAGTCATACCACAGTGCCCGCTGGACAAAATGAACCGGAGAGAACCAGAAAATGCTAAGCAGCAGCAGTAGGAGTGAGCGAGGACAGAGGGACAGTGTGGAAGCAACAAAAGGCCGAGTGTGGCGGGAAACAAAGGCCGGCCCGATATACTGACGACCACACGGAGAGTTACGCTGCAGCTCCTGATGCAGCACAAAACAAAACGTTTGGGTTGGGATGAGCATGATGTTAGAAAACCAGCTGCAGAAAGCTGATTTCTACATCTCAGGATGTTCATACCAACAGATTTATTCTATTCAAGCTAAATTCAGCTAAAGCAACACAAACAGTCACGTGGTGGAATTAGTAAAACTGAGTTCATTTCTACGTTAAAACAGTAAAAACATTCAAAAGCTTTATAGGAATCTTCCATATTGGCTTTTTTTTTTTAACCAATATCCCATATCAACTGATACCGATATCGGCGGACAATTGTGAGCTTGTATCACTGATATTCTGAGAGATACAAATATATTCTGCTCCGAGCAGAAAGATCCCAAAATCTCCCTCAGAGGAGTTCATGTTGGACATCTGGATGCCAGGTATCAGATACTAGCAGGTATCAGATACTAGCAGGTATTATATACTAGCAGGTATCAGATACTAGCAGGTATTAGATACTAGCATATATCAGATACTAGCAGGTATCAGATACTAGCATATATCAGATACTAGCAGGTATTAGATACTAGCATATATCAGATACTAGCAGGTATTAGATACTAGCAGGTATCAGATACTAGCAGGTATTATATACTAGCAGGTATCAGATACTAGCAGGTATTAGATACTAGCATATATCAGATACTAGCAGGTATCAGATACTAGCATATATCAGATACTAGCAGGTATTAGATACTAGCATATATCAGATACTAGCAGGTATTAGATACTAGCAGGTATCAGATACTAGCAGGTATTAGATACTAGCATATATCAGATACTAGCAGGTATTAGATACTAGCATATATCAGATACTAGCATATATCAGATACTAGCAGGTATTAGATACTAGCATATATCAGATACTAGCATTTATCAGATACTAGCATTTATCAGATACTAGCAGGTATTAGATACTAGCAGGTATCAGATACTACCATATATCAGATACTAGCAGGTATTAGATACTAGCAGGTATCAGATACTAGCAGGTATTAGATACTAGCATATATCAGATACTAGCAGGTATTAGATACTAGCATATATCAGATACTAGCAGGTTTTAGATACTAGCATATATCAGATACTAGCAGGTATTAGATACTAGCATATATCAGATACTAGCAGGTATCAGATACTACCATATATCAGATACTAGCAGGTATTAGATACTAGCATATATCAGATACTAGCAGGTATTAGATACTAGCATATATCAGATACTAGCAGGTATTAGATACTAGCATATATCAGATACTAGCAGGTATCAGATACTAGCATATATCAGATACTAGCAGGTATTAGATACTAGCATATATCAGATACTAGCAGGTATCAGATACTAGCATATATCATATACTAGCAGGTATTAGATACTAGCATGTATATATATATATATATATATATATATATATATATATATATATATATATATATATATATATATATATATTTAGCTATACATATCCTTTTTTAATATCCATATTTTGTTATTTTTTTACATATTAATTCAGGGCTATTTATACATACATATATGTGTTAAGCATATTCAGTCATTTATTGTATCATACATAGACATAATTTAGAAATATCTTTATCTAATTTATTATATCTTTATTGTTTATATATTGTATATATACGTACACATATTTCCCTTTCATTTCTATACTCTTCAATATAAACAAAATTTATTTGTATCTTTTTTTTATGTTTTTATTTTTATTTCTAAACCTACCACAACAGCTTTAGATGGTGATGAGCATCCTGTCATTTTCTCTTTTCTTTTTCTGTTCTTTCTCTTTTATTCCTCCTTTATGTGACTAGTGTCTGGAACCTCAATCTCTCTGAAGGAACTTCCTAACGGACAAATAAAGTTGTCTGAGGTCTGAAGGAATGCTGGGATATGGAGTTCTCCCAGGATAACAGGGACTTTTAGACACGCTGGACTAACGGAACAAAATCTCCCAAGATTTCATGACGAAAAATGAGATCTGGCAAAATTTTGTTTGCAAAAATATCGGTCTGACAAAAACTAAATTGATGTGTTCAGATATCACATTTTAATGTTGATATCGGCAGACAATATCGGACATCACTATTAATAGCGAAACTTTCCAATCTACTATCCAGTTTGTGGAGAATCCCTCCAGTTAAACCAGCTCCTGCTTCTACCGCCACGTCTGGAGGAAAAACGTTCTGGTTGAGGGTCAAACACACGACAGCTGCTCATAATGCTGAGTCATCCTCAGCTGGACAGTTTAAGCAGAATCTGCAGGAATCGGCATCTTACCTGCTTGTTTGGAGTCATTGGGCTTGATGCAGCGGACGTACGACGGATCCTTGGACATGAGGATCTCCATGAGCTTCGCCAGACTTGCTTTGAACTGGGTGGCCGCCTGGAGGGGCAGAGAACGGGCAGAGGACGGAGGAGCACGTTAGGAGGGATGATGAAGAGCTGAGGAGCGCGTTAGGAGGGATGATGAAGAGCTGAGGAGCGCGTTAGGAGGGATGATGAAGAGCTGAGGAGCGAGTGGAAGCCTGTGGGGAGGAGGTGATGACCTAAGAGGAGCTACGTAAGACGAGACGCAAGCGAACACTGGGCCCAGTGTGGACGGCTGGGACGCTGACTCGCCAGCCTGTGACGGGACCTGCATCAGTGTGTGTGTGTGTGTGTGTGTGTGTACGAGTGTGTGTGCGCGTGTGTGTGTGCGTGTGTGTGTACGTGTGTGCGTGTGTGCGCGCGTGCGTGTGCATGTGCAGGGCATTCCTTGCTGAGTGGGCAGCCGTGGAGAATCCCCGTCTGACCAGCCACTCAGCAGCAGGAGGGGCCACACCGCGGGTTGTCCCACTGGAATCGTGCAGGGAGGGGTTAGGAACGGGGGAACCTCACACCGGCAGGTGTCTCACCGTGTCCGGACGTTTCTTGTCGCTCAGCTCTTCCCGGTCAAAACTCTGCGTCAGGATCTTGTTTTCTGACATGCACATGACCTGCAGACACACACGGAGACGATGCTGACCATCACTCAGCCACAGCTGGAGTCCACACTGCAAAAACTAATCTTACCAAGTAGGTTTTTCTCATTTATAGTCTAAATCACACTCAAAATAAGGCAAAATTACTGAAAGAGAAACATTTCAGTGAGATAGAAGATCTTGTTTTAAGGCGATGCATCTAATTGGTAAGAACAAATACCAAGTGTCGTCTATCAATCATAGGAGTTAAGTGATGGAATAACAGCCGTGATGAAATCAAAACACGTAATGCAATAAAGATACAAAATGACATGCTAGCTTGGAAACTGAATGAGGATTTACTCCATCGCCATTTTCTCTGTTGTGATTTATGTTATTTTATTTATCTTTTTTTTTTTTTATTAAAAAAAAATGGAAATCTAATAGGATGGTTTGATATGGTGTGGGTGTTTGTTTTGTCAAACAGTCATTATTTTGAAAGGAATGGATGCAAGAGGATAGGCCTAGGTAAGTATTTTTTACTACAGCCTACTCCCTTTTTTCGGACAAAAAAAAGTTATGCATGTGTTTGAAAAAGAAATGATTATTTAGGCTGGCAGGAACATGCATATGTGTTTATATGTATATATACTTTCGTGCCTGTGTATGAATATACTGTATATGTTGCCTGTCATTAACTTGGTCCGCAAAAAATGAATTTAAAAAAAAAAAAGAAATTGAAAAAAAAAAATCAAGATATCTTTTCTTGATAAGATTTCTTGAAATACGATAAAAACACATTCCTTTATCTCACTGAAATGTTTCTCTTTAGGTAGTTTTGTCTTATTTTGAGTGTGATGAGATATTTAGACTAGAAATGAGAAAAAACTACTTAGTAAGAATTGAGTTTTTGCAGTGTATCCCTTCATCCCAGCTCAGCCTCACCTCCTTCAAGTTCCTGAACAGCAGGTCGTTGTTCTTGTCCAAAAATCCTAAAAGACAAAGACAAGAGATGCCGTTTTACGACATTACTGATTCCAAGTTCAGAGTTCTCACTGCACACACAATGTTTTGTCCATTTAGGGACACCGTAGTAAAAACGGTGGCACAAATATGGCAGCCTCCATGTGTGTGAATTAAGAGATAAATGACTCATTCTTAAAAATAAACATGTAACAGCTGTTCTAGTGCAGCGATTACACATCAATACAAACAGTTTGCATTATATATGACATTTTCCTGCTGTTGACCTTCGATCTTTTCCACACCGCACCTTCCAGCTGAATCACTGTAATTAGACTGAGTCCAGGGAAGGTAGTGATGGTGAGGGAGCAGGTTTCCTGCTGTACCGCGACAGGGACGTCTGTGGTTTTAGCTATAAGCCCCGCCCACATTAAAGGTAGAGTCCGGAGTCCCCCCCCCCACCGTTTCTGTTTGTAAACACTATTCAAACTGATGGTCACATCGCTCTTCAGCCTATTTAGCTTCAAGCCTCTTCTTCAAAGCTCGGAAACCAAACCAATATTGAAGCTCGGGTTGGCAATGTTGGAGAAACGGTTCGAACAAGCTACGTTTGAAAAAAAACACCCACCCAAAACCACGCCTTCAGAGCGCAGGGACGCGTGCGCCAACATTTTACCAGCAGGTTAACAATAACAGCTGAGTGGATAGCTCGTTAGCTTGCTAGTAAACAGATGACCAACCATGTTTCTAAAAGCTTTAATTCACTCACCTCCAACTCCTTCTGTGGTGTAAAAAGTCCACACTGCAAACGTCAACGCCTCAGAGACTTAATCCTGATCTGTTGTTTTGTTTTTTTGGCGAGCAGCAATTAGCATCCTTAGCTATATTTGTTGATAGTGTGTTCGAAATCGCGCCCTATCACGGATGTAGCGCATTATATAGTGAGCACGCCATTTCGTAGTGTTGTTCCAATTCTATTCACGACTTTTCATCCACTACACCGTCCACTATAAAATACCCACAATGCACTGCGAATGTAAGTGTACAAGCTATGTACTCTACATTCTACTCCCGTATACTACAATGCAATGCAGTCGTGTTTTGTGATCGCAGAAGAAGAAAAATGTCAAAGCAGCTGTTCGTATAAATAAATGTAACGTTAAAGTACCAACGTTTGCTTTAGTGGCGTTGTTGTGTGGCTTTTTAACAATAATGGTATTTCTTCGTAGCAGGAAAGCTTTCTGTTGTTCACAACTGTTAGCTACTGCTGCTACACGTCTTCTTTTTTCAAACTTTATTGAAGTTCCGCTGCTACACGTCTTTTTTTCCAAACTTTATTGAAGTTTTGCTACTGCACGTCTTTTTTTTTTTTTCAAACTTTATTGAAGTTCCGCTGCTACACGTCTTCTTTTTTTCAAACTTTATTGAAGTTCCGCTGCTACACGTCTTTTTTTTCCAAACTTTATTGAAGTTCCGCTGCTACACGTCTTTTTTTTTCCAAACTTTATTGAAGTTTTGCTACTGCACGTCTTTTTTTTTTTTCAAACTTTATTGGAGTTCCGCTACTGCACATCGCAGCAATACCTGGCGCATCTACTGATGTCCCCCCATGTAGTGTCAGAAATCTCCTCTCATTGTTCCCTACATAGTGTACATGACATAGTGGACTACATCATACACACTATGTAGGGAATAGGGAGTGAGTGGATGAGTGAATGATTTCGAACACAGCTAGTGAGCGGCACACAGGGGGGGGGGGTCACATGGGGGATGGAGAGAGGGGAGGGACAGAGACGAGACATAAAGGCATCGATTGGTTCTTTCTATAAGTTGTGAATTACCAACTCCTGCTTTCGGTGTGAATGTCAGGAGTTGGTCAGAGTTTTTACTTACCTGCAGCTCTCACAGAGGTCTGACTGTTTCCTTCCTTTTATGAAAACATGATGCGTTGATACTGTCAGGATGGAAGGAACATTTCACCCAGTAGGACAAAAAGCCTTTCTGAGCAGGACTACCAACTCTGGCTTTAACCCTGGTTTACCAACGTGCTCAATCTAAATCTCTTTTCACCGCAGAGTACTTATTTTTCTCACTGCGTCAGCCATTTTTTTGAGTGACTGGCGTCTGGTCCAATCATGAGCTTATTCCCACACAGCGTCATGCCCTTAGCTCTGTCATTGGCTGGTGATATAGACAGAGATCTCCACCCAGAAACGTCCCGAATGCTCCATAACAAAGGAACAGGAGAATTACAGATGGGGGAGCGGGAATTGCAAACAAACTCACCACCGCACAAGAGTAAAGGCCCGAAGGTGCAGATTTCAAGTTTCCTCCTCAACCTCATTCATGTACAGCTTAATCACATTTATCAAGTTTAAAAAAGTTCTTAACTTAAACCCTCCAGTTGATTCAAGTCACTCCAGTTAATGAAACTAAAGGTGCATTCACAAAGCTTTTCCGGGATCAGAGTCCGTTTGCCCAGAAAGTCCGCTTCATTCGGGGAGGTGTGAACGCGCACTGACTCTGATCCAGAACAAACAAGCTAACCCGGCCCACCTACGAACGCGGGTCTCGGTCTGTTTCAAGTGGACAAAATACAGGAAATGAACTACAAACTGCTGCTTCCTGCATTTGGTGTAGTGTGGCATTGTGGGTAAACACTACAACAACAAACACACATGTGGGAATGCAGTATCTTTAAAAATGGCTCGTGTTCATTCTGGGCCCATTGTTGCGACGTATAAATGCAGCATGCTTGCATAAGACAGAATAAAACACAAAACGGCGACGGTTTCATGCTCCATGTCTGCGTGCATGTGGAGGAAACGGAAGTCGTGAGAACTTCTCGTTCGTTGTACGTCTTGTCCTCGCCTACAGTGAATCTGGATGCAGCGCCCCCTCTGGAGAGATCGGGAACATTATTCAGAAGGTTTGGCTCGTTTGGCTACGGTGCAACGTGAACGCCATCAGGGTCCGGAAGACCACCCCCGCCCCCATCCAGCCGAGTCCCTAGTCAGACCGAGTCTAGCGGACTATGCTTTCTGAATGTGTCCTAAATTTCTTTGCATATTTTTTCAAAGTAAAGCCAACTAGTCAGATTTTTCAGTGTAAATCTGAGGTGAGGGGAATTGTTGGGTGTAAAGCTGCCCCTCAGGTCGGACATATAACGGCCGACTCATCCAGTATTCTCTCTGGACCTGGACCTGGACCTGGACCGCAGAAGTCCTCTGGGCTTTCCAGACCTTCATGTTTTCCATGCTGAACATTAGAGACTTTACAAGCTGCTAACTTCAATCCCCAACAAGAACCTTCCCTGCGTGCTTCATTCATGGGGGGCGCCCTCTCCTCGGCAGGTCTCCACACCGAGGTCCCTGATCCGGTGCAGCCATTGTTCCTGCTTATCTACAGCGAGGGAGGTGTGGACGGAGGGGGGAATGGTTATCATGCTGTCTGAGTGCGTGTCTGTGCTCAGTTTAAAGAAAATGTCATAAACGAGTCTAAAAGCTTGTCTTCTTCCATCCCAACTTTAGTAGGATGTGTTTTAATTTATAATAAAACTACTTTTTTTTTTAAAGGTAAATCCATTTATTTATTCACTTACTGTTTTTAAGTGAAATTCTTATTAGCTTTTTGGACAAATAAAGAGACAGATAATACTTCTATGCATGTACATATGTATGTACTTACTGCCTCCAACGTGACATTCAGTACAATTTTTTTTTTTGCAAACTCAAGGTTAAAAAACAACATAGAATAAAATAGGAAAGAAAATAATCAAATATTGGAAGAAACAAGATGGAAGCAAGAGACGTTTGTGAGGAATGGTGAGGAGATGTCTTTGTCCTTCAACTATTCATTTCAATAAAATGACGTTTAAAAGCTTCAATCGTTTCATAAGCCACTTTTACTCCGTCTTCAAGGTTTTTTCTTTTCATGTTTCACTCAGAAACATCACTTTCTTCTAAACAGGTCAGTTTATAAAGTTTAGATTAGACGGGAAGGAGATCAGATATTCTGCATGTTTCATTGAATAAAATAATCCATACTAGTTTCTATTTATTTCTGGTAACTTATAGAAGTGTTGCTGTTGACCTTGCGATGAAGTAGGTGGGAAAATCAGATAAAAAAAATAGAATTGGGATTTTTTGGTGATGATTTTTAAAATCGGGATTTTTGCTGAAAATAGATTTTTTTTGTCAAATTTAAAGGCTTCATTTTAGTCTGTTTACAATTGGGTGTTAAGAAAGTAAGTTTTCTCCAGCAGAAGGGGACATGTTTTTCTTAGAATGTCTAAAAGCATGATGTTATATCTATTCTCTAACCGAAGACGGAGAACAGCAGACAACCTGGTCTGCTGATTAAAAAACAAATGAAATATTACAAAAATGGGAAAAACTGAAGAATTGCAATTTACATCAAATCGACACCCAAAAAAATCATTGAACTGGGAGAAAAGCATATTGTCCCAGTTTATTATGTATAATAGTTTATTATGGCTTTTTAAAATGATCTGACGGTCACTTCCTTGGTTTTTGACCCAGTATGAGAAGAGATGTTTTCATTTTATCGTTTTTACCGTCACTGTTGTCTTTTGGTGTGTTGTGTTTTTAGTTGCATTTTGTGTTTTATCGTTTGTTTTTATGGATTTCTGGAGTTGTTTTACTTTACCTCATGTACAGGTCTTACCTGCAGCTTGGTTGTTGTTAAAATGTTTTATAAATAAAGTTGGCAACCAGAACCAGGTTCTGACCCTGACTGTAAAACCAGGTCTTTCCTTCTCCAACCTGATATTCCCCATGTGGGAGGTTTGGAGAACAGATGGTGGCAAAGTGGCCGTCTTCCTGACCTCTCCTGAACTTCCTGAACTAAAAACTCCGTAATTTAGTTTATTTCGCCCGAGCACCAAAGGCGCTGCAAAGGCTCAAACACTGATGGTGCAGTGAAGGCCCGAGCAGCGATGGCCCGGGCAACGAAGGCACTGTAAGGTCCCCCGCTGCAAAGACCCGAGCAGCGATGGTGCAGTGAAGGCCCGTGCAGCGAAGGCGCTGCAAAGGCTCAAGCAGCGATGGTGCAGAAAAGGCCTGAGCAGCGAAGGCCCAGGCAACAAAGGCACTGTGAGGGCCCAAGCACCGAAAGTGGTGCGAAGGCTGAAGGCATAGGCCCAAGCGCCGAAGGTGTAGCAAAGGCACTGCGAAGGCCCAAACATTGAAGGTGCAGTGAAGGCCTGAGCACTGAAGGTGGTGTGAGGGATGCTAAACGGTCGGATGCTAAACGATCGGATGCTAAACGATTGGATGCTGAACGATCGGATGCTGAACGATCGGATGCTAAACGATCGGATGCTGAATGATCGGATGCTGAGCGATCGGATGCTGAACGATCGGATGCTGAACGATCGGATGCTGAACGGTCGGATGCTAAACGATCGGATTCTAAACGATCGGATGCTGAACGATCGGATGCTGAACGATCGGATGCTAAACGATCGGATGCTGAACGATCGGATGCTGAACGATCGGATGCTGAACGATCGGATGCTGAACGATCGGATGCTGAACGATCGGATGCTAAACGATCGGATGCTGAACGATCGGATGCTAAACGATCGGATGCTGAACGATCGGATGCTAAACGATCGGATGCTGAACGATCGGATGCTGAACGATCGGATGCTGAACGATCGGATGCTGAACGATCGGATGCTGAACGATCGGATGCTAAACGATCGGATGCTGAACGATCGGATGCTGAACGATCGGATGCTTAACGATCGGATGCTGAACGATCGGATGCTGAACGATCGGATGCTTAACGATCGGATGCTGAACGATCGGATGCTGAACGATCGGATGCTGAACCCACCCATATGACCATTTCCTGTCTGTGCTTTAGCCCCGCCCCATGGCAACAGGAAGTTCTACTTATCGGTGCCCAGAGTCTTCTATTAAATAAAGGTAAAGTAGATGCGATGGATAGATAAACACTTTTAAATCACGTTGAAAGACCAAATATAACCAGAGTTATGATATAAAATGTACAACCTAGTTTTCCCGCTGACATTACTGTCATAGTTGATGAAAACGTCAGATTCTATGGACAATGCTCGTAAGCAAGAAAAAAGTTTCACTTTAGCCCAACAAGTCTTTACTGCTGGTGGAAAAATGCACCACACCAACCAAATAGTTTCTTTTCCTATTTCAATGGCCAAATTTGTACAAATATTCTAAAAAATGACTACTTATATCTGCATTTCAAGTTATAAAATAGTTTGTGCGTCCAACTCCTTGTGCTTTTCACAATGAAAAATCTCATTTTTTCCGACCTGGATTTGATGTTTTTGTGTGGTTTTAGGCCCACTGTGTTAATACAGTGTGACTAAATGAAAAAATAACTGCAAAATCACACTGGTGAGGTTGTGCTAAAAAAGAATGAGATCAAACAAGGCAGCTAAACGGCTTTACAATTGAAATATAACGGTAAAAACAAAACTGGAGTTGACCTTCTCAGGGATGATGTTCACCGGTTTATCTGTGGTCTGATAGAAGTTTGAATTCGATTCATCCTGAAAATGCAACTCGCATCCTTCGTGCTGCAGTCCATCTCCCTTTTTCCTCACCAGTAACACATAAACTCACGTTTACACGTTTTAACGGAGCTCCCTTTGCTTGCAGAGATTGACTCATTATGACATTTATGGGCAGAGGCCTAAAAAACAGGCACACAGGGCTGAAACGGTGAACCCTGAAAATCTCTTTCCGACTGTTTCCAGTCAGTCATCAACAGCTGGTGTGTGATGAGATCTCTGCTCCTGCCGTGGGTGTACGGACAAACACACCGTTGACGTTATAGTTGACCTCTCCAGCGTAGTGCAGCAGTCTGAATTCGTCTCGGCCCATCACCTTCCGGGTCTTTCCGTCGGCCAGCTTGTGACTGCAGGAACACACACACACACACTGGTTTCATCCCAGCAGCTCAGGTAGAGGACTGGGAGAGCAGACTGGGATGCAGACTAACGTGACAAAGTGAGGGTGTCCTCCCACTGTGTCCTCCAGCTTCTCCAGGAAGGTGACATCACTGGCATCTCCGGGCCGGAGACACTCCTCATCCTGAGACAGAGAACAGACAGGAACCCGTTCAGTTTTCAGGACGGCCGACAGGGAGACGTATGAGGAAGCTGCCTCCTCACCAGGATGGAGATGATGCCCTTAAACTTCTCCTCAACCAGGTCACAGATGATCTTGTTGTTGAAATACTGGACCGGCTCCCACTGGAAAGGAACAAAGCGAGCGCGTTGATCATCAGTGACACATCAAAGCAGCAACACTGAGAGCTGATTTAAGACCCAACAGCTGCTACATGAGCAAACCCTCAACCATCCACAGAATGCCAGCAATCCTGTCCCGCACACCCCCCTCACCCACGTCTACATGGACACACATGCTAATGAACACGGAGCTCCACAGGCGGAGTGTATGTTCGCTCTGTCACATCATTTCCAGAGATGACAGAGGCCCACGGCCTTCATGTCACATCATAATGGCCTCTTTGAGAGGTGAGTCCAAGTTTCTCCCACAACCTGCTCGCTGTCTGGACACATGAATCTCTATGAGACTGAGGACAGGAGGCGTTTGTTCCCGCATGGTGGGACAAACACACACGATGCAGAGAAAGAAAATCCTCATTAGCATTTAGAAGAGATGGTGCAGAGATGGAAAACAACAGGAGGAAACCTTTAAAGATGAGAAGAATAAAAAGCAACAGAAGAGGAGGCTGACCGTGATGCCCTCAGACTCGTACTCCTCCTGCTCCGACTTCAGGGTGAGTTCGATGAAGAGCTGCTGCAGCTTCTCGTTGCAGTAGTTGATGCAGAACTGCTCGAAGCTGCAAGAGAACACAGGTCAGCCCGTCTGAGGTTTCACCGTTTCAAGGACTTTCACTCTGAAGGTGAAAGGATACAACCCGGTTCTAAAGAAGCAAACCCACGTTTCACTACCGGAAGAACATAAACAACATATCACCTGTTCAAACAGCCGCATTTTACTGTTTCATGGAAAATATAAGAACATCTGCAACCAAAATGTAGTTCCAGGGTGATGTTTACCATGGTGTAGTAACACGTCTGTAAAAAGTAGTTCCAGGGTGATGTTTACCATGGTGTAGTAACACGTCTGAAAAAAGTAGTTCCAGGGTGATGTTTACCATCGTGTAGTAACACGTCTGAAAAAAGTAGTTCCAGGGTGATGTTTACCATTGTGTAGTAACACGTCTGTAAAAAGTAGTTCCAGGGTGATGTTTACCATCGTGTAGTAACACGTCTGTAAAAAGTAGTTCCAGGGTGATGTTTACCATGGTGTAGTAACACGTCTGTAAAAAGTAGTTCCAGGGTGATGTTTACCATGGTGTAGTAACACGTCTGTAAAAAGTAGTTCCAGGGTGATGTTTACCATGGTGTAGTAACACGTCTGTAAAAAGTAGTTCCAGGGTGATGTTTACCATGGTGTAGTAACACGTCTGTAAAAAGTAGTTCCAGGGTGGTGTTTACCATCGTGCAGTAACACGTCTGTAAAAAGTAGTTCCAGGGTGATGTTTACCATGGTGTAGTAACACGTCTGTAAAAAGTAGTTCCAGGGTGATGTTTACCATCGTGTAGTAACACGTCTGTAAAAAAGTAGTTCCAGGGTGATGTTTACCATCGTGCAGTAACACGTCTGTAAAAAGTAGTTCCAGGGTGATGTTTACCATGGTGTAGTAACACGTCTGAAAAAGTAGTTCCAGGGTGATGTTTACCATGGTGTAGTAACACGTCTGTAAAAAGTAGTTCCAGGGTGATGTTTACCATGGTGTAGTAACACGTCTGTAAAAAGTAGTTCCAGGGTGATGTTTACCATGGTGTAGTAACACGTCTGTAAAAAAGTAGTTCCAGGGTGATGTTTACCATGGTGTAGTAACACGTCTGTAAAAAGTAGTTCCAGGGTGATGTTTACCATGGTGTAGTAACACGTCTGTAAAAAGTAGTTCCAGGGTGATGTTTACCATGGTGTAGTAACACGTCTGTAAAAGTAGTTCCAGGGTGATGTTTACCATGGTGTAGTAACACGTCTGTAAAAAGTAGTTCCAGGGTGATGTTTACCATCGTGTAGTAACACGTCTGTAAAAAGTAGTTCCAGGGTGATGTTTACCATCGTGTAGTAACACGTCTGTAAAAAAGTAGTTCCAGGGTGATGTTTACCATCGTGCAGTAACACGTCTGTAAAAAGTAGTTCCAGGGTGATGTTTACCATGGTGTAGTAACACGTCTGAAAAAGTAGTTCCAGGGTGATGTTTACCATGGTGTAGTAACACGTCTGTAAAAAGTAGTTCCAGGGTGATGTTTACCATGGTGTAGTAACATGTCTGTAAAAAGTAGTTCCAGGGTGATGTTTTCCATGGTGTAGTAACACGTCTGTAAAAAAGTAGTTCCAGGGTGATGTTTACCATCGTGTAGTAACACATCTGTGAAAAGTAGTTCCAGGGTGATGTTTACCATCGTGTAGTAACACATCTGTGAAAAGTAGTTCAGGGTGATGTTTACCATGGTGTAGTAACACGTCTGTAAAAAAGTAGTTCCAGGGTGATGTTTTCCATGGTGTAGTAACACGTCTGTAAAAAAGTAGTTCCAGGGTGATGTTTACCATCGTGTAGTAACACATCTGTGAAAAGTAGTTCCAGGGTGATGTTTACCATCGTGTAGTAACACATCTGTGAAAAGTAGTTCCAGGGTGATGTTTACCATGGTGTAGTAACACGTCTGTAAAAAAGTAGTTCCAGGGTGATGTTTACCATGGTGTAGTAACACGTCTGTAAAAAGTAGTTCCAGGGTGATGTTTTCCATGGTGTAGTAACACGTCTGTAAAAAAGTAGTTCCAGGGTGATGTTTACCATTGTGTAGTAACACGTCTGTAAAAAGTAGTTCCAGGGTGATGTTTACCATGGTGTAGTAACACGTCTGTAAAAAGTAGTTCCAGGGTGATGTTTACCATGGTGTAGTAACACGTCTGTAAAAAGTAGTTCCAGGGTGATGTTTACCATGGTGTAGTAACACGTCTGTAAAAAGTAGTTCCAGGGTGGTGTTTACCATCGTGCAGTAACACGTCTGTAAAAAGTAGTTCCAGGGTGATGTTTACCATGGCGTAGTAACACGTCTGTAAAAAGTAGTTCCAGGGTGGTGTTTACCATCGTGCAGTAACACGTCTGTAAAAAGTAGTTCCAGGGTGATGTTTACCATGGTGTAGTAACACGTCTGTAAAAAGTAGTTCCAGGGTGGTGTTTACCATCGTGCAGTAACACGTCTGTAAAAAGTAGTTCCAGGGTGATGTTTACCATCGTGCAGTAACACGTCTGTAAAAAGTAGTTCCAGGGTGATGTTTACCATGGTGTAGTAACACGTCTGTAAAAAAGTAGTTCCAGGGTGATGTTTACCATCGTGTAGTAACACGTCTGTAAAAAGTAGTTCCAGGGTGATGTTTACCATCGTGTAGTAACACGTCTGTAAAAAGTAGTTCCAGGGTGATGTTTACCATCGTGTAGTAACACGTCTGTAAAAAGTAGTTCCAGGGTGATGTTTACCATCGTGTAGTAACACGTCTGTAAAAAGTAGTTCAGGGTGATGTTTACCATCGTGCAGTAAAACGTCTGTAAAAAGTAGTTCCAGGGTGATGTTTACCATCGTGTAGTAACACGTCTGTAAAAAGTAGTTCCAGGGTGATGTTTACCATGGTGTAGTAACACGTCTGTAAAAAGTAGTTCCAGGGTGATGTTTACCATGGTGTAGCATCTCCTCTTCTTTTAACAACGGTCCGTACACGTCTGGGAGGTGAGGAAACCAGCTCCGGGGTTAAGGAGAGGAATGTGGTCCCGTTCTGGTCTGATCCATCCTTCTATCTGACAGACTCTGAAATGCTCTTATACCCAGTCATGTTCCTGACCGGTTCCCAGTTAAACCAGTCATGTTCCTGACCAGTTCCCAGTTAAACCAGTCATGTTCCTGACCGGTTCCCAGTTAAACCAGTCATGTTACTGACCGGTTCCCAGTTAAACCAGTCATTTTGAAGACCGGTTCCCAGTTAACCGCTGTTAGGAGCTGTTGAATACTCCTTCCCTTATTTAAAAGAGATTGTTTGAGTAACTTTTCCAGTATTTTCGGCCCTCTACAGAATCCTTATAAACGTGTAGCTGCAATCGGATTCAAAATAAGTTCATATTTTCTCAGAAATGATAAAGTGTCTGATATCTGATATGCTGTTTATGTTCTAATCGGAATAAAATTGGGTTGATGAGACTTGCTGATCATTGTATTCTGTTTTTATTTACGTTTTACATGGCCTGTGTTTAGTCTTCAGCTGATTGTGTTTTTACAACCTCATTCCCCAAAAGGTAACTCTGTGATAAAGAGTTCAACGCTGTACCTGTTGTTCTGGAAAACCTCGAAGCCGTAGATATCCAACAGGCCAATGACAGAGGAATTCTTGGAAGAGTCATCCTGGTAAACAAGCAAAGAAAATGGAATCTTTGGTGCTTAATATACAGGTGAACTTTATACATACACCCAGCATACACACACACACACACCCCCACACACGTACACACACACACCTGACACACACACACACACACACACATACACACACACACATATATATACAGTTTTCCCAAAATTATTCATACCCTCCAAATAAAGATGAAAAAATAAAGTGAAATAAGATGAATTTGATAAAAGTAATAAATAAAAAATTCTATGAAAATCATGACATTGCTCTGAATTGTGATTCAACAGATATATTTTTTTTAAAAAACGCACAAAAAATAAAACAAGTAAACAAGCATGATGGAGCTCCAAAGCTCAAATGTTGCGGCAATCAGGTGTTTTCTGTAACGTCCAATCAGACGTCTGCACCTGCTGACAGGTATGTTGGTCCATGTTCATGGGAAAGATGCTCTGATGTGTCTGAGACAGTTTTGTTTGTTTAGGTTTTTAGTTATTATTTTTTAACTAAAATTCAAAAGCAACATTTGTTTTCCTAAATTATAATTTAAATTTTATTAATTTTTAGTTTGTTCTCATTTAAATTACAATTGTGAATTTAGCCTTTTCTTTAATAGGGCAACTGTAACACACACACACAAACTACATTTATATATATATATATATATATATATATATATATATATATATATATATATATATATATATATATATATATATATATATATATATATATATATATATATATATATATATATGTATATAAATATATATTTATATTTATATATATATATATATATATATATATATATATATATATACATACATATATATAGTGGGGGGAAAGTATTGAATATGTCAACAATTTTCTCAGAAATATATTTCTAGTAGAGCTACTGACATGAAATTTTCACCAGATGTCCAACAACCCAAGTAATGCACACATACAAAGAAATGCTAACATTTATGTCCATCAGGATCATTCTGGAATGCGCTGCTAGGTAGCTGCAATTTGTAACAGCTCTCCCTTAACTTTTGTGTTTTTTAAAATATAGTTGTCTTTTTTTATCATTACTTGTCAGATTAGGTTTTTCTTGGAGGATTTTTTATGCTGGTTTGAAGGGTGTGCAATTCAGGAAATTTTTCCTCATATATTTGGCTTTATTCACTACTTGTTATGATGTGTATCCATAGCAACGGAAAAATTGTTTACCACTGGGATCAACTGTTAAAACTCTCCCAAATCAAGATTTTCAGCGAAATAACATGTCAAATCCCAGTG
>JALJCO010012408.1:0-17876 GCA_023101725.1 Atherinomorus stipes
AAAGTGATTTTTGAACCAGACTGTAAACATGTTTATTCCTGCAGTGAAGTTGCAGCCCCTAGTGGATGAAGAGAGAACTACAGAAATGTTCTTCTTCCGGGTAGACTCATAGTTGTCCACAGCACCGTAGGTTGCCACTTGGTCGTTACCGACGTTACTACACGACAGCTATAGCTGACCTCTTATAGTATACCATTACCAAAGTACAGAAACTGGCACATTTGGCTAGCGTTAGCTAACTTAAGCTAACGTTAGGGATTTAAAAGATGACTTCATATTTCTTTCCTGCAAAGTGACAACATGTTGCCTAAAATACGATGTTGCCTTACCTTAGAACAAAGACATCTGTTAATTTCATCCACGTTCAGTTGATGTTGTGGTCTGCAACATAACTTTATCCAAAGCAGACACTTTTCTGGTTTGAGATGTGGTTTGGGAAAGGACAAAAAAATCCACCCCATCGCCCAGCCTCTCAGGATATCTAGTGTGGGAGTTGCATGTACCCCATGCACACCGTTTGACCATTTTCGACTAAAAAAAAAAAAACACATAAAGACATAAAAACGAACAAAAACAGACTAACTTCAACGCACTTCAATGGACGTTCAAGCAGAGGATGTCCAAGTGTATTGAGTTAACTGTGTGCACTGTGATTGGCTCATGGCGTTTGGATTCGTGGTTTAGCCATAGGACAGTTAGAGTGGTGATCGTAGCTGACGGACACATTGCACATCATTCCAGTCCCAGATTCAAAGAGGAGACATGCCAGAGGGACATTATTAGCAGCTGATAACTTCTCCGTCATTATTTCTCTTTCAGGAGCTGAATCTGGGCTTCGATTGTGAGCCGGAGATATCACAGCTACTCTTTATTAAACTCTGATCCTCACCCTCACGGTGCGTTCAGCTCATTTCGTTCTGCTCTAACCTTTCTCTTTCCTGTCAGTCTGGTTACTGAGCAGCTAATATTTGTCTTCTTCATAGCGCTGCTGAAAATGGGCGACTACTACTACAACTGCTATTCCTCCAGCACACGAGAGGACTCATTATCCTTGGCTGAGCGGGCCGTATCAATGTACAGCAGAGCGGCTCTGGCGGGCAGCCCTCAGGTGACAGATTTACTCGGGCTGTAATCTCATCACCCCATGATAAACTTAATTAAACTTCCACAGGCTGAGGCCCCCTGCAAAAAAAACCACAAACAACATCAGGCTGTTATTATTTGAAGACTTTTCTGACTGAATAAACCATCAGCCTGCTGCTCTGACTCTGCTTTCACGCTGACTCACAGGGGGTGTACAACTTGGCTGTCCTGGCACATGGCGGGCACGCTCTTCCACACACCGTCCTCAGCCTGTTCAACGCGTCCCGCCACGATGAGCCGGACTTTGTGCTGGAGAAGATCTTAAAAAGGTGTGTTTATAAAGAGAAAACTAAATCAGTCAGAGATGATCAGTCCTGTTTGACACGGTTATCAGCAGCTGATGGGATTTCCTCTTTTATCCAAGCTGTGTAGAGGCTGAGGATGAGGAGGCAGTTACTCCCTGTTCCTTAGCTCTGCTCGGACTCCGGATGGGAAAAGCCTTGAGGAGCATGACTCAGAACCGTGCCCAGCTCTTCTTGGTAGGCATGAGGCATCCTGCTCATTCTGTATGTAGAAAAGAAAAAAACTGATTCAACACACCACAAGTTGCCGTCCTACTCTATGTCATCATTATCCATTTTCTTTTAATTATTGAAACCCATAACGATTCTGTGGGCTTGGGTCATGAATAAGACATGAGATCCATTAAAGGTTGCTGTTTTAAAGGAGAAAATGTGATGATTTATTTAAATGACTTCTTCTTTCCTTATAGACATATGCATGTGTTGTCTCCATCCTTGCCACTGCTGTCGCCGTGCCACTGCTCAGCTGCCTGGGTGAGTGATGCATCTGCTCCCTGCTGCAGACACTTGCAGCCGTCGTCCACACGATGGCGCAGTTTCCCCACGTATCGCTTTGCACAAGCTCAGTGGAAAATTTCTTCATCTAACTTCATGATTTTCATTTGCAAAATTCCAGAAGACAGACGCAGAAGGGCTTCCTCCTCCAGCCGACGGGGTGCTGACAGGACGGCAGAGCGACGCGGCGTCCCGGGAGGAGCGGAGGGGGGTCCAGGGCTCCCCCCGAGCGCTGAGCAGGGGCTCCAGCAGAGCTGGGATTTGATGGTGACCCTGTCGGGCGTGTGCTTGTGCGCTTTCTGGACCGTGCTCCTCTATCATCTCCTATGACACACAACACCCTGCACTTTGATCCAAAAAGCCACCACAGAAAAGAGCGTCCATGCAGTCAGAAGACACATTTAGATGATGAGCTGCAGAGCAGCTGCTGTGACTCAGGGCTGTTTCTGAGGCTTGACTCATCCGAAGAGCAGCAGGAGGAGAAGTGAGGGAGCTTCTGATGGCTCCTCAGTTACCATGTTTGCATTGCTCTGGTTAAGGGAAATAAAATAATTAGCTCAGAGTTCATTAAATTAAGTCCAAGTTACAGCTGGAATGCGACATGAAATATAAATGCGGCATTTGAGTATAAACAAACAAACAAAAAAGAACAATAAATAAATATGTTGTAAGATTTTTTTCCCAGCTGTAATAAGTCACGTATTAAGTCTTGTCCCTGGTCCTATCAGTGTTTTGATGATAATAAATGTGGCACGAGAAAGAGGACATGCAAACAAAAGCACTTCAACATCAGGCCGGCCTGAAGCCGGAGCGAAGGAATTTCACATCTTATTGATTTAGTCTGTTGTTGTGCAGGTGTCCTCGGTCAATTCTGCAGATAAGGAGACACTGACTGGAAACGCAGTTACTAGATTACTATATGTCACACTTCAAAGACACCTTTAGGGCCTTGTTGGGGAAATAGTAAAAAATTAATACACCTCAGTAGTTTTTGTTCACCTCACCATAAAGATAATGTAGCAGAACAACTTTTGATCATTTTTGGTAAAACTTGGAGCTAAAATGAAGAAAAATCGTAGCATCCGTGTGACTTATTTACAGCTTTGTTGGCTGAAATGTGATCATGTGCAGTTTAAAGCTGCTGTTCATGGAGCTGTCATTAGGTAAATTAGGAGCCGCTTCACTTATAATGACTGGGTATAAATCGATGGACTGACGAATGGTCTCCCTCTTCCTTTTATAACTGTTTCATGTGTCATCTGTCTGTAAGGAAACCAGCTAAAACACAAGCCTGCTACGCATGTGCTGCCTGTTTTAGTGCAGTTTTTTAAGTTAGCATTAAACATTTGAACCTTTAAAATCCACATTAAGTCCAAACAAAATAAGTTTTCAGTCATGTTTAGCTGTAATGAATGAAGAGGATTTATTCTGCTTGTCCATTTTCTGTCTCAGCTCCAACAGTCGCCCTCAAAATTATTCATACCCTCCAGTTAAAGAAAAGGCTAAATTCACAAAAGTAATTCAAATATGAAACCAAAGAAACTAATAATAAATACAAATTTATAAAATTATAATTTAGTGAAATATAATGTTGCTTTTGAATTGTGGTTGAAAATAATAATAATAAAAAACCAAACAAACAAACACATTGTTCCAGACACATTAGACACACACACTTATTTCACTGACAGCTGAGTTTTTCCTTCTGTAATTGGAGGGTGTGAATAATTTTGAGGACGGCTGTATGTCCCGTTATGTAAAGCCCAGCTGCATCCCTTCTCCGTAGAGTTTGCACATTATCTGAGATGGACTCCCGAATCTCCCAAACAGGAGCTGCAGGAAAACGGATGGATGGATGTTTAATAATACATCATCAGACATTTGTTTTAATGGCGTATCGAGACAAAGAACGAGGTGACTGTATGAACTCTGCTTTTCTACGGATGCGTACACTGCCCATGTCTTTGACGCTCAGGTGTTCTTCCAGAGGTCTGGGACTCTACGGGTTCAGGACCGGATCTTAGCTGATCCCAGGACAGCACACTAGATGTTGCAGCAGAAACCCCCCTGCCTGGGACTCACAGCTCTTAATGTGCTTCCTACCACTGGGATCACTTTGGATTTCACCTTTTACATCTGCTCCAGTTGTTTGGGCATGTGGAAGAGGACTGAGTACATGTATACGCGCACGACGTCAGTCAAACGTTTGGAAATGTGTCCAGCAGAGACATGAATGGGTCTTATGTCTGTTGTCTAACAATGTCAGTTTAACTGGGAAGTTGTTTGTGTTTGGGATGTGTTTCTTATGACAAGGTGACATTAGTTTAGTCACTTAAAACTCAGTGAGATTCATCATCACATGCTAAAAGATTCACTTGTACACCCACCTTATCACACAGTGATGTCACATCGGTCTCATGGTTTTACATCATACACATGTACCAGCACAGATTGCATTAGCAGAAGAAAAAGCCCATTTATTAAATTGCAAAGTCACATCCAGGATGACCTTTAAGGTCTTACTGATTTTGTGATGCACATTTTTCTTTGGATTGTTTGAGCTGACGTAACGTGCAGCTGTCACTCACGAACTGAACTCTCACTGCTCCATTGCTTTTCCTTATTACCAAGGAAATGAGAAAAAAAATCCTTTCGCAGGAAGAAAATATTTGATTTGTATTGTGATTGTTTCAAAATCCTTTGGTAGGCATCACATGTCAGTGGGATGTGCATGAGCCAGCAGGTATGTGGCATCTAGTTGCTTTGTTGCTTTGAAGAGTGAAAGCCTTGCACAGGGTTGCTGTTTCACCGCCTCTGGTATAATGTGATAGCATTATATTGCCCCTCTACACTGTAACAAGTCCAAAAATAGCTTGTACTGTATGTCTCTGTAGCCTCAGCTGGACTTTGGAAACATCTGTGAACAGTTTTCCCTGCAGGTGGGGAGGTGACAGGAGGACATAATGACTAAAATATAGTCATAGCACAACAAGACGCTTCTGAGTTATTGCCAGGACATTTTCAGGCTGTGTGTCTGAATGATTATTTAAAGGTACATCATAAAACTTCTGGGGACTAGGGGCACTAAACCTGGAACATTGTCATCTGGCCATGAAGCAAATAGCTCCAGGTTACTGTCCTTGATCCAGACGGATCTGCTCATGCAAAGTTACAACGTCTGGTTTTTGAGGATGGCAGCCACCTCATCAAGTGCTGTATATCCATCTCAGAAATCATCTGTTATAAGTTACATAAATGATTATTTATTTGGGTAAAATTTGGGTCAAAAGTTAAAAGGGTACCACTTTAAAGTCCATATCTTGTCCAGCTGTAGGTGTCGTTTAGTTATAATTTCTGTAATTTATGCCCCATGGCACATTTATTAGATCCACATTGCTAGTAATGGAATAGCCCCTCATCTGCAGAGATTTTGTTCCATATTGACATGACAGCTTCTCCCGTTCCACCTCATCACGATGAGAATCTCCCGTTCCACCTCATCGTGATGAGAATCTCCCGTTCCACCTCATCATGATTGTGAATCTCCCGTTCCACCTCATCGTGATGAGAATCTCCCGTTCCACCTCATCCTGATGAGAATCTCCCGTTCCACCTCATCATGATTGTGAATCTCCCGTTCCACCTCATCGTGATGGGAATCTCACGTTCCACCTCATCGTAATGAGAATCTCACGTTCCACCTCATCACGATGAGAATCTCCCGTTCCACCTCATCGTGATGAGAATCTCCCGTTCCACCTCATCCTGATGAGAATCTCCCGTTCCACCTCATCATGATTGTGAATCTCCCGTTCCACCTCATCGTGATGGGAATCTCACGTTCCACCTCATCGTAATGAGAATCTCACGTTCCACCTCATCACGATGAGAATCTCCCGTTCCACCTCATCGTGATGAGAATCTCCCGTTCCACCTCATCCTGATGAGAATCTCCCGTTCCAGCTCATCGTGATGAGAATCTCACGTTCCACCTCATCGTAATGAGAATCTCACGTTCCAGCTCATCGTGATGAGAATCTCACGTTCCACCTCATCGTGATGAGAATCTCACGTTCCACCTCATCGTAATGAGAATCTCACGTTCCAGCTCATCGTGATGAGAATCTCACGTTCCACCTTATCGTGATGAGAATCTCCCGTTCCACCTTATCGTGATGAGAATCTCCCGTTCCACCTCATCGTGATGAGAATCTCACGTTCCACCTCATCATGATTGAGAATCTCACGTTCCAGCTCATCGTGATGAGAATCTCACGTTCCACCTCATCGTGATGAGAATCTCACGTTCCACCTCATCGTAATGAGAATCTCACGTTCCAGCTCATCGTGATGAGAATCTCACGTTCCACCTTATCGTGATGAGAATCTCCCGTTCCACCTCATCGTAATGAGAATCTCACGTTCCAGCTCATCGTGATGAGAATCTCACGTTCCACCTCATCGTGATGAGAATCTCACGCTCCACCTCATCGTAATGAGGATCTCACGTTCCAGCTCATCGTGATGAGAATCTCACGTTCCACCTTATCGTGATGAGAATCTCCCGTTCCACCTTATCGTGATGAGAATCTCCCGTTCCACCTCATCGTGATGAGAATCTCCCGTTCCACCTCATCATGATTGAGAATCTCACGTTCCAGCTCATCGTGATGAGAATCTCACGTTCCACCTCATCGTGATGAGAATCTCACGTTCCACCTCATCGTAATGAGAATCTCACGTTCCAGCTCATCGTGATGAGAATCTCACGTTCCACCTCATCATGATTGTGAATCTCCCGTTCCAGCTCATCGTGATGAGAATCTCACGTTCCACCTTATCGTGATGAGAATCTCCCGTTCCACCTTATCGTGATGAGAATCTCCCGTTCCACCTCATCGTGATGAGAATCTCACGTTCCACCTCATCATGATTGAGAATCTCACGTTCCAGCTCATCGTGATGAGAATCTCACGTTCCACCTCACCGTGATGAGAATCTCACGTTCCACCTCATCGTAATGAGAATCTCACGTTCCAGCTCATCGTGATGAGAATCTCACGTTCCACCTTATCGTGATGAGAATCTCCCGTTCCACCTCATCGTAATGAGAATCTCACGTTCCAGCTCATCGTGATGAGAATCTCACGTTCCACCTCATCGTGATGAGAATCTCACGCTCCACCTCATCGTAATGAGAATCTCACGTTCCAGCTCATCGTGATGAGAATCTCACGTTCCACCTTATCGTGATGAGAATCTCCCGTTCCACCTTATCGTGATGAGAATCTCCCGTTCCACCTCATCGTGATGAGAATTTCACGTTCCACCTCATCATGATTGAGAATCTCACGTTCCAGCTCATCGTGATGAGAATCTCACGTTCCACCTCATCGTGATGAGAATCTCACGTTCCACCTCATCGTAATGAGAATCTCACGTTCCAGCTCATCGTGATGAGAATCTCACGTTCCACCTCATCATGATTGTGAATCTCCCGTTCCTGCTCATCGTGATGAGAATCTCACGTTCCACCTTATCGTGATGAGAATCTCCCGTTCCACCTTATCGTGATGAGAATCTCACGTTCCACCTCATCATGATTGTGAATCTCCCGTTCCAGCTCATCGTGATGAGAATCTCACGTTCCACCTTATCGTGATGAGAATCTCACGTTCCACCTTATCGTGATGAGAATCTCACGTTCCACCTCATCATGATTGAGAATCTCACGTTCCACCTCATCGTGATGAGAATCTCACGTTCCACCTCATCGTAATGAGAATCTCACGTTCCACCTCATCGTAATGAGAATCTCACGTTCCACCTCATCATGATTGAGAATCTCCCGTTCCACCTTATCGTGATGAGAATCTCCCGTTCCACCTCATCACGATGAGAATCTCACGTTCCACCTCATCATGATTGTGAATCTCCCGTTCCACCTCATCGTGATGAGAATCTCCCGTTCCAGCTCATCGTGATGAGAATCTCCCGTTCCACATTATCATGATGAGAATCTCACGTTCCACCTCATCATGATTGAGAATCTCACGTTCCACCTCATCGTGATGAGAATCTCACGTTCCACCTCATCGTAATGAGAATCTCCCGTTCCACCTCATCATGATTGAGAATCTCCCGTTCCACCTTATCGTGATGAGAATCTCACGTTCCACCTCATCCATGATGAGAATCTCCCGTTCCACCTCATCGTGATGAGAATCTCCCGTTCCACCTTATCGCGATGAGAATCTCCCGTTCCACCTCATCGTGATGAGAATCTCACGTTCCACCTCATCGTAATGAGAATCTCACGTTCCACCTCATCGTAATGAGAATCTCACGTTCCAGCTCATCGTGATGAGAATCTCACGTTCCACCTCATCACGATGAGAATCTCCCGTTCCACCTCATCGTGATGAGAATCTCCCGTTCCACCTCATCCTGATGAGAATCTCCCGTTCCACCTCATCATGATTGTGAATCTCCCGTTCCACCTCATCGTAATGAGAATCTCACGTTCCAGCTCATCGTGATGAGAATCTCACGTTCCACCTCATCGTGATGAGAATCTCACGTTCCACCTCATCGTAATGAGAATCTCACGTTCCAGCTCATCGTGATGAGAATCTCACGTTCCACCTTATCGTGATGAGAATCTCCCGTTCCACCTTATCGTGATGAGAATCTCCCGTTCCACCTCATCGTGATGAGAATCTCACGTTCCAGCTCATCATGATTGAGAATCTCACGTTCCAGCTCATCGTGATGAGAATCTCACGTTCCACCTCATCGTGATGAGAATCTCACGTTCCACCTCATCGTAATGAGAATCTCACGTTCCAGCTCATCGTGATGAGAATCTCACGTTCCACCTTATCGTGATGAGAATCTCCCGTTCCACCTCATCGTAATGAGAATCTCACGTTCCAGCTCATCGTGATGAGAATCTCACGTTCCACCTCATCGTGATGAGAATCTCACGCTCCACCTCATCGTAATGAGAATCTCACGTTCCAGCTCATCGTGATGAGAATCTCACGTTCCACCTTATCGTGATGAGAATCTCCCGTTCCACCTTATCGTGATGAGAATCTCCCGTTCCACCTCATCGTGATGAGAATCTCACGTTCCACCTCATCATGATTGAGAATCTCACGTTCCAGCTCATCGTGATGAGAATCTCACGTTCCACCTCATCGTGATGAGAATCTCACGTTCCACCTCATCGTAATGAGAATCTCACGTTCCAGCTCATCGTGATGAGAATCTCACGTTCCACCTCATCATGATTGTGAATCTCCCGTTCCAGCTCATCGTGATGAGAATCTCACGTTCCACCTTATCGTAATGAGAATCTCCCGTTCCACCTTATCGTGATGAGAATCTCCCGTTCCACCTCATCGTGATGAGAATCTCACGTTCCACCTCATCATGATTGAGAATCTCACGTTCCAGCTCATCGTGATGAGAATCTCACGTTCCACCTCACCGTGATGAGAATCTCACGTTCCACCTCATCGTAATGAGAATCTCACGTTCCAGCTCATCGTGATGAGAATCTCACGTTCCACCTTATCGTGATGAGAATCTCCCGTTCCACCTCATCGTAATGAGAATCTCACGTTCCAGCTCATCGTGATGAGAATCTCACGTTCCACCTCATCGTGATGAGAATCTCACGCTCCACCTCATCGTAATGAGAATCTCACGTTCCAGCTCATCGTGATGAGAATCTCACGTTCCACCTCATCGTGATGAGAATCTCCCGTTCCACCTTATCGTGATGAGAATCTCCCGTTCCACCTCATCGTGATGAGAATTTCACGTTCCACCTCATCATGATTGAGAATCTCACGTTCCAGCTCATCGTGATGAGAATCTCACGTTCCACCTCATCGTGATGAGAATCTCACGTTCCACCTCATCGTAATGAGAATCTCACGTTCCAGCTCATCGTGATGAGAATCTCACGTTCCACCTCATCATGATTGTGAATCTCCCGTTCCTGCTCATCGTGATGAGAATCTCACGTTCCACCTTATCGTGATGAGAATCTCCCGTTCCACCTTATCGTGATGAGAATCTCACGTTCCACCTCATCATGATTGTGAATCTCCCGTTCCAGCTCATCGTGATGAGAATCTCACGTTCCAGCTCATCGTGATGAGAATCTCACGTTCCACCTCATCGTGATGAGAATCTCACGTTCCACCTCATCGTAATGAGAATCTCACGTTCCACCTCATCGTGATGAGAATCTCACGTTCCACCTCATCATGATTGTGAATCTCCCGTTCCTGCTCATCGTGATGAGAATCTCACGTTCCACCTTATCGTGATGAGAATCTCCCGTTCCACCTTATCGTGATGAGAATCTCACGTTCCACCTCATCATGATTGTGAATCTCCCGTTCCAGCTCATCGTGATGAGAATCTCACGTTCCACCTTATCGTGATGAGAATCTCACGTTCCACCTTATCGTGATGAGAATCTCACGTTCCACCTCATCATGATTGAGAATCTCACGTTCCACCTCATCGTGATGAGAATCTCACGTTCCACCTCATCGTGATGAGAATCTCACGTTCCACCTCATCGTAATGAGAATCTCACGTTCCACCTCATCGTAATGAGAATCTCACGTTCCACCTCATCATGATTGAGAATCTCCCGTTCCACCTTATCGTGATGAGAATCTCCCGTTCCACCTCATCACGATGAGAATCTCACGTTCCACCTCATCATGATTGTGAATCTCCCGTTCCACCTCATCGTGATGAGAATCTCCCGTTCCAGCTCATCGTGATGAGAATCTCCCGTTCCACATTATCATGATGAGAATCTCACGTTCCACCTCATCATGATTGAGAATCTCACGTTCCACCTCATCGTGATGAGAATCTCACGTTCCACCTCATCGTAATGAGAATCTCCCGTTCCACCTCATCATGATTGAGAATCTCCCGTTCCACCTTATCGTGATGAGAATCTCACGTTCCACCTCATCCATGATGAGAATCTCCCGTTCCACCTCATCGTGATGAGAATCTCCCGTTCCACCTTATCGCGATGAGAATCTCCCGTTCCACCTCATCGTGATGAGAATCTCACGTTCCACCTCATCGTAATGAGAATCTCACGTTCCACCTCATCGTAATGAGAATCTCACGTTCCACCTCATCATGATTGAGAATCTCCCGTTCCACCTTATCGTGATGAGAATCTCCCGTTCCACCTCATCACGATGAGAATCTCCCGTTCCACCTCATCACGATGAGAATCTCTCGTTCCACCTCATCGTGATGAGAATCTCCCGTTCCAGCTCATCGTGATTGAGAATCTCACGTTCCACCTCATCGTGATGAGAATCTCACGTTCCACCTCATCGTAATGAGAATCTCACGTTCCACCTCATCACGATGAGAATCTCCCGTTCCACCTTATCGTGATGAGAATCTCACGTTCCACCTCATCATGATTGAGAATCTCACGTTCCAGCTCATCGTGATGAGAATCTCACGTTCCACCTCATCGTGATGAGAATCTCACGTTCCACCTCATCGTAATGAGAATCTCACGTTCCAGCTCATCGTGATGAGAATCTCACGTTCCACCTCATCATGATTGTGAATCTCCCGTTCCTGCTCATCGTGATGAGAATCTCACGTTCCACCTTATCGTGATGAGAATCTCCCGTTCCACCTTATCGTGATGAGAATCTCACGTTCCACCTCATCATGATTGTGAATCTCCCGTTCCAGCTCATCGTGATGAGAATCTCACGTTCCACCTTATCGTGATGAGAATCTCACGTTCCACCTTATCGTGATGAGAATCTCACGTTCCACCTCATCATGATTGAGAATCTCACGTTCCACCTCATCGTGATGAGAATCTCACGTTCCACCTCATCGTGATGAGAATCTCACGTTCCACCTCATCGTAATGAGAATCTCACGTTCCCACCTCATCGTAATGAGAATCTCACGTTCCACCTCATCATGATTGAGAATCTCCCGTTCCACCTTATCGTGATGAGAATCTCCCGTTCCACCTCATCGCGATGAGAATCTCACGTTCCACCTCATCATGATTGTGAATCTCCCGTTCCACCTCATCGTGATGAGAATCTCCCGTTCCAGCTCATCGTGATGAGAATCTCCCGTTCCACCTTATCATGATGAGAATCTCACGTTCCACCTCATCATGATTGAGAATCTCACGTTCCACCTCATCGTGATGAGAATCTCACGTTCCACCTCATCGTAATGAGAATCTCCCGTTCCACCTCATCATGATTGAGAATCTCCCGTTCCACCTTATCGTGATGAGAATCTCTCGTTCCACCTCATCCGTGATGAGAATCTCTCGTTCCACCTCATCGTGATGAGAATCTCCCGTTCCACCTTATCGCGATGAGAATCTCCCGTTCCACCTCATCGTGATGAGAATCTCACGTTCCACCTCATCGTAATGAGAATCTCACGTTCCACCTCATCGTAATGAGAATCTCACGTTCCACCTCATCATGATTGAGAATCTCCCGTTCCACCTTATCGTGATGAGAATCTCCCGTTCCACCTCATCACGATGAGAATCTCCCGTTCCACCTCATCACGATGAGAATCTCTCGTTCCACCTCATCGTGATGAGAATCTCCCGTTCCAGCTCATCGTGATTGAGAATCTCACGTTCCACCTCATCGTGATGAGAATCTCACGTTCCACCTCATCGTAATGAGAATCTCACGTTCCACCTCATCACGATGAGAATCTCCCGTTCCACCTTATCGTGATGAGAATCTCACGTTCCACCTCATCCATGATGAGAATCTCCCGTTCCACCTCATCGTGATGAGAATCTCCCGTTCCACCTTATCGCGATGAGAATCTCCCGTTCCACCTCATCCATGATGAGAATCTCCCGTTCCACCTTATCGCGATGAGAATCTCCCGTTCCACCTCATCGTGATGAGAATCTCCGTTCCACCTCATTGTGATGAGAATCTCCCGTTCCACCTTATCGCGATGAGAATCTCCCGTTCCACCTCATCCATGATGAGAATCTCCCGTTCCACCTCATCGTGATGAGAATCTCCCGTTCCACCTTATCGCGATGAGAATCTCCCGTTCCACCTCATGGTGATGAGAATCTCCCGTTCCACCTTATCGCGATGAGAATCTCTCGTTCCACCTCATCACGATGAGAATCTCCTGTTCCACCAGTGTTGTATGAAGTACCCAAAAGCCATACTTGAGTAAAAGTAAAAGTACCTTACTGGAAAATTACACAAGTAAAAGTGAAAGTTGCCTGCTAGAATATTACTTGAGTAAAAGTAAAAAAGTAGCTAGTATTTACTGTACTTAAGTATCAAAAGTAAAAAGTAGTTAATCAAACACAATGAGAAACTTGAGTTTAACATTTTCTTTATTTCTATTTAATTTAGTTTTTAAGTTTTGTTTAATTTGCGTCAAGTATAAAGGAGCCTCAGTACCTCCTCACATAAACCCAACCACATAGAAAAATACACACGAACATCCTCACAGACCTGCATGCATGCTAACAACATTTACTCCCACGTGCATTCAATATGAACTCATTCCTAATAAACTCTTGGTGCTCGGCGGTGACGCAAACAAACAAAGAACTTGATTGGTTGAACTTTAAATGACTGCAGGGCGACAGAACTTGAACTGTCCATCAGTCGTTACTGAACCCTGAAAACGTTTTGTTCAGTCTCACTCTTCTTGGGCTGAAGACCAGACCAGCGATGCTGAACAGCCGTTCACCTGCTGCTGAGGCAGGTAAAGGTGTGTTTAGCTTCAGAGACGCTGCACAACACTGCTACTCGTAGCTACTCGTCCCACTACAACAAAACAAAGATTGTCCATTGCACAGGTTTTTCAAACGTGCTTTGACCCGCTCATAATCGGCATTCGGCTCCTTTCCCATTGACAAAAAGAGCCGGTTTGATCGCCTGCTGGCAGCTGCGTGTCCTCTGATCCTACCGCTGCGTGTCTGGTGACGCCATCACGCCGGCGTTCGAACTGATCATGATGATCAGTTCGAACGTCAGCAGGTCGTCATGACCATGTCTACATTAATAAATGCACTGAGACACTGTCATGTGACTGTTTTTTAGATATTTGTGCTGGTTAGTGTATGTTATGGATAGTTTTCATTTATTTGCTCCTTCTCCTCAGCTGAACAGGTGGGGGCCCCTCAGTCGTCTGTGGCTCCTGAATGTGAAAGAAGTCAGGAACGTCATCAGGTTTTCAGCAGGACTGGTTCTTTCTTTCTTTTTGTCTTTATCACACAGTATCAACAGTTTTAAATGATACAATTCCAACTCCCTGCTGAGTCAAGGTAGGAGTAGCCCTCCGCCCAAAAACGTCAGCAGGGAATGAAAAAGTACTGAATGTCCGATGCAGAGTGCTTCAGAGACATTATGGACAGCCTTCATGTCATCACCCACACTGCGGAAAGCGGGCTTCATTTCATCATCCTCTCTCACATGGAGGAGGATCCTGCTTGCACTGCAGACATCAGCAATCCGTCTGATAGCTGTTTACTCTGCATTATAAATGAAGGAAGGCAATGAGCCAGAAAGACTCGTTTTCAGATTCTTCTGGAGGCTGTTTACTGCTTTCTGACCTCATGAACGTTATGCATGTTAAATGACATCGTCGTTGCTTGTGGTTATGACAGGACGCCTCTGATTCTGCACAGCCAGACGTGTGACAACCTTCATACTTTCAACCACACAGAACAAATAAAGCGGTTCTGTGCTCCTACAGTACAAACATCAGAGGTTTAGCTGAGTTTCAACCACAAAGAACAGAACAACTTCAACTTTGTCTGAACAAGAGCTGAAGAACAGATCAAGTTCTGCAGAGCTGAAGGAGTCTTGTCCAGATGGGATCAGGAGTTTAAAGGCGCTATAGAAGATGTTTCGGCATTTCAGAAAGCTGAGACTGTTAGGGAGTTTTTTAAATAATGCGCATGCGCAAGACTAGGGCTGGACGATAATGCAATATCGATATATATCGATCGATAGAGGTTTTTCCATTAGAAAAAAAAAAAGAGGGTCAATAAAAGTTCAATATAGAAGCACAGTTTTCTGCTGTAGCCTATCAGGTAGCATGATACAACAGTCACTCCTTCCACCAAACCAATCACAAACGCAGACCAAGCAAAGGCTGAACTGGAATTCAGTGTTTCAGACTTGCACTGAAAGCGGTAATATTGCAGACTCTGTCCTTTATAACGTTTGCATTCAGACATGCGTTCCAGTCTTTTACCTCGGAGATGTAGAGGGAGAGCGGGGGGGCTGTGCTGACTTTTCCGCAACATTTCCTGATGTATGAAAGCGCCCAGGATGCAACAAGTCTGCAAGGAAGCATGTTTGAAAAGACGAGTCCGTTTAAAGAGCAGATGAACTTTACTGCTCATGTTCCACAATGCAGGTCTGAAAACGGCTTTAGTGAGAACTTTATTATAAGTAGGTCATTCAGTCGGTCATTTTCTGTACCGCTTATCCTGTTCAGGGTCGCGGGGGGGTGCTGGAGTCTATCCCAGCTGTTATCAGGTGAGAGGCAGGTTCACCTGGACAGGTCACCAGTCTGTCGCAGGGCCAACACAGAGAGACAGAAACCATTCACACTCACATTCATACCAGGGACAATTTAGAGTGACCAATTAACCTACATCATGTCTTTGGATGGTGGGAGGAAGCCGGAGAACCCGGAGAGAACCCACGCATACACGGGAGAACATGCAAACTCCACACAGGAAGGAACTGTTGGAATTGTTCGTACCCCCTCGAACTAGCGACCTTCTTACTGTGAGGCTGCGGTGCTAACCACCACACCACCATGCAGCCCCCACTAGGTCATTCAGCAAAAGCTGAAATGGCCATAGCTGCACCTAGCATAGCTTTTAATTTCATAATGGCTTTTTTTTGTAAATAAAATATCGATATCGATCGATTCAGATTTTTTTCTGTCACTATTCTTTTTTTCTATATCGTCCAGCCCTGCGCAAGACCAACCTGCTAGCTTCACAGCCCCCTCCCCCGGCCACAGAATAACGTGCACGAGCCGCTCCGGTGCTCAGCAGACACAGATTCTCCATCATGTCACAAACAGTAAAACAGATGTCGTCTGAACGTCGCTAACTGCTAGCAGAATGATGCTAGCGACCTGCTGGAAATGTCAGACACGTGCGTGCGTCCCTCCCACCGCGGCCTGTCGTGGGGGATGGACGGGCTCATCAGGGGATGGCTATTATCATTACCTCCATTAATATCATTATCATTACGATTATTGATGACTTAATTGGTATCATTACTCTTATATATCTTCATATCATTCAACGTCTGCACCAAGATGTTGCAGATCTTCTACAAGTCTGTTGTGGAAAGTGCAATCAGCTTTGCAGCATCTGCTGGGGCAGCAGCATCAGAACCAGAACCAGGACCAGAACCAGGACCAGGACCAGAACCAGAACCAGAACCAGAGACTTGAAGAAACTAAACAAGCTGATCAAGAAAGCTGGTTCTGTGCTGGGGATAACTCTGGAGCCGCTGGAGCTGATCGTTCAGAAAAGAATGCTGCACAAGCTGATGAAGATGATGGAGGATTCTTCCTCCTCTCCACAACACGGTGAAGAATCAACAGAGTGTGTTCAGTGGGAGGCTGCGTCAGGTTCACTGTAGGACTGAGAGATACAGAAATTCATTCCTACAGCAGCATCACCCTGAAGAACAAGACTGACTGATTTATATGTTAATATTTCATATAAATGTTATATTGTTATAAAAAAATTTAAAAAAAGGTGAGCTTTTTACAATGTTGAACTTGCCTTCTGGGATAAATAAAGTATTTTTCATTTAATTTCATATCATTACTATTATTATTACAGCTATTACTATTATATTGTTACTACTGCTACCACCACCAACACTATAAAGTATTACCTCATATTCCACTCTATGTATAATGTTATCTCTACTATTGTTATTATGATAATTACCATTATTACTTATACACACATATACTATTTAAATATCCCTCAATTTCTTTTCCTTCTCATTTGTACCTTCCTTCCCTTATCGACAGACATTTTCACCCATATATTTTACAGTATCATGATTATGTGTAAACCTTGTTCTTGGAAGTTGCTAGATCCTGCTCAGACAAAAAAACAAAACACCTTTTCCCATTTTGCCTCCCTTTTATATATCACTTCTATTTGCATTCCCATTGCAAAAGTCTTTCACTGCCAACACACATTTCACTGTAAATGTTGTCATCGGGCGGCTGGAGCGCAGGTGGAAGAGCAGTTGTCTTTCAACCGGAGGGTTGTGGGATCGATTCCAGGCTTCCCGATGTGCCCATCGGGGTATGAATGTGTGTGTGATTGTGTGTGTGACTGGGTGAATGTGATGTGTGGTGTAAAGCGCTTTGAGCGGTTAGTATGACTGGAAAAGCGCGATATAAGTACAGTCCATTTACCATAATTAGCAAAAAGAAAGAAGTCCTGCATAGCCTACGACATAATTATATATCATAACACTCGTCTGCCTGTCTCCCCTGTCTTGTATACGTCTTTTTCTATCTTTCCTTCTTTTTTTGTACTGTTTTGTGTTTTATCAGCCCCCTCATTTTAAAAGTATGTCATATACTCATATTTCTGTTAACGACAATATGTCATGGAAATAATATGAAATAAGAATAAAGTTATCCTCTGAAGAGGGGGGCAAAAAAAGAGAGAGGGAAAAAAGAGAGAAAAAAAAGACAAGTGCACGCAGCTTCCGGATTGCAGTATTACTCTCACCAATCAATCACTCTCATTGATCAGTCTCGCCCCGTTTTTACTGTGCTAGTAAAAGTGATTGACGAGCCAGTAGACAAATGACAGCTGTCAAC